>CM031680.1:1365609-1495609 GCA_006182925.3 Reinhardtius hippoglossoides | reverse complement strand
TTAGTGATGAAAAACTAATACTCACATTGCTTGAAGGGGAAACCACAAAGTCTTCAACAGAAATCTGAATTAAAAATCATCTCCAATATAAAGAAACCTTCCCTGTGCTGTTGCCCTGCTGCGAATCTGGTTTCTCATCTGAAACAATTATGGAGAAAAAGTGAAAAAACGTAGCTGGAACGTTTCAGGAGTTACGACATGAAAAGTGGGAAAAATAAAGTCTGTAATTTAACCACAGCAGCAACGGCTCAGGCTGCACGTCATCCTGCAGACTGGATCACGTCCATGATATCATCAGCCTTAACTATGCCTCACACACACAGCTGGTGCTTAACCACCTCTGGTGACCCCAATCGTTCCAACTGTACAGACTGAGTTTCCACAGCATCTGTGCCGGCCACATGTGTGTATCTAACATGGCTAATATGGCTAATCCCTCGGCCACACACACACACACACACACACACCACACACACACACACACACACACACACACACACACACACACACACACACACACACACACACACCACACACACACACACACACACTTCTTCAGACTGAGGGAACGATGTGCAGTGGTGGGTTGATATCAACAAACCAAATCCCTGTTTGACCTCCTAACAGAGCAGCTGGTGACTGCAAACTGACAACATCTGTAGTTTGGAAGGTGTTCATAAAAAATCTCAATTTGAGTGACTTAAAATGTTGTTTGCGTGTGGACGAGATAAATATCTACACTAGTGTGAACCGTCACGTACATGTCAGTAGCACCTCACTGCTAACCCAAGAGCAAAGAGGACTCGGACTCTGTATTTGACAGAAATCAACACGGGGCAGACAACAGTGTCGTAAACATGAGCTATAAGGGCCGGCGTCCTCACAGCGAGGACACGAGCGCTGGCTTGATGGAGGGGGAAGGTGTGAACCTGAAGGAGACCCCTGATGTAAAAGGCCAAGAGCCTCAGGCACAAATGAAAGCCTGAAGGGGAAGAGGGAGGCCAGGAGATAAAGGTCACAACTGACCCTGTGTTTCAGTCTAACTGTCGTGGCTGATAAATGTATCGTCCCATGAAGTGAGAAATACTTTTTTCATTCCGATGATCCAACCCATAGAGACGTTATTTGCGATGACGTTACTGCGACAGTGACAACAATGCGCTGTGCTGCACTGGATTCCGAGAGGAGGAAAATTACATAAAGTTTTAATACAACACATCTAATTAGCAATTAGAGGTATTTGAAAACTAGAGACAGGCTGAAATAATCAACGACAAAATGATGACGAGCCTTTTTCTGTGGTGGAAGACCAACTGGTACTTTTCAGACGTGTCCCAAACATCAACAACCTGAATGCCTTGTGTGCTGTGACGAAGAGGAGGAAGAGGAGGGGAACTGAGGAGGAGGAGAGGAGGAGAGAAGAGCGGCTCAGATTTCATTACATTCTCTACATGAGTAAAATGCCTGGGAGGCTCGTGCCGCCTGCTTCCCTCCCTGCAGTGTGTGTGTGTGTGTGTGTGTGTGTGTGTGTGTGTGTGTGTGTGTGTGTGTGTGTGTGTGTGTGTGTGTGTGTGTGTGTGTGTGCCTCTCACTCCCTCTTTCTATCTGTCAAGATTTTCTAGAATGGATTTATCCCACAGGGTCGCTCTGGGCTGCTCCCATGAGCCACTGCTGCACCGAGAGATGGAGAGAAGCAGATAGGAACAAAAAAGAGGAAGAGAGAGAGAGAGACAGAGAGAGAGAGAGAGAGAGACAGAGAGAGAGAGAGAGAGAAGAGAAGAGAGAGAGAGAGAGAGAGAGAGAGAGAAGAGAGAGAGAAGAGAAGAGAGAGAGAGAGAAGAGAAGAGAGAGAAGAGAGAAGAGAGAGAGAGAGAGAGAAAAGGAGAGAGAGAGAAGAGAGAGAGAGAGAGACAGAGAGACAGAGAGATAGAGACAGAAGAGAGAGAGAAGAGAGAGAGAGAGAGAGAGAGAGAGAACTACAACACAGATATTTACAGTAAATATATTTTTCTGTTGTATATTCAGGATCTCTTGGCAGCTCGGCTCATGTAACATTCATGCCAATAAACACTAATGAATTGAATTCAATTGAGAAGGGAGGCGGCGAGTAATGCTGCAAATCACACACACACACACCACACACACACCACACACACACAGGACGACACTCGGACGCACTGTGCTGCATTTTAATGTCCAGCATTTGAACATTTTAAAAAGGGGTCATTAGTTGGTATTGGTAGGCTTGGTATGTGTCAGACATTCCTTCAAGGCGTTCTTCAGATATTATGTTCAGAGGGGGGGGGGGGGGGAGGGGAGGACAAGCTGAAAACACGATGCCTCCGGCCACATGGTGTCACTGGCGCGGAGAGACACGTTCTGGAGCCTCCGTTTGACATTGTGTCCGGCGCCATCTTGTTTTTTTTTTTAAACAGAATTTTTAACCACAGTTGGAGGAGTGGGGGGTGGAGCCTGACTGTGAGCTTGAGGACACGCCCACATACACTTGCACCCATTGGACAGGACTAGCTGTCAATCACACTGTGGTTTCCACCCCCCAACACATCCGGTGCTTTATGGTCTGTTTGACTCTAATAGATCATAAGTAATCATAATTTACTTAATGAACTTCAGCTGTTTTGAAGAAGACTTGAAACTAGAGATTGAGACATAAACTCCTGAATGTTTACTTCTATAGAAACTACCAGTGGAGTCGCTACGTTCATTTCCACATGTTTTTAAAGTTCTGGAGGAACGAGGACCCAGGTGTGTGTTTGTGTGTCTGTGTGCGTTACGTATGTGTGAAAACAGGATGCTGTACAAAAGGCAGAGGGGAACTGAGAGGCCGACCCAGTCAGGACGCACACATCCTGATGAGAACACACACAGACACACACACTCATGGTAAGACACACACTTCTGCATCAAGCCGATGGCGAGAGAAAGAGACGCACAAACACAGAGGCAGGGAAGCCAAGACCGTCCGTCCTCGCCGTCACTTAACGGGGAAGGAAAACGCAACTTCAACAATCATCGACACCGAAGCTCAGCAACATTTAATGAAACACACAATTTGAGCGGAGGCCACGACAGGAAGTCTCTAGTCCATAAAGAGGAGTTTAAACTCCATTAAAACAGTGTGGGGTCACACACACACACACACACACACACACACACACACACACACACACACACACACACACACACACACACACACACACACACACACACACACACACACACACACACACACACACACACACACACACACACACACACACACACACACACAGTCTTCCCTTACTGAAAAAATAATATTTCAGACTGAATTTCCCTCCAGTCTTTCTACTCCCATGAATCCGTCTCAAATCCACGCAGCAGGGAGTGTTATTATGAGTGTTATTATCCGATGTAGAAAAGCCTGCTGTTTCCCTGCCCGCTCAGCATATCTGAAACTGGACCTCAAGGGGATACGACCCCCACCGACCCCTCCCACACTCGCACGGCCTCGGGAGGTAAAGAGTGCGTGGAGCCTCCGCCTCAGCAGCTCCAGTCAGGGATTGTCCCAGGACGCGATGTGTGGCGGAGGTCCACCAGGAGCAGGGACTGTACAAGAACGTGTCTCCATTGTGCTGCTGTAACCTCCGACTCACATTACATCTCTCCATTACTCTGCAGCAAATCCCTACAGCCCTTCAACGTGGGAACAGATGTCGTTGTTCTACTTGGACGACACCGACAAAGATAATACATCACACGCAGAGCAGCTGAGGAGTTAGATGGAGGAATCCATTTATCTCAGTCTGTTTAAATAGGAAACTAATGTGCTGCTCTACAGCTGCAGCAGGAGCCTGAGAGGTGGAGTGATAACAACAGACGAGGCTCGCTGTCCGTCCAGATCAAGTCATCCAGTAGTTTGTGAGCTGCTGTTTTTGGTCCAGCGCCATCTTGGTTCTTTGAGGGCTGGGGGGGGGGGGGGGGGGGTGGAGCCTGGCTGAAAGGTGGAGGACCACCACGATCTAATCAGTCCAATTAAAAGCTTGCACCAAATTTGAAGAATGATCATGTTCACAAGAATGAGACGGACGTAAACTCTAAAACATAATGTCTCCGTCCACTGTCGGTCACCTCAACAACAAATATCAGCTCCTTAAAACTGAAAGCTATTCAATATAATAAATCAAATCCTGAAACGTGGTTGCCATAGTAGCACAGATGCGAGGAGGGTTAATCACCTGCCAGATAAAAACAGATGAGTGGAGTTTAAGTTGCTTCGCTGTAAAACCAAATCCAAACCTGTTCTCTCCTTCAGCTGCAGCAGTGACTCAGCACAACGCAGCAGAGAGACGTAGCTGCCGCATGGTAATGACTGAGCGGTGCAGGGGATTAGCCTTGTTAGCTGTTGTTAGCGGCAAAATCAGTCCATCGAAAGCCATCGTCTATCAGGGGAGAACGAAGCGGAACAGAAAATCAATTCCCGGCGGCTCGGGCAAGGTCGCCCTTCACTGAAGAGACACCTGAGGGCTGAAGCTCACTCCGGGAACGACTGCTTTATTAGAATAAATTACTATTCTGACGTGCGGCGTATTTCCTGTGTCTCTGCTTCTTGTGCAGGTGGTTTGTGCCTGTTTTGATCAAAGTAAATAAATCAAACGTTAAGCAGTTCAACTCGGTTCACTTTCAGATTCGGGACGAAGTCAGTGAGCATGGAGACGAAGTTCAAAACTTAAGAACATCGCAAGTTAACGGCAAAAAAACGAGCCCGACCACAAAGCACTTCCTGGCGTTTAGAGAGTTCAGCCCAGGGACAGATAACAACTCTGCCGTCACGCGTCCAGTCTCCTGCACTTGTTGTCATGTTGAACTCATGTTGACCACAACAGCAACAACAACACAAAGCGCTCCACTGACAGATGGATGGATAAACCCGTGCGCTGTATTCCCACCAGCAGGTGGCCCTCTGAACAGTCATGACGGACTGACAGAGGAACTTGTGGTATTCCCATCGCGCAGCGCTCTGCTTGCTACTGTAAAACACAGCAAATCCTCTTCCTCCTCCGTCATGCACGTCCAGGAACAGCTGTGCCTGCACCCCCCCCCTGCTCCAACCACCCCCTCCCACAATGCATCATTCAACATGGAGGCCAAAGCGGCGAGCCACCTCTTCACGCTGCTGACAGCAGATCCACATCACTGGAAAACAAGAGTGATCTTTATCCGTCCCATCTGGTGATTTCATTCTAAACACAATTACGCCCCGACCTGTGAACTGCTCAGCAAATCAGTGACACATATCTGATCTTCTGAATCTCAAGGAGGAGACAAGAGGGTTTCTACCAAAGAGATAAAGAATTATCTCACTGAATCAAATAAATGAACGTATCTAGTTTTGAGGAGAACTACACCCCCGCTCAAGCTAAGGCCCGGGTCTCAGGCGGGTCTGAATAATGCAGAGGATTTGCTTCATGGAAGTGGGGTTGGTAGATTTTGAGTCATCATGCAGACAAACAGTGAAAACACGACTAATCCACCCATATGAACCACGCTCTGCAGCGCCCCCGCTGGTAGAAGGACTTGAATGCTTCTCCCACCACTTGCAGTTTCAGTCACGCAACATTACAAGAGAGGACGAGACACCATTGGAGCAGATTGAACTTCAGCCGCCTCCACTGCAGCAGCAAGATGGAACCGGAAACATCAGAGAACCAGACACGGTTCAAGCACTCGTCAAAGTTTGTCAGGCCTCTTTTGTCTCACCTTGCTGGACAGTGTCAATCTACCAGGATGTGGACCAGCTCAGCTCCTCCCAGCTCGGTCCTGCACCAGCAGCGTGTCCATCGGAGCAGAGCGTCCCGCCCAGGCCACTAGACAGACCTCTTTTTTCATCTCCATCAATCTTTCACGCCGTCTGAAACAGCACTAACATACGTTGGAACAAATCCCCGTGTTCAACTCCTCCTGCCGGGTTCATCTCCACACCAGGGACCTCTCACCACTCCCTCCCCCTCCCTCTCTCTCTCTCTCTCTCTCTGTCTGTCTCGGTCCACCTCGCTCGCTCTCTGCCAGTCTGACCTGCTGTGCGCTGCCTCCTCTCTCTTTCGGTGTCTCCACCTTTTGTGTCTGCCGTCTCTTTCATCCTTACTTTGATCTCCAGAGAGTTCCCTGTTCTCTGCTTCTCCGTCCGACCTCAATATCTGACAGATGCTGTCCACGCCCATCCAGACCACACACACACACACACACACACACACACACACACACACACACACACACACAGACGCACACACACACACACACGCAGGAGAAACTGCACACATGAAGCTTCAGACTCTCAGTGAGGAAACGTCCCGGGAGTCGAACGTTGCATCATATTTGTCTATTGACGCATTTTTGATATTTCAACAATCTCTGCCTGATACCGAAATGTGGCCTCAGAAGCCAGAGCTGCAGCAGGGGAAGTCCACACTTCACAAATCAGGTGTCAGCAGAAATAAGTCAGTCTGGACACGCACGCACACACACACACACACACACACACACACAGACACACACGCACACGCACGCACACAGACACACACACACACACACAGCCTTTAAGAGTCTTATCTGCGACTGTCAGTTCGTGGAAGTGTGACGACAGGATGCAGCAGTGGGAAGTGTGCGAGGCTGGAGGTCACAATCATTTTCCCGTTTGCTTCCCCTCACTCACTCCTGAGTGATTGAACACATAAAAAAAAATAACACCAATACATCAGCAATCTTTTTTTTGTATTCACTGACGCATTTCCGAAAGAAATTAAAGAAAAATTATTAACGTGTAAATCTACAGTGAAAATCCTTTTGGGGGGAGTTCAGAGAACGACTGTAAATATTAATACTGTAAAAAAACGCATGACTGATTCAAACCAGAGCTTCCAGCGACACATCCCAGCAGTGGAAACTGGAACGTGCTCTTGTTTTCCTCTCAGACTACATCTCCCACAATCCCGCTGGGAAACGCCATGAAAGCGATTCTTTGTCCGTCGGCAGCAGAGAAGTAGTGAAGGAGCCTTTTCTACGGCGTAACTCGTGGCTTTGTGTTTGTCAGCTCTTCTTCACGACTACATTTTTATTACTGACTTATTAAATCTGCAGACTAGACAGATTATTAGAACATGAGCAAGCAACAGAATCTTATTAACCAATTTACATGTTTGTAATACTGAAGCTGTTTTTTTTAAACGCCAGCTGAAGGGACTTTTCACAACCAGGACATTCTAACTTTCATCGTCCTGGGGTTGCAAATAATAATTACTTTCATTGTTAGTCAGAAGAATTGTGAAAAGTAATTGCTATAATTTTCCACAGGCAAAAGCGACATCTATTAAAAGACTTGTTTTTGTCTGATCAACACTTCAAAAAATTCTATTCTATTCAATTCACAACAATGAATGAGAAAAACATCACGAAACATAAAAACGTGAGTGGATGAACAAAACTGCACCAGCTCTAATTTGTCCTGTTTACAGTTCATATTATCATAAATCCAGATTTCAACCCTTTACCTGCAGAATGAGCCAGAACCCGACGAGTGGTGAGCGCTCTCCCTGGCAGCTCGCCGCCGCTCCCTGACTGACCTGCAGACCGTCCGAGGGGCGGCTGTCTGGGCGTCTGGCCCCAGATCCTCAGACGGTGTCACCAGGAAAACGCTCCCCGGGAACGCCGGCGCTCTGTCTCCATAATTCAGGTGCGTGATTTTGATCTGCTGCATTATTTAACCGTGGCACAGTTGCGACGTCCCGTGTCCCTGCTGATCCAAATCTGTCACTTCACCTCACACTCCACTCAGGGTGACGGGGCCCTTCTGGCCTGGACGGACACACACACACACACACACACACACACACTAAGGGCAAGAAATACCCCCAAGCAATATGCACCCCCCCCACCCTGCACAAAAACACACAAAAATGCAGCCTATGCACATACACACGTGCAGAAGGCTGAGACCACATATGAAAGTATTTATAATAAATGCAAATTCGGCACCCTCAGAAGGAGTGGCAAAGAAGAAGAGAATTCTGGGAGAAAGAAAATTGCAGTTTTATCTGTGAGAAAATAATATACTGTTATTGGATCAAAGATAGATTTGCCTACTCGCCTAGCGTTCAGTGTCTCAAGAGAAACCGTGTGACATCTCATAAATGAAGAATCTTGGGGTTACAGAGTTTTTAGCCCCTACTTGCATTGTGGGTAATGTAGGCGCCAGGATTTGACAGCCAACAAGAATGCATGGAATATAAAAAAAAATCAACTCTCTGTGGCTGTGCTGACTCAGGTTTGTGTCCCTGGCAGTGCGTAAACACAATGAATGAATCCGTCCTCTGACGAAGAGACTCTCTCCCTTCAGTTCACTCGAGGATACCGTTTACACTCGTCTCAGTTTCTGCTGAAAGTCGCTTCCTTCCCTTTCGGCGGTCCCTGTGTTTGTGTTGGCTGACAGACCCTCGCTCGCTCACGTCTACGATTTCGTTTGCATTCCATTGTCTTCTATTTTTATCTCTCCGTCTCGTTTGAAATGTTCACGCTCTCTCTTTACCTCGTTGCAGCCCTCATACACCTTTTCCCCCACATTTTTTTCCGAAGCGTCCCTCGCTGCTATCCGCTCCTTTCACTGTGTCCATTTATGGGCAGTGTGCTCAGAGCTGAATCTGCTTCAGGCGGACCAACACAGGGTCAACATTTCCCAGGATTTAAGAGGGAATGGAGTCCTGCCGGCTGCATCACCGGAGAGCAACAGCTCTGACCCTGAAGCCCGGACACAATCTGACAACACACAAGGACACAGGTGGGTCACCAATCACCTGCTTGTAGGTGAATGACACTTAACTCAAGGAAAACCCACAGCTGGAAAGAAGCAAATGAGAAATGACACCGATTCCTTTAACTTTTCCAAACCACAGATGATTAGATTTAGTTCTTGACGTCCTAAAGTTGCTTTGACCATGTTTAGGTTTGTTCCTCACAGCCTCATGGTCACGTAATCACAACATCACATCACAACAGCAGAAATGAAATGACAGCCAACGATCTTTAAAACCTCATTCCGTCCAGGGGAGCTTCAGGAAGCAGATCGTTGGAGGAGGAATACGAGGAACAGCAGTGGCAGGAGGAACTGTTCCTGACGGGAAGCGTTAGCCACACTTCACATTCACCGCTGACCGTCGAGTCGGGACTGATAAGAACCAAAGATGTAATATAATAAAAGTGATTTAATATAATAAAGATGGATGACATGACAGCTCCCTGAAAGTGAAGGCAAAACAACTGGTTTTCCCCCCCTGGTGGCTGGCTGCGGTAATGGTCATAAACTATTCGCCATGTTGAAGCAAATAGTAGTTGAACGTAGCCAAAGAGTCAGAAACAAGATATGAGCGAAGCACCTTTGGTGTGAGGCACCATGTTGGCTTAACCTAAAGTTCCGTCAGATGTACGACATCAACGTAAAAACCTCCATTCAGCTCCTGTGACTCCTCAACCTGCCGATTAATGTCAGCGGACAGTAGAGAAGCGTTCAGAGTGGGAACGATGGTTATTTCAACCCACAGGAGCCTGGTGTTCCGTCATAAAACTGGAAAGTTGAACGTCTTATGCGGAATAAACACAAACGTGCAGCGTCGTTCAGAAGCTCACAACAATCTGTTGGAGGTGTGTGTCATTCAAACAGCTGCCTGCTCCACGAACGCTATAGAAAACAGTGGCGGTGTGGTTTTTACGCTCCAGTCAACACAACCCGCTCCACCGACCACACCTGTCATCACAGGTATATCGGATCCACGTGGGCGTGGAAACCGGACAGATACAGATTTGCGGTTCAGAGTCAGTGCGCAGGTGGTTTCCTGGGTATCAGCTGACAGGCGGCACGTTTTGTTTACACCACGTTTCTTTTGCACAGATATGTGTTTTAAAGGAGCATGTGTGTGTGAGATATGTATCCCAACATGAACAGGCTCTCAGGCGTTGTAGCTGGAGAATCAGATGGGATATTATCCCTGTGCAGACGTGCGGCGGAACTTGAGTTTCAAATTTCTGCATCGGCAATTTCTCACTCGTTTGCTTATTTTGCAAAACACGAGCATTTCCATCCGAGCCAATGAGCAGACACTTGGTTCCCCGACGTCTACAAAGGCTGAGCAGGTAGAGACCGATGGACACAACCTGCTGCTCTCTGTGTCCTCAACTATCCAGATCATATCAGGGAGGATGCTCACGAGTCCCAAACATCACAACCACACTGACTGAGATGCAGGAAGCTTTTTTGAAGAACATCTCTCAAACTGTCGCCAGCGGAAAACAACCTTAGTTGAGTACATTACTGGAGTCACACCAGCAACCTCCCAGGCTCCGCAGCAGACACTAGGGCTGTCACGTTCAAATTCAAAATATAGAGTCCAGATACGCATCTGAAAAATGAGGACACTAGCAAGTTGTGAACATTCTTCCTTTTCCACTTCCAGCGACATGTGCTCATTTTCGACTTGTGTCATTTCTTGTTTTGAATCTGTTTGAGTTCGTCTTATCTGGACCGCACGCTTCTGCTCTCACCGGTGAATTTCCCTCTGAGGATGAATAAAGACTCAAATCATTTTATATGTTATTATCAGTTGCAGCACATTTCCCGTCTTCCTTCCTCCGCCGTCAGCGCAGCTCAAAGAGAAGCTGAATACACGAGGACCGGCTTTAATTAAGTCAAGTGTCTCGAGGCTCCGCTCACCTGCTGCCTCGCTGCAGCTCTGCTGACGTTCACCGAGGCTGACCAATACTTCATTATGGCTTAAGTGAAAAAGAATCGATAGCAGCCAGCGATGCAGTCGAGTCTGGCCGGCCTCCGTCTGGCTTCGGTGTCAGGCATCAATCACAGGCAGAGAGCGACAGGGGGAAGAAAAGCTGAACGGCAAAGTTTCACAGTGAAGAGCAAGCAAGTCCTGAGGAGTGCTGATAGGAGCGATGTGCGTCCGGCAGCTTTTGTGATGACATTAACGAAAAGCGGGGGTTTCACTGCGAGATGAGATATCAAGCAATGTGAAGAAGTGATGCCGGACACTTCAGCTGCCTGGAAGCTTTATGCCGAGGAGATGCCGTCGTTAATCTCCATCAGACGACAAAGCTGCGGCAGTAAGGACGGCGGACATCGTAAAACGCGTCTGCAAAATGATTGATATCGAAGAGCCCACTTCTCTTCAGTTCTGAAGAAGAGAAGTGACAAAGCCTCTGGGATGAAAGTCCAGTTCAGTAGCGTCTGAACACTTAGACTGTGTTCTGATCGTGAGCAGAACTTTGACGTCTCGTGCAAAATTAGTTTTTTCATACACCTCATTTTCCAGGTATCATCAATAAGCTCATTGTTGGTCTTATTTAACTTTATACCAGCTGTGTAGGAACCGGTGCCTTTTGGTTCCAAGCCCCAACGTTCAGTTGTTTTTATTTAATAATCTCTCTTACGATCAAACATGAAAACCAATCAACAAACAAACGTACAGGGGTGAAAACATAACCTCCTTGTTGGGCCTGATGACGGAGACGACTGTTCTGAGTCATTACAGCGGATGTGTAGGTTTGGTTTCCACTCCAAGTATTTACACAGGTAAGAAAGAACCAAGTAGGAATTTACACATAAAAGTCCAGTGGGTGTGATAAAGCCACGAGCAGTGACCCCGTCTTCAGAAAGCAAATATCTCAGTGCACTGACCTCATCACAGTAACGGGCCACATCAGTGCTGGAAAACCACAAAGACCTTTACAGGAGCCACATTTCAGGAACTAGACCGCTCCCTGTCTATTGTCGGCAAGACAACATCTTTCTACGCCGATGATACTGTCCTTTCACAAAGAGATTTAAAAGGCCGTGGTCATGAATGGGCTGACGGACAATGCAGAGCACATTGAGTCTCAGTGTATGGGGTCGTCCCTGCGACCCCACCCTCCTCCCTGTGGAGGGTGGGGTCGTCCCTGTGACCCCACCCTCCACAGGGAGGAGGGTCAAATCTGTAGTTTCAAAGATGATGTGACGCAGTAAAAACTTTAAGGGATTAAACTTGCATCCGACAGAGTGCGACAGGTGTTTTCATCAAATTCGACATGTTCGTGACATTGATTTCTGCTCTAGATGTGCGAGATATTAACACCGTCAGAGGAAAACTTGACTTTGACGACTTCTGGTTGAAATATGTTCTGGATTATGACCAGTGAGTCGATGTGTGTGTGGGTTGGATTATATTTGTCTTTGCACAAAGGGGTTCGGCTAATGGCAACTCCCGAGCAGCACTATTGGCAATAAACTGCACGTCTTCAATAATATTTCCACTGGACTTGGGGAAAATATCCCAGACAGGATGAGGGCGAGTGAAAAAACAACAACTATTCACTGGACAGATATTGAACAAATCATCACAAGTCCCAGTTATATGTGGAAACATTTCCAAAGATCAATTTCCTCATTTTTAAAATCGACTGAGCGGCTCCCACAGCCTCCGAGCTCATTCAGCCGCGATGTGAGGTAACAACACACAAACCTCTTCCCTCGCCACGGCGATTACCTGACACTGAGGCCGCAGACTTTATTCTCCACTCTACATGAGTGAGGCTCCGCCGCACTCACACCATGTTAATCCAGATTAATGCCTTGTCTGGGCTTTTCCTTCACAGTGACGGAAATCCTGTTAATGCAATAGCTTGGTTCAGCCATGAAAATCAAAGTGGTCGAAGCTTTGTGTGACTTTGGCTGAGTTCTTTAAATAGATTCATCAGTTTGCTGATCCTGAAACATTTCTCTGGACTTAGCGGTTTCCCCTGCGCTGAACTCTGAGCTCCTGTTTCAATCATTACATTTTTTTGCCAAATCCACTGAATTAAATAACACAGAGCAGTTGTTTGTGTCCGTCTGAAGAACGCACGTCTAATATTCACTTTACTTTTAGCTCCGTCAATCTCGGAGCCCGTCACCTATCGCTCGGTGAGGATTTCGCCTCCAGCCAGTGTTTGTGGACTTCCGTCGAAGACTCCATGTCGTGTCTCCGCACCGAGTCCGATGAGTTTCTTTCATCGCACTGGTCGAAACGTTTCTCCACCGAAAACACAAGCGATCATACTTTGTGTTGTCGATCATACATCAACAACAACATCCAGGTTTCTCTATCAGGAAACACAACAGCATGCGAAGTTTAAAGGAAGTACACAAGGAATAAACTCCACAACCAGATGAACACACTCCAGGTTCCCCAGCGGCCTCCTCTCTCCTGCCGCACAAGCCAAGCAGTGGAACCACAACACACAACCTTTCGTTTCATGGGAGTGCCGATAAAGTAACGTGTTGTAAACACGATCTGTGGATTAGTCACTAAAAGGCCCCTCGCTGATTCAAATATGAAAAATATTGTCTGGTGTGGGTTTAAATAACTTCATGGTTGCAGTCCAGTTTCCACAGTGGGAGGCGGTTTCGTGCCGTTACACAACTGAGGACCGGCTCCGGACCAGATGACTCTGGACCAAAAATGGCCATCCAGTGAGAAAAGAGCCATTCCTTAAATACTTCCGTTCCCTTGGAACAACAATGCATGAGTCCAAACATAGGCCTGCAGCTGCTGCCTGGAGTCCCACTCGGATTTCATTGAAAAAAAAAAAAACCACAACATCGCTCCAGATTGTGACTGTTGGGATTATGTAAGGAAGACAAATCATAGAAAACAAGCAGGATGGAATAAATGCACATGGACTGTGACACTGTGGACGCGGCGATGCTCAGCGGCGGCTGGATAATTGCTCCCTGAGGAGATTTATGGCCATTTGACATCCATACGACCGGGACACATCCATCACAGCACCAACTGAGGCAGCATTAATTAAAAAAATATGAGTTTGAAATAAATGATCACTGTGCCGGGTCACGGCGCCGCCCACAGAGCGCAGGCCGAGGCCACCAGAGAGGGAATTAGCGCTCAGTTAATTATGATACACTGACGGAGAAAAATCCAAAAAGTGCACAAGGACCACGGAGAAATATCCCTGGAGGTCGACGAGCTCGGCACGTTATCTCAAATGACCGACATAGTTCTGGTGTCAGCAACAAATGTCCCAATTAAATATACATATACATATTTCTCAAACATTCACAACAATTTGCTTTTCTTAAGCCACGTTTTGAACTAGATCCTCATCGAAAGGAAACATCAGAGTTTGGAGTAAAAGACAAAACTAAAAAAGGCAAGTCAGTCATTTTCATTTCAGCTTTGAAAGGAGATTTGAAAGGTTCCCGAGCTCACACTTCATTTTGTTAATTTACTGATTTCTGTTACGGTACAAGTAAGTAGAATAATCTCGGACTGATCCTTTCCGTTAAACGGGCGACGTATCTTGTGTGTTCGGACTGAGACCCGTGCAGTGTGTGTGTGTGTTACTCAGGGCTTGGCTCTGAGATGTGTTGCTCCCTGAGGCTGCTCGGAGAACAGAGAGCCGGCTCTGACGAGTCGCTGAGTCACATGTTCCGGTCTCTGCCAGCATCCAGACGACCGCCAGAGCCCTGCGGCTACACACTGCGTCGGTCCCAAGAGCAGTCAGGAGTCCACTGAGAGCTGTGTGTGTGTGTGCGTGTGCGTGTGCGTGTGTGTGTGTGTGTGTGTGTGTGTGTCCCAGCTGACGAGCCTCACTGACGAGCCCGGCGTGGCCCCGGTGAACCCGGTTGTCAGTAAACCTCTGAAACAGCCGGCCGTCTGTCAAAGTGTCAGACAGACAAACAGTAGAAGAAGTAAATAAGTCCTGGTGAACGACAGACGGAGCCACGGACCTGATTTAAGATGGACGACGTGACGAAAAGTGTCTCGATCGCCCCGATGAGCCACTAGTTGGCGCCGTGTTCAAAGACCTGCGTGTTTAACACAAGGTATTTCAACAAAAGCTGCGTTCAGACCTGCACTGACGTGTTTCAGTGGGTCTGTGTGTGAGAGCTCAACGTCCGAGTCAGGCGCAGTCACGTCCCAAGTGAGTCACGTGAGAACAGAGGACACGATGAAGACATTTCTAACACGGGATGAAACCCGGCGTTTCAGGAAAACCCCACCGGACCGTCCTCCCTAGTGATGATGCTCGTTGCTGATGGACACCACATCATCCAATCCAGTTAACGACAACAAGTTGTATTCATTCATTGTGTTTATTCGGTTCAGGTCCATTTACTTTACATATTTAACTGCGTTACGTCAACCGGATGACCAGTGAACTGAAGTTCTAGTTGACCAGTTAGTAAACGGATCCAAGTCAGGTGTCATGAGTGCACACACGCACACGCACACACACACAAACACACACACACACACATCAACACACTAACACACGAATCCAGCAACAGCCACCCACCACACGACCCCACACACCACACCCATACACACACACACACGTAACGTGTGAGTGGATGTGTGTGTGGGGATGTCTTGCACGCGCGTTGTGTACCTGAACTCTTATAGCAGCTTGTGTGTGTGTGTGTGTGTGTGTGTGTGTGCGTGTGTGTGTGTGTGGTGCGACTAGACAACAAACAAACTTTCAACCACACATGTGCTGATTTGGAGGTATTCTCCTTGAACGACATGGCAACGGCAAGGCCAACGAAGTATGAGAGAGATGTTGAAACCACACACACCACGCACGCACACGCAGATGAAAGTGCTATCTGATCCAATTCACCTCTGCTAACGTGCTGCAAAGTCAGACACAGTAACTTGCTTTTAGAGCCACTGTGCTGAAGGTTCGAGTTTCCACCCCAGTGTCTTTGAGCTTGCCCTCGAGCAAGGCATTTGACCTAATACAGATAAGAGAGGAGCGATGTGAGCTGGAAGGAAACAAAAGAAGAGAATAAAGACGTGCAGAAGGAGGAGGGAGAAAGAAGGGAGGAGGAAAGACTTGTGACTTGTTAGAGGAGTGGAAGGACAAATGAGGGTGAGCGAGAGAAAGGGAATAAGGATGATAAGATAAAAAGAATGATGGTATGGGGGAAAGTAAAACATGAGAAAGAAAGGAAGGAGATGATGTAAAGATGAGAGAGAGGAGAAGAGAGCGAGATCGGATGTGAGGAAGTAAGGAAGGAAGCAGGATGACAAGGGAAGGAAGCAGAAGGACATCTACATCTAATTATAGAATTATATACTATACTACTAAATCAAACATATTTATTGTATGGTTATATTTTACAAATAGATTCAGACCTTTTGATTTATTGTTTGTTCCCATTTTAGGGATCTGGTTGCCATGTGACCTCACCCTCCTTTCATCCAATAACATTCTCTCTTTATGCATTTCTTCTATTTTCTTTGCTTCCTGCTTCTGTGACGTCCACGACGAGCAGAGACGCACATCAAACCATGCCCGCGTGCCTTTGAGCAGGGCACTGAACCTGGATCAATAAGACGAAACAACCCAACTGCTCAATTCCAGTCTTGCTATGAAAAAAAAAGAATAAATCAAACCATAATTATTTCAAGAGGCTGCAGAATAAGAACCCTTCTTTCCAGTCGTCCGCTGCAGAGCTGATTTACATGTGTGCCGTCTGGGCAGCCAGCCAGTGCTGCAGACTGACTGGAGATAAATGGGCTGGAAGGGTTTATTGGGGATTGAACCTTCGACCCTTCCCGTTCGCAGTCCAGCTCGTTTAAGCTCAGAGCGATCCAACCATCTCGAACTGGCTTGGTGGATGACACCGGGCGAGTGGGATTTACATCGAAAAACGTATATTAACGATGGCGTCTGTCAACCACCGCTCAACGCCGCTGAATCGTGGCGCTACGTGTTCGGTTGAACGAGCAGTGAGAAGTGGGATTTCTTTCCAGGCTCATTTCTGTCGCTTGCATGGACGTTATGTCACTTTTCACCGTCACCCTCGTCAGCTGGGAGTGACGACAGGAGGGTCCAATGGAAGCACAGCGCTAGACGGCTGCACCACTGATCTGTTGGTTCTCACAGGGAGCGCGTCTGCTGCCGAGCTGCCGAGCTGCCGAGCTGCCACGTGAGGTTTCAAGTTAGAGGCTCTAGATGCCAGGACTCTGGTGTGAAGCCGTGCAGCATCTGGTCCTGCAGTCACAACAATTACAACCTTGTTAAAACTAATGAATGGATTTTTACTTTGAAACGGGTGGAGGAGGTGTGGCGAATATTTCTGTTTGGGAAATATTCAGCAGAGAGACATTGAGAGTGCGGTGAAACATTCTGCTCGTCTGTGAACCGCACGACGTGCAGCAGGTGAGACTCGAACGTGCAAGGTTTCATCAAACACTGAGAGTGAAACTGAATCACTCCCCAGACAGAGAGTGAAAGATCACATGTTCTTGTACAGTAACAACACAACAGAGTGTTTCAAACCACACAACCTTTCATTTCAAAACAACCACACACTCAGAAACACTGACGACAGAGAGACGACAGAGACATCAGCCAGACGGGTCGGACCCAGTTCGCTTGAAACGAGGACGACGCAGACGACGAATGGATCCTGGGTTTGTGAGGAGCACGATGCTCAGCAGCCGAGGAGGTGCAGGGGGCTGGATGCAGGGGGCTGGATGCAGGGGGTGGGTGGGTGCAGGGGGCTGGGTGCAGGGGCTGGTTGCAGGGGGCTGGATGCAGGGGCTGGATGCGGGTGCAGGGGGCTGGATGCAGGGGCTGGGTGCAGGGGCTGGATGCAGGGGGCTGGATGCAGGGGGCTGGATGCAGGGGGCTGGATGCAGGGGGCTGGATGCAGGGGGCTGGGTGCAGGGGGCTGGGTGCAGGGGGCTGGGTGCAGGGGGCTGGATGCAGGGTGCAGGGGGCTGGGTGCAGGGGGCTGGGTGCAGGGGGCTGGATGCAGGGGGCTGGATGCAGGGGGCTGGATGCAGGGGGCTGGGTGCAGGGGGCTGGGTGCAGGGGGCTGGGTGCAGGGGGCTGGATGCAGGGTGCAGGGGGCTGGGTGCAGGGGGCTGGGTGCAGGGGGCTGGGTGCAGGGGCTGGATGCAGGGTGCTGGATGCAGGGTGCAGGGGGCTGGATGCAGGGGGCTGGGTGCAGGGGGCTGGGTGCAGGGGGCTGGGTGCAGGGGCGTGGATGCAGGGTGCAGGGGGCTGGGTGCAGGGGCGTGGATGCAGGGGGCTGGATGCAGGGGGCTGGATGCAGGGTGCAGGGGGCTGGATGCAGGGTGGGAGGGGGCTGGGTGCAGGGGGATGGATGCAGGGGGATGGATGCAGGGGGCTGGATGCAGGGGGCCGGGTGCAGGGGGCTGGGTGCAGGGGGATGGATGCAGGGGGATGGATGCAGGGGGCTGGTGCAGGGGGCTGGGTGCAGGGGGTGGTGCAGGGGGATGGATGCAGGGGGCGGGTGCAGGGGGCTGGTGCAGGGGGATGGATGCAGGGGGCCGGGTGCAGGGGGCTGGGTGCAGGGGGATGGATGCAGGGGGATGATGCAGGGGGCCGGGTGCAGGGGGTGGTGCAGGGGGATGGATGCAGGGGGATGGATGCAGGGGGCCGGGTGCAGGGGGCTGGATGCAGGGGGATGGATGCAGGGGGATGGATGCAGGGGGGGATGGATGCAGGGGGCGGGTGCAGGGGGATGGATGCAGGGGGCCGGGTGCAGGGGGATGGATGCAGGGGGTGGATGCAGGGGGATGGATGCAGGGCAGGGGCTGGGTGCAGGGGATGGATGCAGGGGCGGGTGCAGGGATGGATGCAGGGGCGGGTGCAGGGGGATGGTGCAGGGGGCGGGTGCAGGGGGCTGGTGCAGGGCTGGATGCAGGGGGCGGGTGCAGGGGTGGATGCAGGGGGCTGGTGCAGGGGGCTGGTGCAGGGGCTGGATGGATGCAGGGGGCTGGATGCAGGGGCTGGGTGCAGGGGGCTGGTGCAGGGGGCTGGTGCAGGGGGCTGGATGCAGGGGGCTGGGATGCAGGGGGCTGGATGCAGGGGGCTGGATGGATGCAGGGGGCTGGAGGATGCAGGGGGCTGGATGCAGGGGGCTGGATGGATGCAGGGGGCTGGTGCAGGGGCTGGGCAGGGGTGGGTGCATGCGGGGGCTGGTGAGGGTGCAGGGGGCTGGATGCAGGGGGCTGGATGGATGCAGGGGGCTGGGTGCAGGGGGCTGGTGATGCAGGGGATGGCATGCAGGGGGCTGGATGCAGGGGGCTGGATGGATGCAGGGGGCTGGATGGATGCAGGGGGCTGGATGGATGCAGGGGGCTGGATGGATGCAGGGGGCTGGTGCAGCGTTGCCATGGGAGACGGTGAAGAGCAGGACGTTGAGAGGCTTTGATCTTCTGTGATTGTGCGTCACCGAGACACAAAAGGAACAAACCTGTAACTTCACTGCACTGATGTTCTGTCCTCTTTGTTAATCACCTGCATCATTTGATATTCAAGAGCATCTTCTGTGTTGATTCATTGTGTTTTCATTCAAAACAACAAGATGCCCGTAGCTCCACAGGTGGCAAGGCACTAACACTGCCAGGGTTGTGGGTTTGATTCCTCACGATACTGTACTACAGACAAATACAAATATAGTATTAGAAGTAAGCAGCTTTAGATGAAACCATCTATACGTCATAAATATTCAGTTTTCAATGTCGACCCCCCCACGCCCCCGTCAGCTAACCTGTTGCTCCGATTGGTCCAATTACCCAGATTTACCAGGTCAACGACGCTGTTGACCTATCAGCAGAGAGCGAGAGCCCTCCCCTCACCCCCTCTACCCCCCCGTGAGACTGATGAGTGACTTCCCGTCGCTGCTCTCCAGCACGAGAACAGATGATGAAGACAAACAGCCGATGAGGAGCAGTTCTGGTAAAACACTCTGGCGTTCGTCCAGCGGTGATTGGAAAATCACTGCTAATCGTCAAATTGAATCAAGAGCTAACAAACCGTATTATGAGGCTGAGGACCTCGTCAGCTCCACTTAGACTCAGAGAGAAGCTGTGTGAGAAAAAACCTGTCTGCTCGTTTCTGCTGCCCGTAAAATTAAAAGAAAACAAAAGTTATATTTAAGTGTTATTTCTGCTTTTTAAAAGTTTATTTTTATTTGCACAAAGTTGATTTAGCTGCTTCCAGACCTGTGCTGAACTCGGAGCAAATGTCCGAGTTCAGCTGCTGCAGACATTCTCCGGAGCTTCTCCTGCGGGACATTCTGTGGACACCCCCCGGAGTTCACGTCTGAAAACGGCTTTGGAAGCTTTGGAAGCTGCAGTAGTGATTGACAGCTGACTGCAGCTCCTACAAACACAGACTCCACATGACGTCGTCGGTGCAAGACGGGAACAATTTCAGGAAGTTTGGAGGAAGAGGAGACGCGCTGTCATCTGTATTTACAGTGCACGTCAGGAGCTCACAGCAGACAAGAAAGCGCCACAGCATTAAAAAGTAACGTAAGCGACGGGTGATCTGCGAGACGTTGATCCTTTAAAGGAAAGAGGGTCGAAGACGAGTGAGCCTGGTGGACGCTGGGGTGTTTTTAAGAGTGTCAGAGGTCACAGAGGTCAGGTGGGGGGGGGGGGGGGGTCAAGAGGGATAAAGAAATAGAGCTGAACTGTACAGCTGAAGGAGGTGAGGCTCGGGTCACACACACACACACAGCTGAATTTCCCAACGTCATCATCTCTAATTCAACCAAAGTGTCGGACACGAGGAGATGAAGATGAATCGCTGCAGCGATGCTTCTGTTGTTAAGTGACACCCCCCCCCACGCACCACATTCACCACACCGGGGTTTAACAGGTCACCTATATGAGGCATCCCGAGGTCATGAGAAGCGGCGGAGTGGCGGCGACCAATGGCGGCTAAATAAACCCCCGACAGGTGGTCACACACATCTCTCTCTCTCTCTCTCTCTGTGTTCCCTAAAGAGTGCACTGCTCATGTTCCTCAGCACTTCCAGAAACACAAGATGCCTTCAAACGCTCGGGGGGGGGAAAAATAAAAAAACAATCCTCATCACTTCTACCTGAAAATTAATTTCCTGAGCAGAACCAGCGAAAAACAAACGCAGCGAGAAAAGGACTGGAAACGGCTGCTGAACGCTGTGAAAGCACAAACAGGCAGAATAAGACAAAGGGAAAACAGGAAGTGAAGCGCTAGAAGAGAGGAAGTGGACTCAACCAGCGGCCGGACTGGAAAACACAAGGTGGGAAATCAGAGTCGCAACTTTGGAATTTGCATAGAAAAGGTCAATTTGACAAGATACTGAACAAACCATCAACACCATGATGGATTACAGATGTTTGAGGCTCCCCTTTTGAATCCATTGCTGCTGCTGGGAACCCGAACTGTGGGGACGCTGCGTTGGTTTCTTAGAAGTACCTGCGGCCACAGTGGACCCGAACAGAACCAGAACCACTGAGCTCCCAACAAGACAACCGAGCCGAGAGACCCCGGGCAAACGTACGGGTTAAATACATCTGAGGCCCACTTTTATTCAATATGATGAGGGAACACTGTGTTTGAACGTGTCAGGATGTTGTATTGTTCTATCACACACACACACACACACACACACACACACACACACCCACACCCACACACACACAAGCCTGTTTCACATGGTTTCTGCCAGACGCATCCGAACAAACACATTAAATATGAATCAATATACAGAGGAACATGAACAGTGGCCCAGTTACATTAATGAAACCAACTGTGTGTGTGTGTTCTACTGTGTGTGTGTTCTACTGTGTGTGTGTGTGTGTGTGTGTGTTCTACTGTGTGTGTACCAGTGACCTTCAGGCACAGCTGAGGGTCTGACTGTCAGCGCTGCTGTTCATGTAACTGGAATGCATGACGGAATGCCATCCACTGCAGAGTGTGTGGTGTGTGTGTGTGTGTGTGTGTGTGTGTGTGTGTGTGTGTGTGTGTGTGTATTTAGATGTCTCTTTAGCAGAATTAGACACAAAACTGTCATTCACGGTCAGAACAGGAGACCCCTGTTTGCATGTTTCTCAGTGTATGAAGATCAAAGTGAGTGTGTGTGTGTGTGTGTGTGTGTGTGTGTGTGTGTGTGTGTGTGTGTGTGTGTGTGTGTGTGTGTGTGGTGTGTGTGCGTGTGTGTGTGTGTGTCGATGAGGTAGCCATAGATATTTACACACACAAGTTATTAAAAAACAGAGTTTCTCTCCAATATTCAGCAGGAAACTTTTAAAATATGAAGCAGAGGATCATGGGTAACACGTAGCGTTCAGTTGTGTTCCAGTTCAGAGACTGGGACGACGCTGTCAGAGCTCCATGAAAACCACTTCATCACTGGGACATGGAGCCCTAGTGGAATCAATCCCCACGCGTGGCTGCAGAGGGCGCTGTTGCTCAGAGACAGTTACATAGCGCTGCTTTAAGGTTATCTGCCGACCCTCCATCGAGCACCACGACCATGTAACAGAACGTCCAAAGATATGAATTCAAATGCAGCTGGTTTTGTTTTTAACTTGTGTGACACGAATCCGCTAATGTCAACTTTTCCTCAGCCCTGGAGCAAGGCACGTCCATGACCCGTGTGACGAGCGGAGCCTCTATCGAGATCAGGAACATCCGAGCGTTCGGTTTCTTTGCATGAATCAAGGCTCCGACACTTTTCATGTAACTTCCCCATCAATCGATTCCACGCGGCGTCGGAGGCAAGGCTGAGTTTTCTGATTCCGTTCTCACTTCGGCACATTTTCATTCAGAACCGCCCCAACAGCTCAGAAGAGGACGATTACCACATGAATAAGTGCCGAGCGCCGCCGAGCTCGACCACTCAAAGCCTCGTCCACGCCGCTGAAAGGTCGTCCATCTCGCCACCGGAAATCAAACTCTCAAGGGCCAGACTGCGCTGATGCGTGATAATTCAGAAATAAAGGACGACGGCTGGAAATAGACACAGGAGAAAGGAAAGAGAACGAAGACGGACAGAGAGAGAGAGAGAGAGACAGAGAGAGAGAGAGAGAGACAGAGAGAGAGAGAGAGAGAGGACGAGAGACGAAACTCAACACGAGTTAACGAGACAAATACTTTCAGAGTTTGGTTGCATCCGACAAGTTCCTTCCAACAACCCCAACAACATCTTTACCCTTTTATCTGTTTCTCTATTTATAATCAAGGACAAATGAATAACTTCTGCCGTCTGAAGTCGTCACACCGCAAAGTTAAACTGCTTTTTTTTTCCATTTTCATACCTAAATGTGGAGACGTTTTGTGTTTTTATTTGTGTCCGTGACCAAAACTGCAGCTTTTATTCATGTGACGGGTTATAAAACTAATTATAAACATCTGGTTTCTTCGCTGTTTCATACGCTGATGAAAACCATGTGATGCAACTGAACAGATCTCTGTTCTTCCGTTAAGTTCTACGGATACTAGAAAATTCTGCCTCTCGCTCGTCACGGGATCCAGCTCCACGACCAACGAGCAGAGAGGAGACACTGGGATCCAGCTCCACGACCAGCGAGCACAGAGGAGACACTGGGATCCAGCTCCACGACCAACGGGCACAGAGGAGACACTGGGATCCAGCTCCATGACCAACGAGCAGAGAGGAGACACTGGGATCCAGCTCCACGACCAGCGAGCACAGAGGAGACACTGGGATCCAGCTCCACGACCAACGAGCACAGAGGAGACACTGGGATTCAGCTCCACGACCAACGAGCACAGAGGAGACACTGGGATCCAGCTCCATGACCAACGAGCACAGAGGAGACACTGGGATCCAGCTCCATGACCAACGAGCACAGAGGAGACACTGGGATCCAGCTCCATGACCAACGAGCACAGAGGAGACACTGGGATCCAGCTCCATGACCAACGAGCACAGAGGAGACACTGGGATCCAGCTCCACGACCAACGGGCACAGAGGAGACACTGGGATCCAGCTCCATGACCAACGAGCACAGAGGAGACACTGGGATTCAGCTGAACGCTCAGGGGAAGCACGTGAACAGAAGATGCTGACTCATGTGGCTTTGTGGTAAAAAAAAAAAATGAAATATGAGGTAGTAAAACAGAAACTGATATATCGGCCGGTAAATACTGCACAAAGAAACCGTTTTAACCACAAACTTTATCAAACATAACTATGAATAAAAAGAAAACTGCCACAACCAAATATATAGAAGTTGAATTAAGAAAATGTATATTTTTTAAAAGGTAATATGAAAAGATAAACGCACATTGTTAATTCAGTCAAATAAATAAAAGGTTTTCATATCAACGATGCAGATACTGATCTGTCTGTGGAAAGCTCATATCGACCAACAGATTAAATCCGTCGGACTCGAACTAGCAGATAAAAATGTCCTTTTTTGACATGGTTATTCAAAATCTAATGAAAGTTCAAACCAGATAAATCGATTAAACCTTGATATTAAGAGTTTAGTTTTTTAATGAGTTAGACTTTGTTTATTAAAGCTCTGTTTCCAGCAGAATGACAGAAGAAGAAAGAACGACTCTCGCTCATTCCCTCTTCCACTTTTATGAGCGGTGCCCCATCACACAATTCCCTGAGACCATGTCGACACAAACGAAGACACACACACACACAACCAAACACACACACAACCAAACACACACACACAAACACAAACACACAGATGTTAGCCCCGCCTGAAGCAGGGCATCTGTCACTGGTCATCAGAGAAAGAGAGAACATTCCTCCTCTAGCAACACACACACACATTGTATAGCCACACACATTCTTTGTCTCGCTGTTACACAAACTGCAAACCAACAGTTAAATCCACTTTCCCTGGATCCAAAAACAAAAAATGTCCTGCCTGCGTCTCCCTCCGTCAGACACACACTCACGCGCACACGCAGCAGGTAGAAAATTGAAAACAGCTTGAAAGCCAAACGTTGCGTTGCTTTCTGAGTTTTTTTTTAGCTTTTGAATTCCTGCTCCGCTCGCTCGCCCTGCTGCAGGAATCCAAACGGGAATAACAGAAGTGTTCTCGCTGAGAGGAGAGCGACGTTTCTACTTTTCATTTCTCACGTTCAAGTGAATAGAACGTGTTGATTAAAGCTCAAAGTTTTCTCTGAACTGGCAACAATAACAGCGGCGAGTCATTTTTTATTTCATCCTGTGAACCGAAGCCTCTGAACCAAGTCAACTTCTTCTTTCCTCACTTTCCTACGATCAACGCTCTGTGTGTTGGAGGGTTTACTGCACCTGTTCATGTGGCTGCAAGCTGAAGCGACCATTGTTCCTGTGTTGTGTGTGTGTGTGTGTGTGTGTGTGTGTGTGTGTGTGTGTGTGTGTGTGTGTGTGTGTTGTGTTGCAGATGAAAACACCACCGTGGATTCAAACGCTGCAGCATAAGAGCGAACAATGAGGCCACAGTAAAAACTTTAAATGAAAACTAATCGTGTTGCTCTGCAGCGTCTCATGAAGGAAACGATCTCTCTGATGAAATGACTCCACAGTAACTCTGATTAATAACTCTGCACTCGTTCCTCCCCCCCCAGATGTTGGGACATGTTGTGGGCTTGAAACTTGGGGAGTTTCCGCCATATTTCCACCTCAGTCCTCAGCAGGAAGTGACCTGGAGGACAGAGCGTGTCAGCTCCTTCATCTGCTTCCTCTCTCCTTCCTGTCCAGCGTCTGTGGGCTCAGTGTGGGACGACCTCCCTCAGCCTTTTGAATAACAAGGCCCATTGGAAAGTGACGGACGTGTAAGTTCTGACGTGTAGATAAATCACAAGTGAAACACACGAAACCCAACTATTGACCTACTTGTGTCTACTTTATTCCCTTTTAAACTTCTAAACTGTGTAACTGCGACGTGTTCCTTACACACGCAGGAAATAATTCCTTACTTTCTTTGTCCTGCGTGAACAAAAGCAGCTCTGTGCGACTCCAGTGGCCCACACAGAGCTGCTTTCATCCGGCCGAGCCACAAGAGTTCAGGACAATGAGCACGAGATTCAGGAGCCGCTGGACCGAACCAGAGTCAGAACAAAGTGGAGGATTAACTCACAGTCGGTGTTTTCCTCTTTTTAACGCTCGGTCAGTGTCTCCTCCTGCTACACCCAGCTCTCCATCACCATGTGTGACACTGCACAGAGAGTGTGTCTGTGTGTGTGTGTGTGTGTGTGTGTGGAAGGAAGAGTCCAGAGCACATGACTGCATTCCATAAAGAGAGAGGGACGGAGGAAGGGAAGAGAGGTGAGCGAGGGAATGGAAAGGACTCCGATCGGCCTCCACGACACAGAGTTTGTCTCTAAATGATGTCAACAGCACCTGATGATTTCTACCCTTCTGCTTCAGCGCGTGCGGGAGAACCGAGGAACTTCGTGTCACGTAAAGATGAGTTTGTCCATTTTGTGCTTCTGTAGAAACATGACGGTGCAACAAGGGGGGGGGGGGGGGGGGGGGATGAAATCACCCTGAATCCTCCACACGTCGATCTGCATGTTTGAAAAGGGGCTTTTTAAGGATCTTACTCAACCTCTCATTGTTGGAGGATTCCCAAACAGGCTCAGACTGTTGTGCGGCTGACGGAGGAGCAGAGATCACACGGCTACGCTTTTACACAAAGACACTTTTCAGAAAATCTTCTAAATATTCTCATCAATGGGAAAAAACCTGTTTGGTTAAATCTACAATCAATGAAACAGATGGAAGAGTTTAAATTATACTGAGACCATCAGCAAATTCATCATCATCGAGGTATCCACCCCTGCAGGTGACCTCTGACCTCAGCAGAGGAGGAATCATGGGAACTGGAGTCCCGATGGGGGGGGGGGGGGGGGGTCAGCAGGCGGTTTGCATGGTAGCCTGCAGAGCGAGCGTGACAGTCATAAGATGAGATCTGGAGGAACAGAGTGGAACTGCAGCTAATTCATCAAGAGAAATTAGAGAGAAATATTTTTTTTTTTACTTGGTGTTGAACTCGTGACTTTTCTCGTCTTAGTTGATCTTTTGTTTTCTGAATTCTTCCGTGTGTGTGTTTACAGTTATTCTGAGTTACACAGAAAATGAAATCTGGATTATTACTGTTCTGTGGTTTGTGTATATGTTTGAGCGATTTACCAAACGAGTTTAATCGTTTCATACTTTGCGCGTCTGCTTTTCTGTCTGTTACACAATCTTCACACCCTAGTTCATGACTTTTCAAAATAAAAGCTCTGTAATTCAGTTCAGTACAAAGCATTAGAGCAACTAAACGACCGTTGTGCTTTTACTGCGGAGACAAGATTAAATGGATGACGTGTCCAAATCGCACAAAACTCAATACTACACTTTCCCCTTTGTCCCTTAATGCACACGCCATGTGTTCTACATGAAGACATCGATATATCACAGCGAGGAAATCAAAGATCCAGCGTCCCAGCGCGGCCTTCGTGGAAACAATGAAAACAAGAAGCTGCAGCGCGATGTGGCCTCAGGTCTCAGAGGCGGTTGCTAGGCAGCGTCACCAGGTGTATGAAGATGAAAAGAATAATCCATTTGTACCGACAGTGAAATGAGTCAAGTGCAGTCTGCAGTGTGTGTGTGTGTGTGTGTGTGTGCGTGTGTGTGTGTGTGTGTGGTCCAGGTATTCCTCATGTTGTGGGTACCTACAATTTTTTGTTGGGGACTAAAATCAAGTTCCCATAACGTAAACCATAATGTTTTAAAGTGAAGACATGTCTTAAGGATACGATGCAATACGGTCAAATACATTACGAGATAAGATAAGACTTTATTTGTCCCTGAATATTTATAGTGTAATCACAACGTGTGTGTGTGTGTGTGTGTGTGTGTGTGTGTGTGTGTGTGTGTGTGTGTGTGTGTGTGTGTGTGTGTGTGTGTGTGTGTGTGTGTGTGTGTGTGTGTGTGTGTGTGTGTGTGTGTGCGTGTGTGTGTCGGGACAACGAACACACACTTCTGGGTTCGGGCGCTGCTCAAAAATTCATTAGGAGGAAAATTAGGAGCTTGGCCGAGTTTCCTCCTCTGGACCCGGTGACACAGCTGTCACACGTTTAACAAACACCACCAGCTACAAGTGGTCGCCCTACGACGGGGGGGGGGGGGGGGGGGGTATCTCAGCTGAATGACGAGAAAGTGCTGAAGACGGCAATATTCAATAAGCAACCCCCCCCCCCCCCCCCCGATGTTGACTGAGACTCCTCAGCACAGCTCAGCGTTACACACACACACAGTTACGTGATGAACTGCCTGTTCAGTTAATCAGATTACATGCACAGGCGAGTGCATCTGAGAGCAAAGGCTTCTGGGAGAACAGACCTCCTCTGCTGTTCTCTGTTAACGTTGCGTCTTGAATAAATATTTTTTTTAAAACAGGTTCTCACCTCGTTTATTCCTCAAACGCCGTCCTGATCTATTCTATCTCCGTTTGTCACCTTGATTTCCTCCCCTGCAGTTTGCACTCACTGATTGTCTCCAAGTAAACAATCCCTTGTGCTCGGAACAGACAAAAACCCACAGATGTGTTTTTAAACATAATTTAAGACCGAGTACAAGTGAGGAAGTGTTTTTTCTAAAGACAAATAAGCCGAGTTCAACTCCTCTCTGACTGGAAGAAGAGAGAAACCCTGAGAGATAGTTAATCACCTTGATTCACCTCATCGATAAACTTCACAGGACCGATAATTATGTTGAGAGTGAAATCAATCGCCAACCATCGGTGACCTGTATCATCCAATAAGACGAGGCCGCCGGTTGTGTCACGGCAGCTTAATCCACAGCGCTCATGGAGATCAGCTGGTCTCAGTCAGGCATCATCTCTGGACCGCGTCCAATAGAAGCACTAACTGGGTTTCTAGACCAAGTCAGGATCTGCCAAGAGCCGATCCCTCGCCACACTCGGTAATCATGCAATCTCCTTTCATTAAAAATGACTTTCTTCACGTCCTCCTGTTTATTCTAGCTTTTCTTCTTGCTTTTCATGAACAGCGTTTTCATTTAAACCACAGGAAACAGAGTGTGTGCGCCGCCCATTCACCTCCGCTGCCTCTAAATGTGGAAGAGGAGGAGACGAGGGCAGACGGGGGGGGGGGTGTTTTGGTGGTTGAGGGGGAGGTAGGGGAGTTGGGGGGGGGGGGGGGGGGGTGCAGCTCAGCGAGGTTTCCTCTGGTCGGATGTGTCCCCTCTGTGACCCCTGTCGACCTCTGTCACCTGGCGTCGGGGGCGACTGCAGGTGACACTCACTGTAAACCCACTTGTTGGGGTTCACAGTTTTCATGCCTCGACCTTTTGACCTGCGGTTTCACTGCACAGAGCAAATGCATCTCACATTTCAATGAGTCTGGTCATAAGTTCTGCTTTCACTGACTCTCACACAGAAACATCCCATTGAGCTGAACTACATACAAATACAAAATCATGTCTTCTGTGCCCTTCACGGACTCCGACGTGTGCGTCACGTTATTAATGTCATGGAGGATGTTAAAGGCTAAAAACCTCAAACAGCGTCTCGCCGTCGTGACAGAAACAGAGACTCCAGGGGGTGACGGTGGTGGTAGGTGGAGTGTTCAGTGGGGGGGGGGGGGGGGGGTCTGCAGGACGGTTTAAACAAATCTCCCACTGGTCCACGTGCCGCTCTCCTCCTCGTTTGCTCAAGCCTCCGCTCGCATGACGCCCCCGAAACGGGGGTTGAGACAGAAGGACGGACCATACGGACTCCTCTGAGCCCGAGGCTGAGAGAAAGGGATTATGGGAGGTGTTTGAGCAGAAGGCTACTTGCACTCGAGGAAAACAAGGGTCAGGAAACCTGTTTTAATAAGATGTAATCGCATCATAAATATATATATATATATACACATTTCTTGTTTTGCACTGCACGTGAATCTGAGGAGGAAGGAGCAGAGTTTGACTGATGTTCAGTTCAGTCGATTCCACAAACTTCTAGAATTATAACTTTGCAATCCTACAAATGTTGCCGCTTCCCGTCGGGAAATAGGAAACAGAGGTTTTATTATTCGCGGACGACGACAGCTGGGGACCAGGCCTTCTCCGAAAGAGTTTAACTGATGAGATCATGTCTTTTAAATCTGGTACATGAAACTTTGACATATGTTGCTTTTGCTGTGCAACTTCATTTTATTCTCCATTCATTTGTTCTTTCTGGTAAGTGCTTCATAGCTTCGTTAAGAAAATTGCTGCATAATTAAGTTTATTATTATCGTGATAATACAAAAAACAATAAATCTATGTCAGATTTCAACTGAAGGAACAAGTTGGCGCCCAAACGGCCGTTAGAGCCGCGGCTGCTGTGTTTTCCTGTGGCAACATACAGCTGGTGATGACCTAATTCACAAGCCGAGCTCCCTCCCTGCAGGGCAGAGCTACAGGTCGCACAACAGTAAGACGCACACACAGACACACACACATATTCAATATTGGAGATAAACTCATGTTTTTAATAACTTCTAGAGGACACTCCTCACACTGGACTCAGGGATGAGACCTAAACAACACAATAAACTAACGAGTCCTACAGACAGAAATGCAGGATTGTTTCTAGAGGACGATGGCGCACCGGGCACCTTGATACCAGTTAATCATTGATTTTATTTTTGTGCGTGGCATATCAGTAACATATGGTGCAAGGCCAACAGGAAGTCACATTCTGTACCAAAGGGACAGAGGACACGCGGGCACGTGAGTCGATGGCGGCCCTGACTTCCGTCCAATGCCACAGCGGCCATCTGCTCAGGAGCATTTTCCACACTGGTCGAGCGGAGGGAGGGCAGACGACTGAAGCAATACGGTTTCCCTCCTTAAGCAAGACAGAACTTTTGCAGATGCTCAAAAGTGACGGGCTTCTGCCGTCAGCATCAGTGCAGGCAACCCGAGCGAAGCAGGGAGCCACAGGCGGCTGCGTCAGTGACATTAAACATTCAGCAAAATCCGGCTGGGCCGAGATTTTAAAGAAAATGTCCAGGGAGAAGAGATGGAGATAAAGGAGCTCAGATTTCTGAATCTCTTGACAATCCAGAAAAAGAAAGAGATTTCGGTCCCTGAGAAATCAGAGGAAACAAAGTGAGGAGGAAACATCTCCATCCTGCAGCTGCTGGTTCTGAATAGAGAGGAAGAGAGAGAATAGAGGTATAATGGAGATGTCTGGTAATCTGTGATAATCTGTAATACAGTCCACCAGAGAGCAACAGACCCATTACTCATCATCTCTCTTCATCTTCCTTCAATGTAAAAATACTGATTCCAACCAACAGACGCTGGAGAAACATCTTCTTCTTCATCTTCAGCTAATCACCACGACTTCTAACTGTGCTTCAAAACAAGGAGTTCGCAGACATCGACAGTTGAGAGTTTTTATACGTCTGGCATCAGAGCGAGGAGCTTTGATTTCTCTCCTTGAAACGAACACTGTAAATGTATCGTACTAAAAGACGACATCGGTTCTTCACGTCGTCCTCCATAAACCTCTTTGAGCAGGTGCATGGTTTTTGTCCAGTTATGTTCTGCACACGAGCTTCCTGCTCTCGAGCGTGTGACCGCACCACGAGCAGGTTAATCCTCTCATCTCTGCCCTGCAGCTCAGTACATCCTGGATTTACACAAGTGCCTCGTGTGCGTGTGTGTGTGTGTGTGTGTGTGTGTGTGCACGTACTTAAGCTCAGCTATGAGTTTGTCTTACTCAGCGTAGTATCTGTAAATATCCTTCACGTTTACACATCTTTACATCGTCAATGTTTCACCAAATGAGGGGAAATAATTATTTATTCATTTGAAGAAACGCAAATTGTTGTCATGAATAAATACGCAGCATTAAAAGTGTGATTGTTCCTGTTCAAGTTACGAAGCCCCCTTGCACAAGAAACCATGTCTGTGACGTCTTGTCGTGAATTCAGCACGAACGTTTATCAGTAAGCTTCATGTTTTTGATGTCAGAGTCACAAACTCCCGTTGAGGAAAATGTAATCTCACCTTGCTAAATGCTAAAGATGTTATATATCCAAGCAGCAAGATGATAAAACACACTCTCATGAGATTTAAATGTGTTTCACCTGCTGTAAAAACACAAGTTTACAGAAACGTCTCTAACGTCCGAGTCAAACATCATCATCTGCAGTGAGATGCACCTGAAAACGGCGTCTGAGGCACTTGGTCCATATGAAAACACAGAATTCCCAGTCGTTCTGGTTTAACTGGGTGTAAGTGGTACTGGGAATGGGACAAACACATAAACAGCGTGATCCCAATGTGTTTACATGAGAGGGAGGACGTCTAAACAGCGCGTGGCTGCTCCGGCGTCCTCAGTGCGTCCGTGAAGTGTTTATACAAAAGGTTTTCTCGGCCGCAGCCCAAACCGAAGTGACCTGAGGTTCCCGAGCTCGTCCTCACAGAGAATCCACCTCGTGAGCTGAAGAGCTCGACCCTGCTTCGGGTTGAACTTCCTGTCAGAGCCCGTCTCTGTCAGAGCCCGTCTCACTTCAACGTACTTCATAATGCAGGAAGGAAAACAGGTCGTCAAAGAACAACAAGACTCGTCCTGTAGGAAAGATGTGATTTTGAAAGAGTGAGATCTTTTACAATATTATGGATGACAAAACTTCGATGTGCATTTGCTTTTCATCTACATAACTAGCATCGTTCTGTAAACGCTGTGTACTGATCCAATACCACGTCTTTAAGGTACATTAGTTTCACACGGATACAACTTTTCAGAACCGTACACAGGACTTCAGTTCGGAGCAGTATAAAGGAAGTGGTTGTGTTTTTATCTTTTTCAGTTATGACTGTTAAACGTGAAACCAAAAGAAGTTCTGCGTTATTCATTCTCTGTGTTTGTGTTTCAAAGGGTTTAACCTGAGCCAGGTCGTACACAAGGATCCTACACCTGACTCTGATTCTACCTGACCAACAATCTACACACACATAAAGACACACACCAAAGACACACACTCCCTCCAGCCTCCCGCCTTCAGTGAGTGGGACCGATGATCTGGATGAGACGCTATCAGACAGGAACACGGTGAAATAGAAGCTCGCAGCGCTGCCTCCACTCGCAGCTCACACTCAAACACTGAGATAACACTGAGCGCGCTGGTCCATGACTGGAGCCGTGCCACGGTGAGGCCAGAGCACACCCCCCCCCCCCCCCCCCTAACAGAAAGATCGTAGGTTTGATCCCTGCAACAGCTTGACACTTGTGGTTTTGCAACGTTACGGGTGTTTTAAAAATAACACACTGCACTAATGCATGAGGCATTTTAGGTCAACGATAGTCGATATTAAAGTGAAAACGTTCCAAAAGCCATTTTCAGACATAAACTCCAGAGGATGTCGGCAGAATTGTGTCCGCACTTCGTCCAGGAGTCGCCTCGCACACGTGAACAACGCAGCAGGAGATTCTCCGCTCAGACGTGTCAGCTGCGGAGATCCCGTGGTTTTATTTGTTTACATCATAATCAACACCAGACCTGTTCTCCAAAAGTGTCCTCTACGTTTATGGCACCACGTTTTCATCCGGAGATATTTACATTCTTCTTGTTTTCATGTTAGAAACGTCAGCAACGCACCCACTCACTAGTGAAACAAGCGGGGGATCTCCTGCTGGTTTCCTCTCGGGCTCCGCACACACCTGGACAACCTCACATGTGGTTTAACTTGGTCTCCGTGAACAGAAATGAGGTACGTGTTTGTTGTACAGAGCGGGGGGGGGGGAGATCCATCACGGGACACTTTTTAATGCCATGTATGAACGCACGCAGGCCACTTGTGATCGGATCAGACAGCCCCTTCAGTGCAGGTCTGAAAGCAGCCATAGATAGACTGCAAATAAAGATGGACGACAGGACATCTCCCAAAAGTGGAGCCAAAGGGTCCATTGGTCATTTTGCATTTCCTACATTGCTTCACCTACAGATCGAAGCCTCGTTTGAGTCCACGCTGCCGTCGCCTGGCAGCAACGTCCTCACCACGACTTTCCACCGTCTGTCTGCGACTAAGTAAACAAGCAGATTTTAACCTTCATCCCCGAGTTAAGGGAGGAAGTGAAAGATCGGAGCCACATATTTTGGATGACAGACGCAGCAGACCTGACTGATCAGTCCACACCGAGCTTCCTGAGCACGATGGGAGAGTTTACAGTTCCTGGCCCTCGTCGTGTTCGAAGTGGGCCAGTGTTGCGTAACTGTAAAAAGTAAAAAGTCTGGTTCGGGCTCGAGTTCATAACAACGGGAGCAGGACACTTTCCCTTCAACTCCTCCTGCTGTATTCTCCGTGTCGGGATAACGTCTCTGGACAACAGAAACGTACACCAGGGGTTCATCAGCACTTTAACAGTCTCACTTACTGACTCCCCCCCCCCCCCACCATCACCACCAGTTGCCTGGTTATACGAGAAAACAAACCCAAGGGGGGGGGGGGGGGGGGGGGGGGCCAGCGTAACACAAGACGTTCACCCTCTTCCCTAAACTGTACAATGGCTCATTTGAGGCTGCGGAGAAAAGTCAGATTGTTGAAGATTGCACAATATCGGGGGGGGGGGGGGGGGGGGGGGCGCTGCTGAACTCCGGTTTGCTGAAGGGAGCGTGGAAAGCCTTTTTGCTTTTAGCCTGGAAGGAGCAAACGGTGAAATCCCCGTCCTCCCTTTCTGCAGAGCGAGAGAAATCAGCTCAGATGTGAAGCGGAACATTCAACGTGAGCTGGAAGCTTTCGCCCGGGAGCGTTCGGGAGGGGGAGGGGGGGGGGGGGGGGGGGGGGGGAGGACGTCTAGGAATCATCCATCTCCATCATGACCCAGTTAGCTGGACGCAGATAATCACTTCAACGCTTACAGGGGAAGACATTGACACTCCACCTCCCCACCCACCACCGCCTCCCTCCGCTCTGTGCACATTAACAGACGACGCGGGTCGTAAAGGTCTCCCCCCCCCCCCCCCTTCTTTAAGGGTCAAACGCTGCAGAGCTCGGAGCAGAGCGGCCATCACTCAATAAACTGGAGAGCTTCTATTTGAACGAGGGCTGCAGACGGATTGTTTCCGAACGGTTTCCCTCCATCGGGTTATAAAAGGAAGTAAAGGTTGTGGAAACAGCCAAATTAACCAGGTAAAATATTAATGTGAAGGAGATGAGCAAAAAGAAACTTCACGCTACATACAAGTAATACTTAAAATTAAAATGGCCAAATATTTGATGCTTCTGTTGTATTTTATTGTAAAACTCCGGCTGCACACAAACAATAAGGGATGAAAACATAACCTCCTCACAGTATTAATTGTTAGCAACGACAATCTTAGAGTTTTAATCATAAATCTAAAACTCTCACTGATATAAAAGTCAGATTCTGAACCTTCTCATCCTAGATCTTTTTTTCCTCCCTACTTCTGAAGTGATCAAACTAATCCTGTTCAATCCCACTTCCATCCTGTCTGGTGCTTTCTGAAGGAAGGCGTGGTTTCAGTGTCTTTCACAAACTGCTGCTGACGGACATGTTCACCGAACTTGTGACATTTCGGTTACCAGACTTTTTTTTGTTCCACCCTACCCCCCCCCCCCCCCCCCCCCCTCCACCAAACTTTCCTGACACAGAACTGCCTCTGTTCTTTTGAGCTTTAAGCTGAATTGTAAACGAGCAGCTTTTCCACACGAGCAGTTGATGCAAAGTCATTTTCGTGACTAACGTCCGTGTTGATTACGTCCAAGATAAATCTAGCCCCCCCCCGGTCATGGAAACCAGCCAACGGCATAAAAATGCAAATTGGGTTCACTCTGTGCCCAAAGACCATCAACGGCCAAAAAGTCCAAACAGCTCCAAGTCTCCTGAAGCGTCATTTTACAATACATCCACGCGACTACGTCACCGCCTCCTGATTGGTTCTCATCAGTCACGACTCAGTTACCAACGGTGACGGGAAAACGTTGTAAACAGATTCAGATCCGAGAACAGATGTTAGATAAATAAAAAGTGTTTCTGATCAGTTTAGTTCTATTTAAGTTCAAGCGTCACAATTGAGCTGAGCCACGATTGGACAAGCGTGCATCAGCGGGAGTTCGATACCGCAGCTCCGCTCCACAGTCGCTCCGGCTCAGACTCCAGGTGAAACGCCCGTTCAGGAGATATTTTCATTTCCGTACAGTCGTCCATCTTCATTTTCTACGCTCTCACCTTGTTAGTGTTGGTGCCACCGAGGAACTTAACACCACAGAGTTAATGAGAGCAGGGGCCTGACTCCCAACAGTTGTGTATGATCAGCACCTGGTGTGTGTGTGTGTGTGTGTGTCTGTGTGTGTGTGGTTCCATTTGTCATGTGCGGAGACAATTTTATTTACATATGTAACGCACACCATCTGGAGAACTGTAAACCTCCAACGCCCCACTGAGCCCCACTTGGCTGCACTCCAGACTCCAAGCAGCAACAACAGGTCCGGGGTCGGGTCCCATCGTTTCGAGGGGAAGCGACACGGTTGTATACAGAGAGGAACGACTCTGCCCCTGATCCGGGCTCAGACTCCAGTCCGAGACAAGCGCTTGTCTCCGGGACGCAGGCTGGACTCTTTGAGCCGCGGCTCCCGTAGGTTCGGAGGCTCCTGTGAGTCGGTTACAGGCTTCCACTCCGAGTCCAGGCCGCGCCTCTCCGCTTGAATCTGTATGAGCAGCACGATCGGTTCCTGCAGTGAATACACGCTCTGGTTTGAGGGACGGTATTCGGAGCTCGGCCTCCTGCAGCTGCCGAACAGAGCGTTTGGAGAGTTGGCTCCAACATTACTGAGCGTTGCGGGTTCAATGAGGGGGGGGGGGGTGTTGTGTTCAGTTCTTTCTGTCGGTCTTACAACACGCGTGTCGTAACCACTCTCAAGTCGTTCCAGTAGAGTCGCAGATCATTTCTGCAGCTCCACTGAAAAACAACTGCTTTTGTTCTGCTTTTTCTATTCCTGGCGTTTTTTTTTTTAAAGCATTTACACTCTTTTACATGACCTCTTACAATAGTCTTTTCATGCATGGTCTTGTTTTGGAAGGTGCTCAGTGAAACGTGGTCCACGTAGAACTGCAACTAATCTGCCAGGCTGCTTTTCCTGGCAGCCTCGTCGGAGCTGCGTTGCTCCAGAGTTTATCACCCCAACATACCGGGAGACAAACGAGCCGCCAAGCTCTGCAAGCGTCCAGGCCTCAGCTCCAGCAGGCTGTGGCATTGTTCACGTTCACAGCACAATGCTCCTCTTATCCGTCCTCTCCGCTTTTTCCCCCCCCCTCGTGTCTCTTAAAGCCAACAACGTTCTAATCTCCAAAGTGGTTTAGACCAGTTTGGAGAATGTCTTCAAGGATGAGGGCAATTTTAAGCAGATTCCAGGGATAAGATTTGCGTAGTGACAGATGGAATTCATCACTTGTTCTCTTTCGGTGCAGAGCAGGCTGCCGTCCCCTGTGACCCACAGTATTCAGAACCTACATTGAGCAAATAAAAACTGTGGCAACGACTATCTGACAGACGGGTCTGTCGGCTCATTCCAAGGCTCAAAAAGCAGAATATATGTTTCTTGGATCAATATCTCCTGGGTTTGGTCCAAGTCGAGTTTCAAACGGTCCAATTACAAGTAAACATGCAGGATAGTGTCGTGTCTGTTAACACGTCTAAAACATGGCTACTACCCACGCCACGCCACAGACACCTCCTCTAGTGGCGCTCTGGTCTCCGGTCCGACTCGAGTCTCACACTCTTCCTCATCTTCTCGGTGACGGAGGATGAAGGTGACGGAGGTTTGATCAACAAACGCTGAGAGGCATCATTCAGGTTATTTCCTCGAGCCTCATCGACCTCAATGGAGTGGACAGAATAATTGAAACGGCTGTTTGCATGTGTATGTTCCCGCCGGCCTCTAAGAGGCATGTTTATCCATTTAACCTGTGTCACTACGGGGACGGTTTACAGAAGGAAAGCAGAAAGTGTGTCGGCATCTTGCTCAAGGGCACGTCAACAGCCCTGACTCTCTGTTTACTTATCGAACTAATAGCATTAAAAAAAAAAGAAAACAGCATTCGTGGGATCACAGGGACCGAACCTGTTTTCATAGTGCGACTGTATCAAAGCCTTTTCTAACATGAGCTCCGCTGTAAAGAATGCTGACAGCGAGTGAGTCACGGGGCAGCCGGGTTTGATGAAGAGTGTTTCCACACAGGGAGAGGACCAGGGCAACCGAGAGGGAAGGGGAAGACTCCTGTTTTTCCATTTTGCTTTCTACAGAATAAAGTCGAAATATTGAGGATAAGAACTTTTACGAATAATTAAACTACTAACGCTAGAGCGCCTCTTCCAAATACGTGGTAAAGATGAATTAATTAACAACATAACAGATTCCAAAAGTGAAGCCAAAGTGTCATGATCAGCCCCTGGTGGCTGGTTGCAGTATAGGGCATAACCCTGCCTCCCCCATGTTTGCAGATGGGACACGGACCAAACCAAAAACACAGGTGCCAGTGTTTCTGATAAGTTGGGTTGTAATTAGTTAATTGATGGGCTGAGACGTCACGATTGACAGCTGAGACTGACTGTTCGATCGGACCTCGATACCACGGCGCCAAGATGGCAGCGTTTGTATAGATCCAGGACATTTTAGCTTTAATTCAGGATAGTTGGAGGAAGTGGAGACACGGTCCACGGTCCAGGGCTACTTTACGCTCTAAATGCAAAGGGAGAAAAGCCTCCTCCTCTTATTTGGCCTGCCTGGCCGTCCCCACTATGATGACATAACAGCACGGACGGAATCAAAGAATGTCCACCTCGGACGCCCGGCAGTAAGAGATGCATAAATAACAAATAAACCCAGTGAAAGTGCAGCGATGCTGTTGCCAAGGCCGAGAAGCTCAGATGGAATCCGTCGGCCATCGGCCAACCACATCGATCACGCCGGAGCTCCGTATCTCGTTCCTCTGCGATGAAGCTAATAAAGCCTGTTTGAACGGATTAAAGGCCTCATTGTCCAACTCAGGCTGACGACAGACAGGGTTCAGCAGCCGCCCCCCCCCGCTCCTCCCCTGGGGGAGGAACTGTGTCACCCTTGGGGATCATTAATTGTCAGTATTGTTCTCCAGGGAGCTCCAGACACAACAGTTGGCTCAACTATGATGAGTAACGGGGCTGGAAGGAAGGAAAGGCCCCGCCATTAAAAGTAGTTTCATAAAGTTTGTGATCAGTGATTTTAAGGATCCAAACGAGCTGGTGCTGTTTATCCACCATCAGCAACAGGGAGAGGAGAATACTCATCCCAGCATCCGGGCCGACCGAGGTCCGTGGGGTCAGGGGGTCAGGGGGTCAGAGCTGAAGCCGTAAACTACCAGCGAACACAGGCAGGATGGCGAGCTGAGGACGCACATATTTGTGTCGTGCGTTTGAGAAGAAAAGGAAAAAGGGGCGTGTGTTTCCCTGTCAGAGTCGCCGCCTCGTTCCCTTCAGACCTCGCTGCCTGACAGCAGGCGGGACGTGGCGAGGAGGGAAGGAAACAGACAGGAGATGGCTGAAAGTGCCTGTCTGAGCGGCTTAATGATGCAATCTGGCAGAACACCCCCCCCCCGCCTCCTGCAGGCTCCCCCAAATCCCCCCCCCCCCCCTGCTGCCGCTCCAGTGATGACATCACCTCCCTGAGAAGCAGCATGGCAGTTGTGGGGCTGCATGCGGCCGTTGGGAATGTTTTCCACCAGCAGTTACATTATTTCAAGCTGTCACACCAGCGGCGGCGTGTTTCCAAGACGACTGACTTCATGTGTTGTAATTCCCTCATTTCAGCAGCAAGGGGACGAAGTGAAGGAGGGAAAGTTCATCAGGAATCTGTTGCAACGTCAAGCAATTGAATTGGAGGGGGGGGGGGGGGGGGGGGTCCAACTTAGCGATCCCACTATCCTTTGTTCAACATCGAGTTTGTCCTCTGAAGCCCGATTTCCCAATGTCCTCTTGTTGCTCAGACATCAACAGCCTGACATGTTTCCCAGAAAGCCCTTTTCTGAGCCCCGACACGCGGCGCCATGAAGCCCTGAACCGGAAACTCTGAGCTGCAGCGCGCCCGCACAGCGACCCGAGCAGCCGCCGCCGTCTGGGTCGTAAAGTCGGCTCACTACTGCTGATTCTGGAGGAAAACACAACAACGACGACGAGCCCGCGCTCGCTGGAGCCAATTAGACGACTGAGGGGCTTTTGCATCTGTCTTTACACTGAACATCCAAAAGGGTTTTTCCAAATTGCCTGAGCGAGCACAAATGCCGCCATGTCCATTCAGATCATGGGGGGGGGGGGAGATAAACACCGAGGGTGCAGAAGTGCTTTCTCACGTCGAGGTTAAAGCACCAGCTGCAAACAAATCTCACTTCATCAACTTAGTTCTGTTCATAACGGAGTCAAAGAAAGTTTATTTTGCTTAAACCAGTGAAAAGAAATCAGCTGAACCACAGCTCGTGGTCGGTTTCCTGGACGCCAACCTGTCCTCTGTCTGTCTGCTGAGGGCTGACGACCTGACGTGAGGGGGAACAAGCGCCTGCTCGACCCGCTGACGTGTGCAGCCTCAGATCTGTTGAGCTGCGAGGCCGACGGCGAGGGCCACCCGGCGTCTCAGAGAGGACGACAGCTGATGACAAACATGTGGACTGACACTTCATGTTGTTGCATCTCAAGCTCATGTTGTGATCGTGCTCTAGTTCAGGGAAGGAGGACGTGCTTGTGTTTGACAGTTGATTATGAACGTCAGCTCAAGCGAATGCATCTTAGGCTGCAGTTCGTTGCCAATTTAAAAACAATATATCGATTGATATATCCGAAATCATTTACTCAGCGATATCGCTCGGGCTTCTAAAAAACGGCCTCATTTCATTTATAGAAAACAAAGCAATCACAGTCATGTTTCCTAGAGAACGCATTTGCTGCTGCAGTGGTTCTACGGAGGCGTAACTTTTAGATGACAGGGTTGAATAAAGAGGAAGAAGAGGAACGAAGAGAAGAGCAGCAGGTGTTGTTGTTGTTTGTGGATAAAGACGACGATGCATCGATTAAGCCTTATTTTGTCGTCCCCCCCCGCAGCTGTAAGATCCCAGTCGCCTCACACCCAGGCAGATGGTCGCCTCCGCCGCAGCACGTCTGCAGCACAGCCACGACTTCAGCGGATATTTCTGCAGCGGGGAGTCGAGCGACGACACTGCGGTCTCCGCTCGCTGCTCAAACTGCTCACGGGAGCCGACAATGACACCAAATATAACTGTATGGCCCCTGCTGTGCGATAGAACAGGGCAGGACAGAGGCGAGAAAATAACATCGCTATGGCAACTGCAGGTCCGAAGTTGACACGTCAGGATGCAGGAGCAGACACGGCGACCGCAGGCTGCAGGACAGCGAGCACAGACACAACACGGCTGGTCCTCAGCCTCTCCAGATGTTTCCCCTGCAGTGAAACATCTGCATCTTTTAATGTAACCCTGAATTACTCTGAGAAAGAAGAGTGTTCACAATAAATCTTATGAATTCTAATAGTTCAACATGAACTATAAGTAGAGAATCTGCAGAACGGGCAGGAGGAAACATTTACTCTGCTGAGAAAAGAGCAGACGTGTGGCGACATATTCTCAACTCAAGGTTAACTCAACACAACTAATCAAACTTACTGAAGAATAATTAAACTTTGTCTGTGTTTTTGCTAGAATTTATTAATAATCCCGGAAACTTTCAAGTCCTGTACAATAAAAACTCACAGAAATCCGTTAATCCACATTATGAACGCATGTGTTTATACCCGAGAACAATTTATTTAAAATGTGCAAAACTTCAAATTACGTTTAAAGGGAGTAAATACTTGTTTTTACAGAATATACTGTACTGAATACTTGTGAGTGGAGGAGCCTCAGCTCTGGACCCAGAACATCAGTCACAGCTGATTTGCAGGAAATCAGCGAGTATTCATTCACAGTGTCTCTGATAAGGTAAGTGTGTGTGTGTGTGTGTGTGTGTGTGTGTGTGTGTGTGTGTGTGTGTGTGTGTGTGTGTGTGTGTGTGTGTGTGTGATAACCTCTGTTGCTATGTTACGATCCAAAGGTCGGACCGCACACGGTTTTAATCACGGCCGCCAACAGCAGCCTCCGCTAAGTGACAGCAGGCATCAGCACCTGTCGCCACACTCGCCATGACGCCGTCATTGTAACGCTTCGACTGCTCCCGTCAGTTTTAAACAGGTTTACATTTATTTTTCTTTGACATTCAACTTCCAAATTCTAATAAAAAAAAAAAAAAACATGCTTTGTGAGGTCACAGCGACTTTGACCTTTGACCCTGAAAATCCAATCAGCTCATCCTCGAGTCCAACCGAACGTCTCTACCTAATGTGAGGAGTTTCCATCACGGTGTTCCTGAGATGCTGTGTTCACAAGAACGGGAGGGACGATGGACGGGCACAATGCCTCCGGCCACTAGGTGTCACCAGTGCGGAGCCATTCAAAGTTCATTAAGGAAACCAGGTGAACCGAGACGACTTCGGTTTGGCGAGATCGAGCTTGGATCCACGTTTACAGCAGCTCGCCGAGCGGAACGCTGCGTCTGCGGGTCGGAGCGACGCCGGGAAATGATAGAGGGGAAGCTGGAGTCCTTTTTCAAACAGACTGGGCTCCGCTGTAATTATCAGCTCTGCCATGAACACAAAGACCTTTCAGGAGAGGGAGAGAGAGGGAGGGGGGGGGGGGAGAGAGAGAGGGAGAGGAGAGGAGAGGGAGAGGGAGAGAGAGGGAGAGGGGGGAGGGAGAGGAGAGGAGAGAGACAGAGGAGGAGGAGGGGGGGGGGAGGGAGGAGGAGGAGAGAGAGGGAGGGAGCAGAGGAGACGAGAGAGAGAGAGGGAGACGGAGCGACGAGAGAGAGAGAGAGCAGCAGGGGACAGAGAGAGGCGACGAGAGAGAGAGGGAGGGGGGGGGGGAAGGGAGAGAGAGAGAGGAGATAGAGAGAGAGGAGAGCAGAGGGAGAGAGGAGAGACAGACAGAGAGACAGAGAGCAGAGGACAGAGAGAGAGAGAGACGAGAGAGAGAGGAGACAGGAGAGAGAGAGAGAGAGGGGAGAGAGAGAGGAGGGAGAGAGAGAGAGACAGAGAGAGAGAGAGAGAAGAGAGAGAGAGGAGAGGGAGAGGGAGAGAGAGAGGAAGAGAGAAGAGAGAGAGAGAGGAGAGAGCAGAGAGGAGAGAGGAGACGAGAGACAGAGACAGAGACAGAGAGAGACAGAGAAGAGAGACAGAGAGAGGGGAAAAGAAGCAAGAGAAGAGAGAGAAGAGAGAGAGAAGAGAGAGAGAGAGAGAGACAGGAGAGGGAGAGAGAGGAGAGAGAGAGAGAGAGAGAGACAGAGAGAGAGAGAGAGAGACAGAGAGAGAGAGAGAGAGAGAGAGAGAGAGAGAGAGCTTTAAAATAACAGAGGAATCTTATCAAGACCAGATGTGAGTGCAGGAAGAGAGAAGGAAGTCTACAGAGCTGTACAGGAGGTTTCTCCCTCTCGACATCAATCCAAGCCTGCACACGTCTGAAACTAAAAAAAAAGTGAATTCTACGCCTCGTGTTGTTCTCTCCATCACCGCTGTGTCGTTTCTCACGGCCCCTCTGACGGCGCCTGGCCCTTTGTCACGCAGCCCGGGTGCAGGCAGGGACTTCGCGTGAAGGCAATCGAACGTCTCAGTGAGTGAACGTGGCCGAGACGGCGAGAAGCACAACGGGTCTGGTACGGGCAACTTTTCTGCTCACAGCCTGCAAATCACTGCAGGCAGCGGGAGAGGAGTCTTCCAGACATCCAGGACATTTACCACCGGCGGCGTCTGCGGAAGGACCACGACGACATCATCAAGGACCACAGCCGTCCAGACGGTTCGCTCTGTCACCATCTGGCAGGAGCCGGCTCCCGACTGGAGCTCCGAGCGGCAGGCTCCTGAAGCCTCTGCACATCTGGGCTCCTGCCTGGTCGCACTTTGTTTGTAAAAAATGTGAAACAACTGGTGCAACTATTCACACACACACACACACACTCCACACATGTCCCACTGCACCTCTGAATGTGTAGTTGGACCTTTTTGTATATTAAGCTCCGTCTCCCTTACTTTTATTTTTTATTTAACCATTTCACTGCTGAGCGGTTTTCCTCCTAAATTAAATCAAGATATATATTAAACTTGAAAGATGAACGCTCGGACTACGCAGCACGGGAGCAGGTCGAGTGGGGTTAGCTGTGTGTGTGTGTGTGTGTGTGTGTGTGTGTGTGTGTGTGTGTGTGTGTGTGTGTGTGTGTGTGTGTGTGTAATCTGCAGTGTGTTGACAGCTTGTTAACCGGAGCTTAATATTCAGCCAGCGGCCCGATTAGTTCAGGACAACCTGTCGTCCTGCAGCGGCAGCGGCAGCGAAGACGAACGGACAGTTACCACGGCGACGTGTGTTCTTCTATCATTGTGAGGACCTGTTGGAGTCAATCAAAGATGGCGTCAGGTGCCTTCTTTACGAAAAACACAAACAATGTGATGAAAAAAACCTTTGTTTGTTCAGGTGTTTGTTATTTGATGATATAAAAACAAGGTGAAGCATCATGATTGACGGCTGAGATCGACTCGTGATTGGCCGAGCGTGTGCTGGCGGCCTTGCAAGGCATTGTGGGAAACATTGTTGGAAACTCGCGAGTAGCAACGAAGACAGAGGCGGCGAGCAATCAAGTAAACATCAGGGAGCAGTCGTGCTTGATGCATGAAACCAGGCCCGACCCAGCCCATGAGCAAAGCTGCTGAGTGGCCAAAACGTTTCTACTTTTTGACCTTTAAATAATTATCGGAATGCGTTACGTTTTTTGTTTGTAAACTTTATTCCTGTGTGGATGCATCTCCTGTCTCCTCGTTCGTAACGGACCTGTAGCTTCACAGGAACCACCAGGGAAGTGGAGTTCAATGCCTTGCTCAGGGGCACGCACGTGGTCCCCATGAGCTCGTACAGCAACACCTGACTGTTTTTCTCATTTTCTGCCACCATTTCTCCCCCCCCCCCCCCCCCCCCCCCTCATGCCTTCTTCTCCAGGGTGATGCGTGGAAATCTAAAAATTAGGTCAAATTAAGTGTGCGGGATGCAGGGAAAGCTTTGCATTCAACGCCGCCGCCGCCACCACCACCACCGTGCATTTACATCGTCAGCTCAGCATGTAAATAATGCAACGGGGCATCTGGCCCCATTTCCCTCAGACGCACTTGTTTACAGCGGTTTACACTAAGAGAAAAAGAAGAGAATGTGTGTGTGTGTCTCCCTCCTCCTCCTCCTCCTCCTCCTCCTCCTCCTCCTCCTCCTCCTCCTCCTCCTCCTCCTCCTCCTCCTCCCTGCGTTTGGAAGCAGCCTCTGCAGCAGTGGAAACGTTAAAATGCGACGTGTGCGTTTGCAGTCAGCTGTTTGAAATCACTTCCCCTCTCTCCCGTTTCCCTTCCTCCATCCCTGAGCCCGGCGAAGCCTCCAGACGGAGACGCACTGAAACCTGACACCACGATCCTCTGCAGGCTGAGAGGGAGTCTGCAGCAGTGTGACATATCAATCAGAGACAGAGGAGGATGTTGCTGTTGATGAGAAAATCGATACCAAGGCTGCGTTTCCGCCTCCTGCAGATGTGTGATGATGCTCTGGTGTTATGGACAAAAAGCTGGAATATAATGGGAATCATTCATCCTGCCTGGCTGCAGCGTGTCATGTGAAAACTCTCGTCTGGCAGCAGCTGCTCGCTCTCTGCATGCAGGACTCTGCTGGATGGGGTTTTCCAAGATGACGGCGGGGGAACTCAACCGACGACAACTTCTCCCTGACGAAGCCGCAGATAAATCCCTGTGTGGTGCCGATTACCTCTCCTGACATCTCGTAACAGAAAGATTAGACAAACACACAGAGAGATGGATGAATCGCCAGCAATGGCAATAACCAGCTAATTTTCAAAAAAGCTGAATATTTGCAGGTTCCAGCTTCTTAAATGTGAGGATTCTGTGATTATATCAGTAGAACCTGAATATAATGGAACAAAACAAGACCATTTATAACACTTAGGCATAAATACCAACTAGCCAATAATGATAATCGACAGTTGCAGCCGTTATGTTGACACTACAACACTTTGATTGGTGCATTTCTTCCTTTTTTATGTTTTATTGCTTCACATAATGTCCCAGAGGTTTAATATTCTCAGGTGTCGTAGTCGTGTGCTGCAGTTCACGGTCACTTTGTGGGTTTTCTAGTTTCCACCTCCAAGTGAGACGGTTTCAATGTTGTGTTCGTGCAAAGATGTTCCACGACAACAAGGAAAGAAAATCATAAGAACACTGCAGTCTGTCCAACTCCACAACTCCACAGCTCCACAACTCCACAGCAACACAACTCCACACTCCACAGCAACACAACTCCACAGCACCACAACTCCACAGCAGCCACAACTCCACAACTCCAAAAAGAAAAACACAAAAATACAAAACAATAAAACACCAAAAACAACAAAACTACAAAACCACCTTAAGGCCAAAGACACTAAAAACTCCATAAATGCCAGAAACACCAGAATTCAGCTTCCGCATCCAAATCACAGCCTCATTAACCAAACTGCTCATTATGGCAACATGTGTGTGTGTGTGAGTGCGTGTGTGTGTGTGTGTGAGTGTGCGGTGTGAATGCGTGTGAGTGCGTGTGCGCGTGTTCAACTTGTGGCAGCTCCACACTTCTCCCCCTCGCAGCTCAGACCCGAACCGGCTCGTCCTCCCCTCGGCGGCCGGCCCGCAGCGACTCGAGCCCCGCAGAGCAGCAGCCGCGGAGCCGCGCGGAGCCTCCGGAGCTCGGCGGTGAAATCCAAGTACTCACCCTCGGATAACTCCAGCTCCAGCTCGGCCAGTTTGGCCCGCACCTCCGCAGGAAGCGGCACCGGCTCCCGGTCCGCCATTCCGCCGTCAGGAACCCGACTTAAACCTCCGGTTGTCCGGCTCCGTCTCCCTCTTCTCTCAGGCCGGGCTTCTCCTCAAACACCCCCCGGGAACACGCATCCAAACTCGGCCAGCGCTTCTCTGAGTGTCGCTGTGCGCGCGGAGCTCCTCGTCCTCCTCCTGCGTCACGTTACCCGACACATGGCGCCGCTCATCCGGTCCCCTCTTTCAAAATAAAACCCTCCCTGTGCCCCAAACGCTCCGGATATTGTCCGAGTGACAGAGGACGAGTTTGATTTCTGTTCATCGGTCTCTTTATTTCACCAAGTACACAACTAACACAACTAACACAACTAACACAACATGTCAACCAGGAAGAGACAAACATAAGATAAACCGAGATTAAACTAAGTTAAGAAAAGATAACAAAAGATAAGATAAGATAAACCAACGTAAAGTAAGACAAGAGAAGAAGTTATTAGACATTTACTTTGCTAAAGCAGCAAAAAGGAAAACATGAAATACACACAATATAATATGAACACATGGAAGTGATCAAATAAAACATATAAATATTTAAACTAAATGTAAACACTGCAGTACAGTCCAATTTTACTCTACGACAATTAAATTAAACTTCAGTCAAATAACATGAATTAATTGATGATCAACAGGAACCAATAGATTGAGTTTCAGCTCTTGAAGTTCAGTTTTGCATCTGAGGAAATATTTTGTACACATGGAAAATGTTTGGTACTTTTGTTACTGGAGACAAAGACGTAATCATATTATCACAAAGATTAAAACAAAACAACATTCACTTCTGAGACTAAACGTCATTTGCACAGAATCTCTATATATATATAGATATATATATCAAAATATGCAAATGTTTTTTTCATGCTTTGTGTTCATATTGTGATTTCAAACAACTGTTGTGCTTTTATTTTGGAGGTGAATTCCTCCGTGTTCCTGTTTGTTATCTGTGTGAAGCTTCATTCAGCTGAAGGTAAAAATCACTGCAGCTGAAAACACCTGAAACAAGAAGAGACACGTTTCATCAATTAGTCAATTAGTCAATTAATCAATTAAATCTTGATCCAACTTGTTTCTGGGATTTGATTCAAAATCTGCTGATGTTTAAATGATGAAATGACCACGAGGGGGCGCCAGATGCATCTATCCATGTATCTATCTCTCCCTCTCCATCTCTACCTCTATCTCTCTCTCTCTCAATCTATTTCTCTCTTTCTTTCTCTCTCTCCCTCCCTCCATCTCTCTGTCACTCTCCCTCCAGCAGTTCTCTCTCCTCTGTGAACACACTGCCATCTTGTGGCTCCTCACGGTTCTGACACTTGAGGCTCCACATGTTTATTTTAATATTTATGATATTTTACAATCAGTCAGTTTAGTGAAAATGATGTTTCCTGATTGAAGGGGAGATATTTGACTGTGTGTGTGTGTGTAGTCCACATGTTTCACTTCTACACATCTAACGTTCAGAGCTGATCTGTGAAAGGTCAAAGGTCAACAACTAATATTGTCTGAAAAACACATTTATCAAGAAACCAGAGAAATTATCTAAATTGATCAGAAAATAATTCACCACCGTATTAAATCACACGATCAATGACGTCAGAAACTAACATGTTTACAATCAATAAGATCAGAGGCTGGATCTGCAGCGTGTTTAGACTAAACTGATGTCATGACGACATCACTATGACATTATCACTATATAAAAGTTATTATTCACAGATTGGGTAAATAAACTTGTTTTTTTCATTATGTTTAAGGTCAAAGTTCATTAATCCTCATTTTAAGCCTGAAGAAGAAACTGAATTCAGTTTAACATAAGAAATGTGACGGGAGGAAAAAAGTTGTATTTAAGTTTCTGTGTGTAATAAAATAAAAGACAGTGGATCCTCAACAGTGCCTAAATCTTTATTTTTCAGTAAGCTACATTTTTTTTTCTCCAAATTAGACAGTTTTACATCATGACACAAGAGTAACTTAAATTATCTATAGCCGACACGTACGCTTGATTCCAGTCTCGATGGAAGAAAAGATCCCAAAAAACAAAAGTAAAAAACAAATCAAAAACAAAAGAGAACCAAAAAGCCCTCTTCAACGGAACCTCCATTCCACATGTGTTAAAGGTGTCGTTAGGCAAAGTTATTTGTCCAAACCCCAACACGGTGGAGTCGTCGATTGTCCACAGCTGTTAGCGTAGCAGGGTAAGAGTGTTAATGACTTAAACCACAGTGAGTTGATAAAGAGTTCCAGTCAATTGGTGTGCATTCGTTAATAGAACTTCAAAAAAAGAAAATACAACAACCACAAAGGGGCCCATTTTTACGACAAGACGCGATCCTCGTGGAAAAAAACAAAACGAACAATGGCACTGTCAAAACGGGCGAACAGGAAGCGACTGACAGGTTAATATATGACGTGTGACGCTCCGCAAGGAAGTCCACGAGAATCAGAAGCCACAGCCGAGCGTTTGTGTTAATGCCGGTGGGACAGGACGGGGCGTGCAGAACTTGCGGCCGTCGAGAGATCCCTTTCAAAGCGGTACCATCCAGGTCTGAGGTGCCGCGCTCCGGAAAAGAGTCACCTTCCCGTCGTCTGTCACTTTATTCCACACATGCACACATTCACAGTTCAGGGATGCTCCGTTTGCAACCGACGTCTGCGTGTACGTCCAAAAAGTTCCAAGGTGCCGCGACCTCGGCGGGGCGTCGACCGCCAAAGTTGCAGCGCACGGAAACCCCACTCCTACAGTCAGAGGTGTCACATTGTGAGAAGTCTTTGATGGGACTTCAGAAACCTGAAAATCAAATTTCAAAATAAGGGGGAAAAAAGGGAAAAGCCCGAGACGGAAAGCGCTCAGCTATGTACAGGTCAAACTGCCCAGTCAAGACAAAAACAACAGTTGTATAATGGCACAGTTATTGGTTTTTCTTTGCCACATCAAAATGTCCACATGTGATCAAATGGTTGAAACAGACGTATCATTCATGTTACTGTTCTGTATGTGCCAGAAAACACAACAAACAAACAAACAAACAAAACTGATTCCAGTGGAGCTTCTGTCCCCAGCTCCAACAAAAACTAAAAAAACAAAAATCTAAAAGTAAATTATTTGTACATTTATTTCTCAGAAAGAGAAAAAGCTGACGAACACGAACGAGGAAATGTCAAACCGATCAACCAGAGGGAATAAAGTTAACGACATGAACACTGAGCACGTTTCAGATTCTTTCACCGGATCACACGTCACGTCGGTTTCCACATCGACACTCGGGTGGGGAATGATTTAACTCATCCAACTTTTCAATTCCACTTCACTTTTCCAAGTTGTTTTTATGGTTTTTACGATCCAGACGCCCTGCTGAACGTTTTGTCGCCACCAATCGTTTTCCCACCTGGAGCGTCGCCGCTTAAAATCTGCGTCGCCGCGCTCCAGTTTGACACCTGAAGCAAAGCTCGTCTAAAGACAGGAGACAAAACTGGGACGTGTCCATCAGCCGTCGCTCTTCTCAGCTGCCAACAGGAAGTCTGTTCTGCTAACTTTCTGATTTTCAGTTTTCTCTCATTAGCTGAAAAGCTGCTGTGGCTTTCTGTCCATATTCCAAGTGACAACGCCTCCGACGCAGTCCGAAATATGGCCGACCCAAACAAGACCAACAGCTGCAGCAGAATCGAACTTGGACTGAGCCTGCATCGGATCCGGGGTTCGGGTTCGAGGAACCAAGAACCAAATGCCGTCGACTGTTCACGTACAACTGAACACCCTGTTCTAACAAAAAAATTATAATAACTACATCTCCCACAGATAAACGATCAAAACTAAAGTAAACCTGGACACGGAACCTCAAACCCAAAACAGCCCATCGCCAAAAGTTAGCATCCAACGTATGATCGCGTTCTTATTCTCGTTTGACAGCCATGTTTGGTTTAGTTCTCGTCTTTGCAAAAAAAACGTTCAACACAAACGTCGATCTCGTTCAGCGAAAAACAAAACGGTTGCATCAATGACGTCACTTCTGAAGCTTTTAGCCGCCGCATCATCACGAGATACCCAACCCGTCGGAATCATGTCCGTGTTCTGAGTGCGGCTAGCTTAGCGTAGCATGAGGACAGCAGTTCAAAGTCTCTAAAGCTGAACAATGAGCACGCTAGGTCTGATTTGTTTCACCATTCACAAACAGAAATGTAAAACAGATTTACGATATGACGAAAAGCAGGTGGCTGCAGCGACGCCTTCTTAACTCCTCCTCTGCCGTGCGTCCCAAAAAAATAAACCCACAAACTGTCACAGAACATGTTTTGTTTTTGGGGGCTCTGGACAGAGACGGGCGAGCGCTTCGTGCTAAGCTAAGCTAACGGCCTCCTGGCTAACATGGACAGAAAGCAGCAAACATCAAAGCCTTTCAATGAGGAAAACTTTCAGCCACGGCTGGTGGACGAGGAGATTCGAGACTGGACTTCAGCCTCCTCTTCTCCTGACAGTAAATATTTTTCTGACGGTAGCTATCGTACGGTCGAGCTGCTTGATTATACAATGTAGAGTCGTATACGCATGAATATGTTGTCACTGTAATGTTTAGTATTAGTGTCACGGTCGGCAATTATTACAATTCCTGTTGGAAAACCTTCATTTTCAAAAAAAAACTGCAGGTTTTTCCAATTTACTTTTGTAAGTTAAAAGTAGAATTTAACCCCCGGTGTGATACTGCTGCGTACAGTGACCACTACAAATCTGACTGTAGTGCTTTTCTCTTGCATAATTGCCATGAAAACAAATTGTAACTGTACAACATAAAACAACCCCCGACACAAACAAAAGAGAAAAGAAGCCGGCGCTTTGAAGAGGACGTTGTTGGACACGCAGCTTTGCAAGGTTCATTAATGTGGTTTTCCCCACACGCTCGTTCCGACAGTAAACAAAGATGGACGACAAGAACGCTCCCCAAGGGTGAAGCCAAAGCATCGCCCCCACCTCCTCCATGTTAGTGGATGGGACATGTACACAACTCAAGTGTTTCTGATCAGTCCGGTTTCAGTTAGCTATTTGATGATATAAAAACAAGGTGACACATCGTGACTGACAGCTGACACCGACTCACGATTGGTCCGGCGCCCTCGATACCGAAGCTCCGCCCCCGAGTTCGCTACTGCACAGACTGACCCCCAAGTGACAAGTTCGGGCGCAAGATGGCGGCGTTCGCATTCAAGGTATTTTGGCTTCGTTTCTGGGTGGAAGGAGGAAGTGGAGACGCGTCGTCCATCTTCATATAAAGTTTATGGTGCACAGCGAGGAAGGGGGTGGAGTCACACCTGTACATCCCAGGTGTGATCGACCACACAGGCGGGAAAATATGGAATGAGACAACTGACAAGAAAAACATTTTTACAATCAGACAACCTGCCCACGCTGCGGAGCGCACACCCAAATAAAATTTTAAAAAAGTTAAAGAAAAATATTTTCAAAAGCACAACATTAAGTTTTTTGTTTTTTTTTGTATATCCTACATCCAGCTCGATAGCGACATTAATAGTTCAACAAGATCAATATATTTTTTATAATCATTTTTAAGGTACCTCTTATATTTTTCTGAGTATTTACAACTGTACAAGCAAAGCACACACTTCAAAGTGCACATATTTAATACAGTATTGACTAGTTTTGCATTTACAAGGTTTTATATTTTTCCCCCCCAAAAAAAAGAAAACAACCTGAAACGATTAAACAAGAAGGAAAATCAAAACGATTATTTTTCGTACATTTTACAAAAACAAAAACAAAAAACGAAGTGGAGAGAAACTGCTGTTAGGGTCTCTCTCTCTCTCTCTCTCGTCTCTCTCTCTCTCCTCCCTCCCCCCCCCCCTCTCTCTCTCTCTTCTCTCTCTCTCTCTCCTCCCCCCCCCCCTCTCTCTCTCTCTCTATCTCTCTCTCTCTCTCCTCCCCCCCCCTCTCTCTCTATCTCTATGTCTCTCTCTCTCTATTCTCTCTCTCTGTGTAAGACTTGTGACGTCTAGTACGACTAAATATTTTCCACGTGTCACACTTTTAACATTTGGGGATATTTTTTTTTTTGTGAAAAGAAATAAACTCTATGCTTTTCTTGTATAAAAGTTAAGGCAAAGTCATTTTTCAAGTTTAAATAAAATTCAAGTTTCTCAAACACTGGATGGATTTATTTTTTTTTTACATTTTGTGTAAAGATAGAGACCTTCGACGCATCTCTATTTTTTTCTTCTTCTCCCTACAAAAAAAAAAAAAACGAAATGATATTTCTCATGGAATAAACAGCACTGGTTTATAAATAAGTGGATATGGTGAATGTTCATGTCTTTTACCATTTCCACCAATGAGAAAAAATAATAATTGACCCATCCAAGTGCATCTCAGTCCTTCAAAAACAGACAAACAAAAAATCATTATAGCAAACTCAAGATTTAGCGTCCAAATCAAAAGCAGCTGTGAGCGGGAGCACGGGCTCTTTCACGAAGCTTCCCCTTCTGCAGACGGGTTTTTTCTTAGTGGGATTTCCCAGAATGATTATTGTTGCAGGAAGACTTTGGGCGAGACATGCGAGGTCCCACGTCGCGTAGGTTTGCGTTTCCCCCCCCCCCGAAAAGATACCGTGTATAGTACAGTGGTTATTATTATTATTATTTTTTTAATTACAACTTTGAAAGATAAACCCCGAGCACACGACTGAGGAGCAGGGAGTGATTCTCACTTCGAGCTTGATACGTCCCAGAAAGCAAACGTTTTTTTTAATTCATTTTATAATTCATTTTATGTGTTGGCTTTTTTTTTTTTTTTTCATTTACCCACTGATTATACATTATTAGACGACAGTAAAACATCCGGGATTTGCCAAAGTGGCTGCTACAGAAAACAGACGCAACCAAATTCGACCGAATTCAACCACTTCCCCGCCTGAACCTGTGTTCTTGCTACTTCACTCGGAACCAAACATCTCCACCAGCTCTTCTCCAAAACACACGTCACAAACCCAACTCTGGGTGACAGTGTTTACATCTCCATCCTGAACCTCCGGCTCACGGTGGGTCAAAGGATGTCCACGGTTGTTTTCCTTTACTCTGCGCTTTAAGTTTCACTCCTTGTCGGCGGCAATTCATTCGAGAAGACAGGACTCGAGTAGCAAGAAGAGACCGTGCGCTTCGCTAAAACTTTCCCAATGTTGTTTTTTCTTCTTTTTTTGTTTACAAGAAGCTGTTTTAAACTCGGGACAAATCAACATGTGGAAAAACTCAAATTAGAAGAAACTGATGAGAACGCGTCTTCAGACAAAACAGGAACAAAAAAGAAAAACAACCCCGAGTGGATAAGACTCAACACTGAGGGAAAAGGGAGAAGCTGCACATCATCACTCCGGGGACGGAGACAGTGTCAGATGTCCCTCATCACATTCCTGCTGTAAACCCGCCTGACGCCTGTCGGCCAAAATCATTACATTTTTTAAACATGAGCCCCGACCAAATATTTCCAACATGTCAAACTAAGCCCCCCTCAAAAAAAAGACCCCACTCTTCATTTACCCTTTTCCTTAAAAATCCTCTCGTCTCACTTTCCGTTTTCACCAAAGCACCCTTGCAATGAAAATCCTCACTGACATAAAACCAGAGGCCAAAAAGCCAAACCAACTCGTGCCTACGCTAGCAACGCATCCTTCAGGGGAAACATAAAAAAAAAAAAAAATCTGTAATAACTTCAGTGACGAGCCGTCGGAAATAAAAAACAAGCTGGACAAAACCGATGCTGCAGAAGCGCCCGTCCTGCAGCACGGTGTGTTCAGGAATCCTCGAGGCAGAGTGAGACAAACAAAAAGGCTTCAGCCGCTGTGTCTTCAGAGATCGTGCTGCAGGGTCCGTCAGCTAATCTGCTCCTGGAAAACTGAATTTGCATCTCGTTGTATTCCTCGACGTTCAGGATCAATTCCCTTTTTTTTTTATTTTTTTTTTTTGTTGCTTCAGGTAGGAAAATCTAATACATTTTCTTGAGAAAACACAAAAAACACAGTGCAAATTAATTTCTGCAGATGTAAATCAAGTATTTCTATATATAGTATGAGATGAGTTGTACTAACAGATTCCAGGAGTCGACATCTAGCACCATAAGTCGGAGAAAGAAGTAGAAACATGCCACTGTCACCACTCCGTACCGAAGACTCAACCCTCCTCACCGACACGTGTCTGACTGATCGCGAGTGGTAATCTCCAAACCGCTTCAGACGAGAACTGAAACCAAGGTCGGTCGGCCCTAAACCTGCCCTGCGTCTTCCATATGTGCCCGCTGATAGTCAGATTACACAGGTTTCGATAGGATGTGAAACCTTTTCCCAAAAAAGGGCAATGCCAAGAAAACTGAGCTTCCCCTGACTTGTTAAATTTCTTCACACACTCTAAAGAACACCGGGTAAAACCACCATAATCAATTTTGGCCCTCGATTCCCTAATTTGCCTTTAGCGAAATGTTTGTTAGTGGTATCCAAACGCTCGTCCTGCCCGACGCTAAAACCGACACTGGTAACGCGTCAACAAGCTCTGCGACATCATGAGCCTGTCAGCAGTGTTAGCAAAGAGTAAAGACAAGCAAACAGCAGAGGGAGGCGATTCTGTACAGACAAAACAATCAGTGGAAGAAACCGCTGAGGCGACAGCCAGCGACGATTAACAGCAGTAACTGTACCGAGTCTGCAAACACAACTCAACGTGTGAGAAAGAAAAGTCATCTGGTGTAAATTAATCTGGAAAAAACAACCCAGAGGTGATGTAAACCGAAGAATCCAGAGTCTTGTTGTGATGAGAATTAGATGTTAAGTTGCATATGAATGTGATTATGTATTAAAAAAAACACGTCTGCTAATAATGACCCATAATTAAGCTACATAACGTTGCACAACAGTGCCACTCAAAATGCAAACAAGCCCGTCGCTTTGAGAGCCAAACAAGGTGGAGTCTGTTGTGCGCACTTCCCCCCGTCATCCACTAGGGCGGCTTCCAACAATGCCCTGCTGCTTCACACACAAGACTACTTTACTTCCACAAGGCCGTCTGGACAGAATGAATACGTTTCAGTGTTGTCTGTGCCAACTTGCAGACTGACACAACTACGTAATGCAAACAGAGAGAAGGAGAAATAAAAGTGAAATAAAAGAAGCAAATAAATAGAATAAAAAGAATGAAACGGTGCTCTACATGCACAGTAAAGTGCTTTTTGTCTGCAAGCCCTGATCAAGAAAAGAAGGCGTCCTCTACGCTTGTTTGTGACTGGTGATTCTGGGATATAAGTATTGAGTAGCCCTGACTTATATTTCCTTTTTTTTTTTTTTTAAACGCATCAGTGGAGCATAGTGGGGAGGGGGTCGGAGGACTTGGGAGGGGCAGGGAGTCTTCCTACTGCGGAGACTTGGGCGGGGTGTGGTGGGAATCTTTGCTTGGGGTTTTCCCTGGGTGTGGGGGCGGGGAGGCCCACCGCCCAGCCGGCCTTCTGCCCTCCCTCGGGGGTCTGCCCGGGGTGATGGCCGCAGAGCCGGTTTTGGAGGAGGGAGGGTGTGTCTCTCTGAACTTGGTGTCCCCTGCATTGGCCGAGGCGTCCGGGCACTTCCTCTCCTCGCCTGCAGGGACAGCGCAGGGTGGCTTGGCTTCCTTGGGGGTCGGTGGTTGCTGTAATGTCGGGGCGTCCTTCACCCGCTGGCAGATCTCAGCGTAGGAGGGCTTCCTCAGCTCCTGGCAGGGAACAACAACGACACAGTCTTTAAATATTCTGCTCGTCCACTGACTTCACCACTTTCATAATCAATGAATTTCATTCTTCAGAACAGGGTCTGGTGAGGAGACTGAGGTGAAAAGGGAAAAGAAATCAATACTGACTGTGGCAGCGCCGTTGACTTGCACTGATTTGCTTGCAGTGGACAGAGTGCCAGGAACTCGCTCCACGGACAACTGCACCTCCTTTGGCTTCACCTCCGTCACCTTCACCTCCCTAAAACGATAAACAGGAAGCATGGTCATTGAAATCATCAGTGAAATATATCAGACAGACGTCCTGGAACTATTAGACCTCTTATAAAGTACCTGTCGGAGCTTGAAACCCTCTTACGCTGAGGTCGCACCAACCATCTAGATAATAGAGATGTGAGACAACACAAGCCAAAGACGAGCTTGGTTATCCCAGCAGTAGTCATGGTACAGTCGTCAGGTTGTCCAAATCGGAACCAGGAAATAATTAGTATTTTACTGAAGAAAAGACTATTGTCAAAAGACATGACTTGTGGCATTCAAAGTGTAACTTCACCTTTTAGCTAAAGCTGGAAAATATAAAAAAAATGCCTTGAGAACTCAGTGCTGGGAGGTGCCACGCACACGCACACGCACACGCACAACATACAATTAACTTGCTAAAACTTAGTGATCTAGGTTGTCTAACTATGAGCGATGACTTCAGCAGCAGCACAAACACACAATGAGGTTCTTGGACACTTACGCTGCTGGGAGGGAGGGAGCAGGACTGTGCGGAGGGCCAGCAGCGGGGGTCAGTGCCGGGGCTGAGGCCGGGGTCGGGGTGGTCGGCGAGGGCTGGAAGTTTGTAGGCATCGGGGAGGTGGGGGACCGAAGTGGCTCTTTGTTGCCCGCTGGGGAGAGAGCTACTCCAGGAGCGGACTCCGCACTTACATTCTGCAAAGACACAAGACACGCACAGACACGCACAGACACGCACAGACACGCACACATAGGAGATTAAAAAGTGATTATAAAGCAAGTTGTGGCGTCCATGTAAACGTGTCTGTTGATAAGCAGATAAACGCACTGTAATGTCAAATTATTTAAAGGAAGGTTTGTTTGTGGAATTAAAGCAGATGAGAACCGAACCCTAAACCCATCGTGCAGAGCTCGAGGTTAAAATCAGTCCGTACCCGTTCCTTGGCAATTCCGACAACCACGCTGCTGGCCAGTCGGTTGTCGAACACGTCGTCTGTCTTGAGCTGGCCGGCTGCTCCGGGCAGGGGGGGAAGCTGGAGAGGCCCAGCTCGAAGCTTGGAGACGGGGGTTTGGGAGGAGGCGGTGGCGACTGGGGCGTCACTCTCTGCATGACGGCAGCAAACACGGAGTCAAAAGGACCGAAACAAAGCCAAACTACGAGCAACGGTGATGAAAGTGTGAACAGCTTTGAACTCACAGGGTTGACTGGAAATAAAATACTGTGAGTATAAGTTTAACCCTGCTGTCATTGTCATAAAATTACAAATTAAACCAAGGACAAATAGATTTAAGAGAATAAATAATATACAGCTGGAATATAAAAGACAAAGACACAAAAAAATAATACTTACTGTAAACTTTTCATCCCTCTTTTTCCTAGAAGCAGAAACATTTTTCCTTTAAGAAAGAGAAATTCTCAATTTACAAACATACACTCAGTGAATCAACGACTTCACCTCGCTCAAAGTAAATACTGATTCCCCACCACATGTTGAGAGTTGTCACTTGTCTCACCGCACTACTCTGGAGTTTATGAGAGCTTAACTCTCTTAACTCTCCATAAGTCATATGAACCATGAACATAATTGTTTGTTTTAGAGATATAAACATTTTTCTCCTCACCACTCTCACACATTACCAGAACATTTACACCTCACGTGAAGAAACGTGTACAACGTGATGAGACCTTTGCTTTCTGCTGCAAAAAGATTAAAAGTTCTAACTATTGTGGTTTTTACTATAGAAAGATTTATAAAGGATCATTAAAAGGAACATTTTAAAAACTCTCGCACCCAGAGTACTATTACTGTGCGATAGCACTGTTAAGTGGTACCTAGTGGTTCTTATGCATTGAAAAAATGACGTACCTTCCTCGACCTATGCCCAGGGAGTAGTCTGTGGATGTGGGCTCAGTTACTCGCCCTGTGCCGACGGTGTCCCTACGGGGGAAGGCCGCGGTGGAGGGTAACCTAGTTCTGGGCTGGCTGGCGGGGAGTCGTGTCGGCGGGCTGCTGCGCACACCATTGAGCCTATCGCTGGGGAAGCTGGGAAAGAGGGTCGGGCTGTCCAGAAGCCCTGTGCTGCGGTCCGCTGTCGGGATGGTCGGCCTCAAGTGAGGTTTACTGTGATTCCTGCAGGGAAACAAACACGTTCAAGTGAAGATGATGAGAAAAACGACGCCGCATAAACCAGCAAGAAGCTGCTTTTAGGAAACAACATGAACTCTGGACAATGCTTTCTTCTGAATCTTTATCTGAGAAGACAGAGACACAAACCTGTTCCTGAGCGAGTAGTGTCTGACAGTGAGGGGGGACGTCGCTGGTTTGAAACTGTGTGATGTCGTAAATCCGTTGATGAACTGGTTGTTGTGAAATGGGGCGACCTGGTAAAGAGAAAACTGATTAATTAGCAGCATTATTAGGAATCCTAACATCTAATGCTTTATATGTGTGTTATTTAGAAATTTTGGAGCAGGAAATAGCTTAAATATTAGGTGTTTTAATTTAAGAACAAACTGTTTTTAATGCGCCACTCGACAGCAGACGACTACATGTTTGAAACTCACCAGCGTGGGGTCGATGAAGCTGTGTGTGGCCGACCAGGCCTGTGGCGTGATGAGGCTGTATAAAGGGAATTGCTGCTGGGGGCTGTAAACCGGCGGGATGTAGTAGGACGTGTAGCGCTGCTGGGCATACGGGTTCACCTCCACCGGCCGGTAACCGTTCTTTGGCATGAAAGTGTTGATAGCGATTGCCTTCGCCTTGATCCTCGCCTGCGCAAGAGGGCATGAAATGAATGCCAGCCAGAAACATCATCATTTGCATCCATTACATACTGAGGCCCAGAGTTCAGAGCATGTCTGAAAGCAGCTATGTTGTGTTGCTGGTCTTGGTGTAAGGCTTAATTTGTGTATGTGTCAGGTGGCACTCAGTCTGTGTGCATTTGACCATGCAGCCTACCTTAATCGGCTTCCCTTGGAAGGTCTTCACCTCCTCCCGCAGATACTGATATGCCTTTATCCAGAAGTAAAGTGGACGACACAACATTAGGTAACAATTTGGTTTAAATGTAATCAGGAACATCAGAGTACGAGATGACTGAGTATCACAACAGCACATGGTCAACATGCAAAGGTTTTTGTAAGAACCCAAATAAGTTATACAAAAAAGGATGCACAACAAAACATTTTATATCAAGGGTGGGGCTCAGAGTGATATACATTAAATGTACATGTTTCACTTGTTACCTGCTGTGCATCTGCTTCTGATTCAAAGGTGATGAACCAGTTGTCGTTGTAGGCAAATTCACAGTTGATGAACTTGGGTAAGTTGTCCCCTTTAAAAAGAGCCTCGACCTCCTGCAGCACAAAACAGCAGGTCAAAGGAGGTCACACAATCAAGTGTGTATTACTGTTCACACACCGACAACCAGCCGTTCTAACCACACACCAGACCGCATGCAAGTGGCACCAACGCAGCTCTCGCACAAAATAACTTCTCTTTGATTTAACTGCATCTCTGGATGACGCAATCATTACTTGTAAAAAGTTACAGTAACAGAAGAACTGTATTTTAACCTAATATGTAAACTTCAGAATTTAGTATTTGTCTTTAAAAAGCACAGAACTACCAAGACTGTGACTAAAAGGCCAACAAAGAAATCTGAACGTGACCATGACGTGAAACTATTAATCACACATATTAGATGTTTATATTAGATATTTTGGTGCCTTCAATGCACGCGAGTTGTGTATTCAGCGTGTGATCAGAGCCAAACCCTACAACGATCACACTCCATGTCTTTGCTGACTCATGCTGCCGGGAGAACAACAAGGGTCAATGATTAGCTCGTTGCCACGGTGAGAATAAAGCCCGTTCACTGACCTCGATGGGCGTGATCTCTGGAACCTCTCTGAGGATCACGATGCAGCGGTTCTGATTGGGCCGCACCTTCTCCCCCTTCTCATCCACCTGGACCAATGGCAGAGCTGGAGGAAAACAGATGAATGAGTTTTAGATGGTAAAACCTGAGAAAAGCATTCGCAGATTGTGATTTAAAATAAATCAAATTTACTGGATGTTTCACCTTATGCAGTCTATCACACTGAAAACTGCTGATGAGTGTAAACATGAATTACTAATACATGAGGCCAAACGCCAGCGCCAATGAATTTGTTTGCAGCATTTCATCAAGCATGTTTTCACCCTGCAAACGAACTGAACAGAGACCGACTGGTCCAGGCCTTTGTCTAAGGAACCTTTCAGAGTCCAAAACTAACAAGGAAGGAGTGAAAGCCCCCTTAAAATTGAGAGCCATGAACTAAAAGTGTAGCTTCCAGGCAGAGAGGATTCCTTTAGGTGGTAAATTAGGTATGTATATAAATTATTGAAGAGCAGTCGAGGCTCTGCTGGATGCACTTCAACAACCTCTCCTGGGAAATCAACCTCAATCACAATGCTGAAAAAAAATTCGGGCCAGTTTGTCTGTTCAGCAGATAAAGCAGCCACCTCCAAAGTCCTGCTGCACTAATGAAATCACAAACACTAATGAATGTTGGCAGCAAACTAAAAAAAAACACACGACATCACTGAGTCAGTTTTGATTGGCTCTTAATCGACGTTTAACTCACATCGTAAAATGTCGACGATCAGCTCGACATCTGTGCTGAGCTTCTTGACATGGTCCAGGTTGGCCACCGTCACAATTGGCACGTACTGGTCGCTGTCCATCTGGGAGATGAGGTACATGTCACTGGCCAGATTCTCCCTGGGAGACAAAGAAGAGAGGCAGCAAAGGTTAGTGACGCTTTCAGGGCTCGGCTCAGATAGTGAAATGTCCCCGTTGTTACCAAGTGGTGTTGACATTTGACTTGTATTTAAACATGAGTGTGTTTGAGTCACACCGTTCCTCACCCGAGAGACGTCACATCAAACCTCACCGTCGACCCAATAAACATCGAGCTGCTTTGTTTTACGATACGTGAAGAGGACCGATTTGGGAAAGTGAAGCGGTGCCCTTCTGGCCACAAGTGCAACTCTTGAACCATCTCTTGTTCACAGCTGTTGCACACTCGGCTGCTTTACTTGTGCAACTGCTGAGTGGTTTTCTAAACAGCCACAGAGCTCGTTTCACTTTCTCCAGATTACATTACATTACATAAACAGGAGGAAGGAAAAGGTCTTTTGTGAGGCCTTGATTCCTCCCAAAACCAGCAGCCACGCCTGACGCCCACAGAGAGAAACGTGAAAACAATGCTGACAATACATACATGTCATATAACTGTCTTAATTAGTAAGTCATTTATTAATCATAATAATTACTGCAGGTTTCTGCAAGTCACCTTTAAGGCTTTAAGACAATCGATTGAAATTTAGGACGACAGCATCATGCTGTTCAAACCAGGATCAATAATATCTCCGGAAGCAGAGGGGGTTTCTCCTGAGTCATCCTCGGGAGCCTTTCTTTTCTGGGCTCGTCTTCCTGTAATGATCACTAAGGAGCAGCCATTTTTCTTACTGTGGCTCCATTTAAGTGCTTTCCTCCATTAACAAGTGTGGAACCGCGGCAGAGACGCCACAGAAATATGAGGCGGAAAGGTTGGCCAATGTGAGGTTCAGTGGAATATTTTTCCCTTATATCTCGTGTCTCTCTTTTAAAAGTAAAAAATATATGATTCCATCCCAAGCACAGTACCACTAACAATGCAAGATGACGACATGACTTGAGACAATGGAGTCTATACTTTAGAGGACCCAACTATGAATTCATGAGTTCTGGTTGTCTAGCAAAAATCTATTAGCTCAAAGCTCTCTGTAAATTTATACATTTTCACGTCAAAAACTCCACCAGAGGCTCATTGAGATATAAAATGGAATAAAATGATAAAGTGAAATTACTACGGGAAACTCACCGGGAAAGACAGAACTCCAGGGTCTTCTTCAGGTGCTCCCTCAAGCCCTCCTGGGGATTCTCAGGCTGGGGATCACTGCCTGCCGACACACATACAGGAAATAACTTCGTAAATTAAAGAGCAATACGGGTAATCTCTGAGCCTGGGAGCAGAACGTTTTCAAGACCAATGAGATGTAAGGATGAGTAAAACAAAAATGACAATAAAAGGCAGGATGTGGGCGGAAAAGAGCAGAGGTGGTGAGAAACAAAACATTTACTGACGTGAAGAGAACAAGAGAAAAAATGGTTCATGTTACATCTTTAGAGCCCAAACAATTTATCTACTGGTCGCTGCAGAGACTAAACTGTAACACACATTTTAGTAGACACATTGTACAACCCCCCCGCCCGATCTGTAACCCGCCCATAGCCTGCTCCTACAAGCAACCAGTCACTAACCAGCCCACCTGTGTGCCCAGGCTGTCCGGGCTCCGAGTATTCTGTATAGGCTGGCTCGGCGCACTCCAGGGTGACGGTGGCCGTGGGGGCCGGCTCAGCCAGCATTACTGGTACCGGTGGAGGCTCATCTGGGCCGGTTAGTAGTGGCTCCTTGTAAGCCTTGTCTTCACTGGCCTCATAGCCTGTGACAATCAACAAGAGGAAGTATAATCATTATTTAAGTGCCTCATGTTTGAGATCCGTCTCTAAAGCCGCTGTCAGACATGGACTCCAGAGAACATTTGCCATTTTCTTTTCAGATATGAAGAACGCAGCAGGAGAATCTCCAGAACATTCCGGTGACGTATAAATTCTGCTGTGGAAAGATCTCTGTTATGCGTCTGTCCCGTGTTAGAAACGCCATCAACACGACCACTGCTCTATTCTCTCACATGGCCTCACTGGGACATTATCTGCAGTTTCTACTTGGGATCAGGGAAACTCCGGAGAAAGTGTGCAGCAACTGAGTGACATGTGCGTTTTCACGTACAGCGAAGCCAGAAGAGATTGTACGGAATCCAGTGCATGTCTGAAAGCAGCTTAATAATGAAAGATAAACCTGTACATTAGAAGATGAATGCCTGACGCTTATCTAAAGCAACTGACATCACAAGCTCGTCCCCTTTTTCTACTCAGTCTACAAAGATGGCTTCTTTTCTAGTGTATGACACATACAAATAATAAATAATAAATACATTTTAATAGAGTAATGTAACAATCTAGGCAGGGCACGTTCAGCACAAACAAAGGTTGGGTAAAAACACTTGTGACCTTTACTACAATGGCTGCAGTGATAAATTGAGAACACCTCCGCAGTACTAAATCTATAACAACAAAATCCAAGTAGTGTTATAATCCTCAATATGTTATATGAAAAATATAATTGCCATAAAATGAATTTTTGGACGATTAAGCCTTCATCCCTGAAATTTCAATAATTCTTGCAAATGTTTCACAATTAAAGGCTACTTCAAAAGTATGGAATAACAATTTGTACGTCACTTGAAGGCTTTAATGTGAAACAATCTGTAAGTGGTGACAGTGCGACATGACCAAGTTTGTTGAGCTGACAGAATTAGTGCAGCACAACACACTTTACGTTGAATTAAAGAAAAGAGGAAATGACGGAAGTGACGCAGGCAACACTGCCAGCAGCAAATGAAAACAGGGAGGTGTCTCGATGAAAAGTGATAAATGTTGTTTGTGAAATAAGGCAGTTTCAAATAAAGGTCTGGTTGCTCTTTAAGTTAAAGTACATGACAGATCGTCTACCAGATCACCAATAGATCTTTATTTACTCAAAAGGAACAAATAATACTCAGCAAGAGTTCCGTTCCCTGATGACAAAGTCACAGTGAGTCTGTGGTGGTGAATCAGGCCTCTGCATGAATGGCCTGACTCTGCTGCGTCACCAAACTTCTGCAATAAATTTTCCACAAACGTCTACGCAGACAGAGAAGACGAAATAGGCCAGAGCGTCAATCAGAGTCAAATGCAGACTAATCAATAATTTCTGTTTCGCCGCCACATCCTGGTTGCCTCTGCATTGGCTATACTTGGCTGGGCCCATTAGAGTGAGTGATTATGGTCATTTGTGCCGAGGGAACAGCGACTGCAGTCGGAATATTCATAGCTCATACTAAATTGAGCATGAATGATTAAAGAGGTGTCTTGGCATGACGAGAAAGTGACAAGAATAGACAAAGGCAAACTCAAATTAGGGTTTGGGCGTAGCTGTTATTTTGCTAATAGAGTATCACATATATATATATATATAATTTGGGGTAGAGGTTGGCAGATGAGCAGAAGACTGGCTGCTTTTACTTTACTCCCTTCGGTAGCTCAACTCCATCTGACCCCACAACTTCAAATGACTCATCTATTCTGCTCCTCGTTGGAGTCAAAAGGACAAATTAATTATCCCCATTGTTCACTTCTAACTTCCACTTTGATTCCCTTCAGTGTTTTTAAACTAACACACTTCAAGCTCACCTTTTCCTCTCAAACCAATACGACTCCAAAGAACCTGCTTTACTCACGTGCGATTGAAAATAGATGTGTGAGCATAGTAAAATGTTTTTAGAACAGAGGACAAGATGGAGACTATCCCTTAAGTGATGTTGTCAGTGTGTGTGCTCCCAGCACGTTAACGACACGCTGCTGGGGTTCTCTATAATATTGTAAGGTCTCGAACTTACTATGTAAAGTGCCTTGAGATAATATATGTTGCTGGTACTATATAAATAAAATTGATAATCATTTCATTGCATTTACTATTGTTGCCAAAAACAGACAAATAGGTCATTACATTTTGTTTCCCGAATTATTGGCTGACCTTCTGGGCCGGGGTCAGCCAAACTATCGCAGCCTTCCTTCCATGGCTGCAGGGCAGCAGTTGTGGTGTCAGCGCTCCCGCTTGGGTCCAGGCTAAACATGTGGTTGGCCCATGCTTTCGCATTGGGGTTGAGGTCTGAGACCTTGGCGGATTCCTGTGAAGAGATCACAGAAGTAGGTCAGTCAGATGTCAATTTAAGCCAATGTGTACCTGTTCTTCAAAAGGAGGTTACAGTGAAAAAGAAGATAGATACTCATCAACTCATTGGCCCATACCTTTTTACACTCGTCATAAAAAAATAACGCATATATAACTTGGTGTTTTGCTCCAATCCTGCGTCTATAGCTCTTTGCTGCCTGCTTGTTTTTACCGTCCACAGTCAGAAGCAGTATTTTCACGTCGTGAATTAAACAATCAAACACACCTTCCCATGCTTGCTTTTTGTTCCCTTATTAATGATTTACACACCGTCTTCATTCAATATAAATATATATGTATCTATATCTGTGTTTAAATTAATTTAAAGAGATGTGAACTGCTAATTTGAATATATTGAGTTTTTTTAAATACAGCTGTAGTGTCCCTGCAATGAAGACTGTTTATTATTACTTCACATCAAAGATACATAAAATATGAATCCATTTGCAGTAAAGACAAAACAACAATATTAGAACTGATGTAACATAACCATTGAGTATGAGTCTTTGTAAAAGTAAATAAAGTTACAGAATACAACTGAGCACTGTTCCAAGGGACTGAGGAACGCACATCGAGTCCAGACTGAATTGGAAAACTTACATTACCTTATTCCTGGCTTGCTGACAGACAATCACACGATCAATTATATTACTGCTTCCTCGGTCCAACAAACTCTGACAGGAACTAAGATACCGGTACAATCTGACGGGGGACCAGGCCTGTTCACCCCGGCCACCTGCTGGGCATACTCACAGAATCAAAGCAGCAGTTCAGCATGCACGTCTCACAGGCTAACAGACTGTAACCCAGAGCCGTGGTGAGAGCCAGCGTTTCATTTAAGTCCTGAGGCAAAACGGGCCAGGCGCTTCCTGCCGCTGGTGGGATAAGACTCCACTGCATCCAATCCATGATTAACACTCATAAACTGAGTGTAAGTATCTTCGCAGGCAGACAGAGGAAGACTCCAGACCAGCATCGTGTGCCTTAAGCCATAACCGGGCTCCTTCGAGTGAAGCAGCCACCAGCACACCTCTTTAAATCACCCCCGTCTAATCACAGCCACGCTCTGTCTGGCCCCTTAGATCCAAGCGGCTCGGTTGATTCAACGAATCTGATATCAGCACTGAGGCTCCGTTGCCTGGCTGGGCTGACGTTGCAAACGCCGACTGGCTCTCTTGCTGCTGTTAAACAGAATTCTCTGCTTTTGCTTTGTCGCTGTTGCAGTGAGTCATTCTCCAGTGAAATACTGGAGCCGAGGAGGGAGTGTCGAGTTGCACACCTGAGCTCAAACGAAGCCTGCTCCGGTGATCCACGCGCTAAATCAACCCTGAGGCATCACTCAAATTAAATCGGCCCTCATGAGCCTTGGTTTTAATAGATTATTCTTCCAGAAGAAAGGCTGGGAAAACCTGGTTCTTATTCAAGAAGCTGCAAAAAATCAGTAATAGAAACAAAAGAAGAAAGAAAGATATTGTGACGAAAGAGAGGTAAGCCTGACTTGGTACGAGATAGCCATAAAAAAAAAAAACTGCGTTTCCTGGGTCGTATTTCACAAACGCTGCGCTAAAAGATAATTTGGGATGCGTTTGGCCAGACAGACACACGCCCCCACCTGTGCTAATAATCCAGCCCTGCACTGAAGTAAACTCCCACTCCAGCCCGACTGGCTGCCATAGAAACTGCTGCCGACATCACCGGATGTGAACGTTGTGGGCACCGCTTGACCTTTCAAAATTTTAAAATGTCCCCTTCCTTCACAAAGGAGGAAAAGGTTAGCTGCCTCCATGATTGAGGGTGTATTTTGGGAGGAGACGAGAGGATGTGATTCATCATGAACGGTGGACAGAGACAAGTTATTGTTAGTGTCACCGGAGGGCGGCCGGTGTAGCACTGCTTTTATTGCTGCGCATCTCGGATGAAGGCGAGCTTGCAGCCGCGGATATAAAGTCTGGGACAGCGGAGTCCTTCGGGGGAGAAAGCAAAACAGCTGAATTTGGACTTATCCATCTGTCTGCAGACCTGAGGCTCATCATCCCTCTCCGACAGCTACAGCGCTGCAGGAGACAATGGGCTTGATGAGTCAAATGCATCTCAACTGCTGTAGCATGCTTCATCCTGAGCACAAATTACTACGCAGCTGTTTTAATATGACATGAGCATTTCAGATTCAAGGCAGTTCAATATTTCCAATTCAGTTTTTCCCCTATAGCCGCTTTCAGACATGCACTGAAGTCCGGACATTTTACTGAAATTATCCGGAGGGGCTGTATGTGAGAATGCAAATGTGTGAGTTAATTGCTCAAGGGTTTTCTGGAGCTTTCCTTCCGACCCCCCCGTTAGAATATCAGGGAAACGTCCTTGTGAAAATACAGGAAAAAGGTTTCGGGCAGGAAACGGGAAGAATACAAATATCTGGATGCAAAGAGGAGCCAAACACAGAGGATGCTGACGTCGACTTGGAAAGACGATGAGGTTCAAGAGCTTTTCCTGATTTAAAGGGAACTAATATTCTTCAAGTTTCAAATTTTCTTTCCACGGTGGAAATTATACATAAATATATCTTGCCTCTTGCTGCTCTACACAAATCGCCAACCCTCACCTTAATGTTTTTAACTTTCCTGTTGTGTACGCAAATTCTCCTGCTGTGTTTTTCATGTGAACAAATGTTTAATGTTTGTGACGTATTCAAAACACAAAGATTGAGCCTGACCTGGACTAATCACCACTTTGCAGGAAGTTTGTTAGTTATGATCAGAGCGGATGTCGGTTAAAATATAAAATAATATTACTGTGTATAATGTTTTTCATTATCTCTTTCCAGTCCCATAACTGATGCGAGTTTACATGCAGGGATATAAATAGGTCATGTTCAATTTCTGGTCTGTTTCTAACACATATGTGCAAAGCATATGGTGTATCATTCTGTCTGTGTGTGTGTGTGTGTGTGTGTGTGTGTGTGTGTGTGTGTGTGTGTGTGTGTGTGTGTGTGTGTGTGTGTGTGTGTGTGTGTGTGTGTGTGTGTGTGTGTGTGTGTGGCTTGGTAGAACCACATGGCTTGTGTTACTATGGCACCAGTTTGATTTGGATCTAAACTACATTTCGATTACTTAGATGAAAGAATTAGATTTCTATTCACCTGAATTATCTTGCGCATGACACATAACTCTATTTCTTATTTCACAAGTCCTATTTTTATTGTTTAAGTGATATTTTAATTAATTCTCCCCAAGTTAAATGCTGCAGAAATGAGCTTGGAGCCTTATCAATGGGCTCTTCTATCTAAATTCTGAGGAAATAACTTTCAAAGTCACTTCCCGGCGTCCGAAACTGTTCATTTTACAGTTTTCATACATTTCCTCTTGTTCGTGATTTTGGCCGCTGTTCCCTGTGAGGTCCACTGGCAGCAGCATGTGACTCGTCTATAAACGTAAAATGAGCCATTACAAAGATAACCTGGACTGAACTTGTGCCTTTTATGACTTTTTAATAACGGAAACTGACTTCGCTCAAGAACCTTGACATCCTGAACTGTGCATATTCAACCCTGGAGGCAGCATTTTGGGTCCCGGGCCGCTTATCAAACCACTAATCCCGGCTTGTAATGAGACCTACAGCCTAGGGCATTACCCCACTGGACTCCATCAAGGACGAGAATTTCCCCTTCCCTTTTGCTGCCAATCTTCTTTCCAATCTCGAGCATGCGTAAATGAGAGCGGAAAAAGACAGTGGGCTGTTTCCATTTCCTAATTTTAGAGTTCTCAGGAAAAATAACTTTTTCTTTGCCTGAAGGCCATCCACTTACTTCTTACCCATTTCCTTAGTTCCACATTCTTTCCTATTTAAAGAGGTTGATTGAACCCACCAGGGAAACATGACGACACTTCCCTGAGTTTGCTTAGTGACACATACTGGTTCGCTCCCTCAATTCAATTCCCTGGGTTTCCTCTATATTGAAGCAGCAGTTGTGTATTAACACACAGGGGCAAATCGCAGTCTGAGAGTATTAAACTTAACAGTAGGACCAAGAACGATTTTGCTCTAACAACACAAAGAAGCGTGCTCTCCGATCCGAGGAAGAATGATTTAAGGCAGCGAAGCCTGCAAAACAGGGAGTGATCTGGAATCTGAACAAGCTGTAGTGCTGGGGCCAAATATTGCTTAAGAACAACTGATTATTAATCCAAACCAAGAACCTTGAGACACAACCAGCCAAGAAAAGCTGCCACCCAGACACACAAGCAGGACAGTGGTGGAAACACAGTTCTGACAGCACAACAAAGCTGGGGAGGCTTAGACAGCCGATATAATTCACCCCGACCTTCATGTATTTTCTTTGCACCAAACATCGGGGGCGGGTCTTTAGTCGTCACAACCAGGATTCACCAGTGTCTTGCTGAAAGATGGTGTAATATCCCACCATGGTGACCACATTTAGCCCCGACATTCTTTGCAAAACTCACATGCGCTAGCGTCAATTAAACCTGCAGGGCTGTGTAGCACCCTGGGCGAACCAGAAGCTATACAGCCTGCAAATGAATATGTGCTATAGATAAAACCATCATTTTAAAGCAACTACATCATCCTGTGAAAAGGAGGTTGTGCTTAAAGAGGTTCACATACTTATACAAGCTTAGGAAATGCCTCAGATACTGCCCAAAATGCCGGGTTGGACATCGGCAAGAGCACAAATCTACTGTATTTACCGATCTAACTCCTATTGTGTTCACACATCAACTTCTCCTGGACTTCTACGGACTTAGAAAATAGGGGGAAGCCAGGTCATACAACAAAGATGGTAATCATCACTTCCTACAGCAATCATGCTCGTTCAGTAAAGCACGGACCTGTCAGCGAAACAGGTCCGAATAAAAGTCTCAGCCACACTGAAGTGTTGAGTGAATTATTTGAGCCTGTTAGAAATTAACAACTTAATTTAGTCTAGCTGCTCAGGAAGTACACGTCAGACACTTCCTCTGCACCTTGTTTTCTATTAAAACTGCTTATGTTGACCCATTTACACCACTTCCGCCTCCGAGGTCAAGCTGGAGCGATGACTGATGACTACAACCTGATATTGTTTGGTCTGCTTGATGGACGACGGCCAGCGCAGCAGTAAAACATCGGCTCAGAGGGAACACGGGTCCTGACTGCAACCGCTCTCAAAATAGTTTCCAAAACATGAGTTACAGCAACTCTGCTGGATGTTTCCTCTGCGTTGATGAAAACTATCGACTTGGGTTTAAGTTATGGCAAATCTCTGATTAACACCCACGGTGACCTTTTGCAGTTTTAGACACTCTCTTCCTTGTAACAATCATAAGCTGTTGCCACCATATATTTAATCATTTAAAACTTCTAATACTTTAATAAAGTTAAGCGACACATTTTGTAATAAAAGGCAGATTGCATCATCAAATAACTTATTTAAATGTCTAAACATCCCCATCAACACAAGGGCTGTCACAGTTTGATAATCATCAGTTACAGCCTCAGAATTAACCACTTTAAAAACGACAATTCAAGTGTGAGGTATCCAACAAATGAGAAATAGAAGCGTAACGAGACAAAGGGCCAAGTGAACACCAGGAAGAAAGAGGTGCTCTAAGCAACAAACAACCGCACCCACACCCTGGCTTAGTGTGATGATAGTAACCTAACATCTTATTTTTCAGACACTTTTGGACGAGGCCTCGGTTTAAGCTGCAGCTTGTTTGGTAGACAGTGCGTAATGTCGTGTTGACACATCCCATCCATGGGAATCAATCATCAACTGATGCGCCGCTGCACCCGCGATGCACCGCTCTGTTTTTAAAGTCCTGGCTTTCATGCTCCACAAGGAACAAATGTCACGTCTATGATCAATAGGGCCACGACAGGCTCATGAAAAGAGAGAAATAAAAACAGGGTCATGCTTATTTAGTTACAAGAGCTGCCTCTCTGTTCCTTTACTTCTCTATTATACATAATCAGTGTGGGAAATCGACTCCATTCAAAAGCAGGCTGTGACTTGGAGACTGCGAACACCAGTCCGGACATAATATCATCATTAAAACATAATAATTGTTATCTAGGAGATAGGGTAGTGGATCAAATCTTGAGCTGTGGCAAGACAGCTTAAAAACAGACAAAACTAGAATGTCAGTCAGTGCAGCCCCTACCTCAACCAGGCCCAACAGTCACCTGAAATTCAATATGGCACATTTTAACATTTTTCTATTATGCATGAGACTGGATCCTCGTGTCGGTACATCAAGATTATTGGACATTCAGCGGGGGAAAAAAAAAAACGTGTCTGATTTGTGCAAGACTCACCAAATGGGAGTTCTCTTTTGCCTCTTGCACTTGCTGCACCTGTGGTTCAGCTACAACTTTCGTGTCCTGGTCAGAAGTCATGAGCCGTCTGCTTCTTGGCTCCTCAGGGAGAAGTCTCTGCGTCACCAAGTAAGCTACAGGGGGGCAGAGGGGGGCGGACACGTTAGAGTCAAGAGCACATGTTTATCACAGATCTGTGGCATAATATCAGTTGTAGCACGTGGAAAAGGAACGTGTCCCACAGATGGCTGAACTTTCAAACAAAGCACACAAACACCTCTGGAGAACATCCATCAATAAAAAATATTGTTTTACTAACAAATGGGACTCATTGCTGGTTTGTACACACACAATAATATATATGTAGTGAATTAATTTTAGATATGTAATTGAAAAGCTGCTCATCCTCTCATACAGACATGTTATTACCATCTGTTGTCCTGTGTCATTTTGGTTAAATCCTGACTTCTTATGTATATAATTTAATACGTATAAAGCTGCAACACACGTGAAATATGAAACAATTGACACGGGTAACAATATCGTGTTTATCACTTTGTTACTCTAAAAATCACAAAAGACTAATGTTAGCAGCACGGGTTGGGATTTATCTAAGTTTCTCATCAGAGGGATAAATACTTCCGATTGATTTTCCGTGGTTTAAAGTCCTTTACAGATGCAGCGGAGCAGTTGGTGACTAAAAGTAAAAACCTTTTTTTAAAACTGTCAACTGCTGCCAACGGTCTCACTAAGGCTGTGAGCTATGGAAAGAGAGGAGGGACATTGGTGTACAAGGCTGATCTCTTGACAGACAGGTTTTACAGAGTTTAAAATGAGGAACAGGAAAATAATAAATTATTACACATCTATTACACAATGCAACATGAAAAATAAATGTTGAACTTCAGACTAGATACTACTTTGTCCATATGAGTGTTTTGGCTTCGTATCAGTTTTAATCCCCGTCCATACTAACAAGACTGAAAACAAATATTACGCGGCATGCGTGTTCCAGTGTACACGGATTGCTTGAATAGCAGCTTGTCTGTTCCACATGTAAACACAACAGGGTCAGCAAAGCTTGTAATCGATTATCCGTGTTGCTTTCCAAACTGGTAGCCGAGGCTAATGACAGTGGTTTTCTTCCGATAGGAGCCTGTGAAGGAGTCTGACCAATCAAGGAAGGCTTTGTCGCGGTTGCAAAGACCCAATCAGCAAATGATTGTGAGTGTTAATGTATAGTTTACAAAAAAAACCTTTCTGTCCGTCCAGAATATGAAACACAGCCCAGAGTTTTCTGTTTGAGTAGCTTTAAAGCTGTAAAACACCTAGCGTGGCCGCCGGGCGTATCTGTAGCATGGTTGATGAATGTCAAATGAAAACGTAGTCGTATGGATGACGCCTTAGACTGTTTATGAACCTATGGAGAGTACATGTTGCAGCACGGTGCGTGGATCAGGTTTTCATCATCACTAATTCATCTCTAAGGCTGCAGTTTCAGCACCAGACATCCTAATGATTAATCACTTCCACTACATCTGACCTCAGCGTCACACGTTAGAAGGCAAGAAAGGAGGAGGATGCTCCACCGAGTCCAAACACCACTGGCAACACCTTCTCTCCTGTCCCCATGGGGCTGTTTGTAAAGCAGCGATAATGCAAGCACAACAATCGGGTGCCTGTCTCTGACAGAGGCCCTGTGTTTGCATACAAAGCAGAAAAAGAATGGCATGGCTGTAAAGCTGGTGACCTCTGATCCACATACTGATTCCCATACACGGCATGTGTGTGTGTGTGTGTGTGTTTGTTTGTGTGATGCAGTTGTGATTATTGGGGTTAAACACAACTCTCCATTAATTCTACTCAGTCATCAAAACAGCTGTTGTGTGACAAACGTCTCTGAACAGTTCGCTGAAAACCTGTTCACCATCTGAACTGTACACACCCCGTGGCACAGTTAATGATACGAATACCGGGCTGAAGAGAAGTATTTAATAAAGTTGTCTGTGGTTTTGTCTATGAGACATAAAAAAAAAAGAATGCTAAGCTCAATGGTGTTTTTTTTTTTAACAAAAAGCCCCAAATCAACCAAATATTCAGTTTACAATAAATCTATCCATCTAATAATTCCTGAAATCTGTCTCGTCTGTGACTCAGAAATCTCGAGAACCGTTCATCTTCTCGGCTTCACACTCTGCATGTGTATTGTTGAGGTCCCGGTGACGTGCAGTGTAGAATTCGGTGCGATTTGGACATGCAACATGATCAATATTAATAAACTTTGAGTGAACTGGCAACTGTTGGCCTTTACTTGCCACAGCTCAATAACTGCAGGTCACTTTTACAGTTTCAGTAAGAAATCTGCAACCAGCCTCACCACAGGTCAAACTAACAGCCAATTCCAGACAGGCATCGAGTCCATTACAACTTTATTTGTGTGTCACATGAAACTAAATACAACTGTCAGTGCCAATGAGCAACAGCCATTGTTTTTTTCCATCAAGAGCCATGATTTATTCTGAGGAAATCAACGACAATGTAAGAAAAAAAAGCCCCCTCACACCACGTTAAAGAAAGGGATCCTTCCTCGCCCATGTCCCATCCTTCCAACAGGTTTCATGGAAATCTAGTTTTTAATGTAATCCTGCTGATAAACAAACAAGCCAACAGACAGGGGTGAGAACATTACCTCCCAGGCGGAGGTAAGATCCCTTGAAAAGGAGCCTGGTGGAGTTCTCTTGTCAACAAACAAGGTCTGTTTACATCCAGTGCAGCAAATCATAACACTTTGTGTGTCCAGTGTTTCCCCAACAATTGTGCAGGCCAGGCCAGTGGGACCCCCCCGCAAAGCCACAAAAGGGACTGGGAATCTCCACTGGTTGATTTCTAATATATGGAGGTGGAGGATTTTTTATGAAACAAATTCCAGCTTGAATCTAAACAAGATTTTCTGAAAAGTGATGCTTAAAACTGGACAGTTTACAGTAACTTTCATATACTAATATGTGAACGAATCCAATATATTGCATGTACACAAACAGCATCTTCAGTGTATTATAAACTAAATTACATTTGAATCAAATCAACATGCAGCCAGTGTAAATAAAGCAAACCTAATGTAAACACTACTAATAGCTCAGGGAAACCCAGTTTGCTGTGATTGTCTAACAGATTTTTGGTCTAGTCAACAACTGCAGCTGGGATACACACAACACAACACAACACACACACCAAAGCTGTGTGTGATGCTGTTACACATCTGAATACAGGTTTGGGAATCGCCATTTCACTGAAATGATTGTGTGTCCGTCTAGTGTGGTGTGGTTCTAGTGTATTGAAAAGGCTTTGGGAGCCATTGTTAAACTGAACAGGCGAACATCCTCACATGGAAGTTGTGACCGACTCAGTTGTTCATGCGGAGAACTGGACGATATTCACGGGCTCCGACACATGTGCAGAGTGTGTTACAATCCTCACTGGTGGGATCCAATCTAAATTATTGATATCAATCAAGGTCAAATACACAGTTGTTCTAAGCTGTTCGAGTAAAGAAAACAATCTACCTTGCAGCACAGTACGTGTATAAAGAATACAGTAACGTCCGTAAAGGTTGTGCAACATCACATGCGTCCTGACCAGGTTTGCAATGCGGTCTGACCCGGGACATCCCATAAAAAAAGGCTGAACCCGGCCCCAGTGGGGGCACGTTTCCGCTACAGATGCACTGAATCATAACATGTAGACAAGGCCCGAGACACACGCCTTCTTTCCACCCTGCATCATCACAGGAGGTGATTTACAACGCAAACGCCAATCTGTGGTTCGGAAATAACCCGAGATTCAACCCCTCCGGTGCAAAATGCCACAGTGGGCCAACGGGGTTATTTTTGGTGACTAGCCTCCGCTGGTGGAGGATGGTCACCAGGCATCTTGCGTGTCCCTGTGTGTGTGTGTGTGTGGTGGGGGGGGGGGGGGGGGGTCGAACCAGTGTTTATCTCCTAGCAGACCGGCTACAGCCCCGTGTTTGGGTCCACTTTACCACGCACACTCTGCAACTACAGCTAAAGACGCAATGCAGGCGCGTTCGGGAGCTGCCCCAGCCGAGCCAGGCTGCAGCTCACACATGCCATGCCCATGCCAAGGGCCGCGTGCGGGCTCCCTGCGGGCGACGCGCCGCCCGGAACACGGTAATAAAGGAGCTATAAAATGGAGGCGGCGAACACACCGGGGTGACACCGTGTAAAGTTGATGTGGTGCGGAAAGTAGCGGCCGCGTCTCGTTAGCTGGCGTGCAGAAGCATCCAGTGAAAGATGGCGACCTCCGGCGTGATTTCGCGGATTCCCCCAACCACCCCCCCATCCCCCTCCCTCCCTCCCTCCTCAACCTTTCCAGACGGAGTAATATCAAGTTAGCAAGCGAGCTAAGTGAAGCTAGCTCCACGGAGCGGTGTTGTGACGGCGCATAACCGGGAGTCCGGTGCTCACTCACCTGTCACTCCTCGCTGCGGGGCGGCGGTAACACTGTGGCGGCGGCGGCAGCTGCTGGTGGCGCTGGACCGAGGCCTTGAACTGGCTTCCAGGCTAAATACGCAGGGTATTAGCTAGCAGGCTAAATCAAGCACGCTAGCGACAACCAACCGGCTTACCGCTCTGAACCACACCGCAAATACGCGTCAGAATCCCGGGTGAAACAGCCGCGGCGGGTCGTAGGACGATGCAAAAAACGACGCCCCCTCCCAAAATATGACTTCACAAAGAAAATAAAAAACAAAACAAAAGAATAAAAAGCTGCTCCCCCCCCGACCAGCACTGCAAGCTAGCTGAGACTTAGCTAGGTGGCTAGCTAGCTAGCTTGCCTATCAACTTCGTGCAGTCGGGCTCGATAAATCTGGCGCCTGGGGGTTTCACGGCGAAGCGCTCGCGGTGGACAGCGGTGCTCTGCGGGAGAGGGAGTCCGAAGAGCCGGGCGAGGAATCCCTGTGTGGAGCCGGAGAGAAGCCGCTGCTCGCCTCGAAGGTTCAGACACTCGTTAGCGCGACGGACGACGCCAGGAATGGAGAAGTAGCTGTTTCCTTTCCCTTTCGAGTGCAGCGCGAAGATCGTCAACGCCGTAGGAGATGGACCGCTCGGAGGCAGTGGCACCTTTCACAACGATTGGGGATAAAACACCGAGTGGGGAGAGGGACGATTCAAGTAAAACCAAAGAGAGACAACGAAGGACTCGACTGTTTTTAAACATGAATGCAATAACACCAGTGGTTGAAGGGGGGGTTGCGCAGAATCCCTGAACATGACACAACTGCTTTATTTGTCATATATATACAGTCCTGTACAATGAAATTCTTACTTTGCCTTGCTTTTAGAGTTTTAAAAAGTAAAACATTAAATAAAATGTGTATATATATATATCAACATAAGAACAGTATAAATATGTGCAATGAAGAAAAGAATATAAAAAAAGTGCCAAGATTTTTTTTTACTCTATAAATTAACGGCACTCAAGTAAATCAAAAGAAATGCATTATTATTGTCCCTTTGTCGATTTATATTATTGAATATTTCTGTGGGCAAAAGAGATGGAGGATAAAATACTATTAACACGTATCATTGTGTCTCACTTCGCATCTCTGTGGTCATTTTGTGTGTCTTTGTGATCCTTGTGTCTCTCGTTGTAGTCGTTTTGTGTTTTTTCCTGTTATCATTCTGCATTTCTTTTTCAACCTTTTGTGTCTTGGTGTCCTTTTGTGTTTCTCTGTTGACATTATGTAATCATTTTGTGTCTGTAGTCATGCTGTGTCTCTTTGTTGTCATTTTGCATCTCCTTTTCATTCTTTTATGTCATGTTGTCTATTTGTATCCATCCCTGTAGTCATTTTGTGAGTCTTTGTATTCATTTGGTTGTCATTTTGCATCCGTCTCTATGGTCCTTCTGTGCCTTTTGGCATCTTGTCGTGGTTGTTTTGTGTTTTTTAGGATTGTGTGGCCGGCCGACCAGTCCAGTAATCCAACGCATACTGTTTATACACCAGTTATTGATTCACAGGAGCCACTGGGCATCTTGGAAAAACACCTCACTCATCATACATGACCTAATAACTGTGTTGTTGTGTGGTACTAATGAATGGGGACAGGACGGGATGGGCTTCAAAATAAAAGTGTCCCGGAGGATACAAACTACAAGTATAGATATGGATAGAGTCTACATATGAACCATTACATCCATGTTCAAGTATCGCAGACGGACAGATGAGCAACACTCTCTATGGGCACAGAGCTTTTTCTACAGGTGGAAAAAGTCCAGACGAGCCGCTGTCAGGTGAGCGGAGTGAGACCTCCTCGTGTTCTTCCTCTCTCTGGTGCAGCACTGAGGCCGGAGCTGTCACACAGGACTCGAGCCCCCGCCCCCCTCCCCTCCGCGCTCTCAGCGGGCCTCCTGATTGGTCGAGACTGGCAGTGGGCGCACGCGGACGTACTCGTGATCGGGGTTGATGGGCGTGGCCTGAATAAGTCTGCGCCCGCTGATTGGCCCGTTCTAGATCCCCGCGAATAACAATTAACATGGAGCAGAGTGTTTGTTCTTCCCTGTTGTTGTTGTGTGTTTGTTTGTTTTGTTTACTCTGTGACGTCAGTTGTTGTGACAGAAATCCACCATTATTTCTTACATCTGAATAAACGTAAAAAAAACTCACTGAAAAAAATATACAGTAAAGACAAGAGATAATAACAGTGACTATAACAGAAAAGAGAGAAAGAAGGAAAATGACAGAGATGTGATCTGAATGACTCTACTTCACTGGTACTGCACGACTCAGAGCTGTGATCAGTTCGGCTGCAAAATTATGATTTCATTTCATTTCATTTTATTTCGAACACTGTTTGAGAACCAGAGCAGTCAAACGTTTCACAAAAACCACCAGAAGTTTGAGGTTTTATTTCAGGTTCTCAGATTCTCCCTGTGCCCTGATGGGGACTGGACTGGACTAAACCAGCTAACTTCACGAAGCAGGTTAAACTAGCTGCATCAAGTCAGTTTATCTAAATGAGTTGAAAAGGGTTGTGTTTGAGTGTGAATTTCATTATTCAAGTAAAATAAATTAAAATAAATTATATTATATGATAATGTATCATATTGTCATTGCGGTGCTGGGTAAAAGAAGTTCTCATGATAAACAATATATATGGTATAGATAATCCAAGACGAGCCAAAGACTATTTTTTTTGTATTATTGTATTTTTGAAAATACAAAAAAGGTATGTTTTACTCTATCCAGATCACTCCACTTAAATTTGTCAAATCTGTCCTAAAGATGATCCCAGACGAGTAAAACAAAACTTTTAAAGCCCGGCCTCTGAGTGCTAATTTCTCTTCCACTTTTGAAAATACAAAAAGGGATGTTTTACTTTTTATTTTGTTTATTTTTTTACAGCCAGACCACATCGGACCATGTTCAGAACGAAAGTGCACATAATATTGTGAGATATGAATTAGCTCCACATGAGCAAACGTTTCTTCAAAACAGTTTCAGATTAGTAAAAAAAAAAAAAAAAATCTACGTGCAAAAATACACAAACGGAGCCATTTCTTTTTATGTTTTATTTTAGTCCATATATTTTTTTTACATTTACACGAGGATCATTTAATATTTTTTGTACAATTCATCCACACCCTAATCCTGAAGGTGGCGGTAAAGCGCAAACCACCATTAAACCGTAAGTAGAAGAAGACGCGTCTCTTCCGGTCGGAGCGGAAGTTCCTCGAGCCTTCCTTTCCTAGTGCGGTCAGCGGACTCCAACGTGTCGCGACAAAATGGCACTTTACAATTTCAAGAAGATTATGGTGGTTCCCACCGCCAAGGTGAGTTTGGCTTCGTGTCCGACGGGTTTTTAGAACTCCTCTTACTTCCCGCGTCGTTATTTGAGAGAATTATGAAAGTTGGGAACTAGACAGACACGGTGGGATCCGCCGGGGGAGAAAACACGTGTTGTGCTGGCGTAAGAAAAAAGGACAGCAGCGGGTTTCCGTACAAACACGTTCCCCTGCTTCACCTGGGAAAACACAACTTAAGATAATTAAGTCCCGTATTAGGGGGAATTTAAATATTATAGCAGTAAGAGTCAAATATAGACATTAGTAAGTAATAACAAGTAAGTGTGAGGATAATAATCCTGGAATATAAAGTGTAAGAACAAGTAGGAGCAGTGAGAGAATGGGTTCAGTGAACGGATCGCACGTGAACTCATGTGTTGCTCAGTCAAGAGAGTTGAGCCGGAGTTAAAGGCCAGAGCTGGGGGTGCAGTCTCACAGCTGCAGGGTGGAGCAGTGAGTGGTGGAGGAGCTGCCCAGTGCTGGGATGGTGTCCTGCAGGGGGAGGCACTGGTTTGTCCATCAGAGGAGACAGCTTCTCTATCATCCTCCTCCTCCTCTGGGTCAAGGGGGGGGCGTCCCAGGACCGAGCTGGGCCTCCTCATCAGTCCGGTCCTTCTTAAGCAGTGCACTGGCATGGTCGGTCCAGAGTGGCTGAAGGAGCTGCCCAGTGCTGGGATGGTGTCCTGCAGGGGGAGGCACTGGTTTGTTTATCAGAGGAGACAGCTTCTCTATCATCATCCTCCTCCTCTGGGTCCAGGGGGCGTCCCAGGACCGAGCTGGGCCTCCTCATCAGTCAGTCCGGTCCTTCTTAAGCAGTGCACTGGTGTGGTCAGTCCAGAGTGGCTGAAGGAGCTGCCCAGTGCTGTGATGGTGTCCTGCAGGGGGAGGCACTGGTTTGTCTATCAGAGGAGACAGCTTCTCTATCATCCTCCTCCTCCTCTGGGTCAAGGGGGGGGCGTCCCAGGACCGAGCTGGGCCTCCTCATCAGTCCGGTCCTTCTTAAACAGTGCACTGGCATGGTCGGTCCAGAGTGGCTGAAGGAGCTGCCCAGTGCTGTGATGGTGTCCTGCAGGGGGAGGCACTGGTTTGTCCATCAGAGGAGACAGCTTCTCTATCCTCCTCCTCTGGGTCCAGGGGGGCGTCCCAGGACCGAGCTGGGCCTCCTCATCGGTCCGGTCCTTCTTAAGCAGTGCACTGGCATGGTCGGTCCAGTCCACTGGAACTTTACATATCGGGAAAAGAAAAGTGCACTTTGGTGTCGTTGACTTGTGGGGTTTTGTTGTTCTGTAAAACACATGTCCCTCGCGCGTGGCGAGCATTGGACGATAAGTCAAAAACAGTTCTGAATAAAACGAGCTGCCATCTTTTTTTTTTACTACTATTACCGGAACAATAAGAAAACATAGTTTATTTATTGACGTAAAGCCAAACTTGGTCACAGGGCGTCTCTGTTCTGGCGTTCAAGCAATTTCACATATAACTGACAAGACGTGTTAATGGAGTTTTGGCCGTTCTCACTGGGATTAGAATGTTTTGGGGGAAATACAGGAAATTGGCACGTTAATGGTCTCAAAATGTTAAGAAGCAGTTCCAGTGCATATCTGATGTCGTTTTCAAACTCTTATGGCAAAAAAATGTGCCTGAGGCTTGATATTTAACAATTTAACAGTAAATGTTATTGAGAGTAATTTTAAATACAAAGTCTGAAGAACTTGATTAGGAAAATTAACCATAAGATTGAATGTAAAAATGAATGCACATAGTTTCTCATATCAGAACAGCGACTGTTGCAATGAACTAAAAACAATCACGTCAGAATGAGTTCAAGGGAGAAAGACACTTCAGGACAAAAATTTGAGGATGCACAATTTTTTTTAATGATAAAGAAAATATGGAATCCAATGCTCTGCTGTAAAATAGTTGTTTAAAATAGTTGTTCTTCTATAAAGTGAATTCTTCCTCACCCTGCTGAAACCCTGACCTGTATACTCTGCCCCCCCCCCCCCCCCCCCCCCCCCTGCAGGACTTCATCGACATCACTTTATCCAAAACACAAAGGAAGACGCCCACGGTGATTCACAAGCATTACCAGATCCACCGCATCCGACACTTTTACATGCGAAAAGTGAAGTTTACTCAGCAGAGCTACCACGACCGCCTCTCGCAGATCCTCACCGACTTCCCCAAGCTCGACGTAAGTCCAAATACTTCTCTGGAATGTTTTTTGAATAAGAACTCGGTTTGTTTGACATCAGGTTCCTTCTCACTTGTTGTCTTCATCGGTTTAAAATTCAGAAATGTGTTGTTTTTCTCCCCGCAGGACATCCACCCGTTCTATGCCGATCTCATGAACGTGTTGTACGACAAAGACCATTACAAACTGGCCTTAGGACAGATTAACATCGCCAAGAATCTGATTGACCAGTAAGTTTGAGTCAAATGTTTATGGCGATAATAAATATTTTATTATAAATCATAACTTCAAATGCACCAAGCTGCACCAATTAACTGGCTGAATAGGAAAAGCCAGTTTTATGCTAATTCAGGTGTCTTAAGGTTCCGTAATACACACAAATGTACACAAAACCCAATCTAGACATTACCAGTTGTGTTTTGTTTTTCACCCCTGCAGCGTTGCCAAAGATTATGTGCGTCTGATGAAATATGGAGATTCTCTGTATCGGTGTAAACAGCTGAAGAGAGCTGCTCTGGGTCGCATGTGCACCATCCTGAAAAGGCAGAAGTCAAGTCTGGAGTATCTGGAGCAGGGTAAGACCACCTTTGCTTTGTTTAATATTCATTTTTTTAAATTCCAGATTTAAAATAGATTCCAATTCCATTTTATTTTTCTGCCCTGGAACAAAATGGAAGATGAGCTGCTTTCTACGGACTGATCTTCAGATATCTATTCATGCTTTTCAGCTCAGATGTTGTTCTACTCCTGCTGTGATACTTTTATCCGTCTATAATATTTAAAGAATGAAAAAACGAACCCTAACCCGATGTTAATCTCAAACAGTGCGTCAGCATCTGTCCCGTTTGCCGAGCATTGACCCCAACACGAGGACCCTGCTCCTGTGCGGTTACCCCAACGTCGGCAAGTCCAGTTTCATCAACAAGGTAAGATGCACCTTCCATTGTACCGATTGTGTTGTTTATAAGACGTGTGTCATTGTGTGCAGTGGCTGCTTTACGCGTGTGTGTTCATTCACTGAGTTAATTCTGCAAGATCTTGATGGAAAACCTGCGTACAGCGATAATGCATTTTGAAGCGTTTGCGTGTCATGTTTTGAATTCAGGATACATCATAGTAACGTCATCAGATTCAGAGCCACGTTCTCCCGTTTTTTATTAAATGGTATTTATTGTTGATTTTTGCTCAGGTGACCAGAGCTGATGTTGATGTCCAGCCGTACGCATTCACCACCAAGTCTCTATTTGTGGGTCACATGGACTACAGATACCTCCGCTGGCAGGTGAACGCGTCACATCGTTCATTACACCAGTCTTTGAAAACAGCTTCCCAAATGAGTCACAAATCTCCACTTCACTATCTTATACCTAAACCAACCTTTTCTTTTTTTATTTCTGGTCTTTTATATATTTCACAGCCTCATTGAAAGCACTGTTTATTGCTAAAAACATGGCAATTTAGTTTTTATGGCTGTTGACAGTTTGTCTAATTTATGCAGTGATGAAAAACGGATGCTAACAACCTGTGCCTCTAACGTGTCATCGAAGTTAAACATGAATTTTGAACGTGACTTTATCCAATTTTCATTTTTAAGCATACATTTCAGATATCTGTGAAAGTTTTATGGTGAAATCTATTAGTTAAAAATGTAGTGTGTTGCTGACTCAGTTTTCCTAACTCTTCCACCCTGGTTGTGGTCCTCAGGTGGTGGACACCCCTGGTATCCTGGACCACCCCCTGGAAGACAGGAACACAATTGAGATGCAGGCCATCACGGCTCTGGCTCACCTGAGAGCGGCGGTTCTTTACGTCATGGACGTTTCTGAGCAGTGCGGTCACACCCTGCAGGAGCAGCTGGAGCTTTTTAACAGCATCCGCCCCCTGTTCGCCAACAAGGTCGGTGGATAATACGATTACATCTGCTCTGAACAGCGGCAAGTGGCAGCCTTAGAGATACAAGCAGGAATCACAGGGGGGGGGGGGGGGGGGGGGCTGCAAAAGCTGCATCACTCATAAACCCATTAGGACCCGAGGCGCAGAATATAAACCTACGCGACGACCACCTGAAACCAGAGGGTTTTCTGAAGAGCTGATGGAATTACCAGTTTACCAGACACCCCCAGTTTACCAGACACCCCCCCCCCCCCTCCTCTAACATGTTTCTTACCTACTCAGTCTTGGTCGACAGGAACATCGTCTGGCTCTAATCTGCTTCAAACTCGCTCTCTCGCTTAGATCGTCAGCTATTGTCTGTAACGCCACTTTATTGAAGGCTAAGAGCGCAACCTACACTTCCCATGATGCCTTTCCCACGAGTATTTCAGCGAATCGCGATTAAAAAGAAAATCTGTCACATGTCTTGAAAAAACGACGACATCAAAGGGAGAAGCACGCACACGTTGCACCCAGTCTTAAAAGGTATAGACACGCATGTGTTGCATCGGGGCTTAATGGGTGCAAGGAGAGCAGAACGGGCTCACGTTAAATGCCTCGGGGAGGAAGTAGAAAGTGTCCTGCGTATTTGGCAGGTCACCCCGAGGGTAAATAAAACACAACGATGATGTTAGAGCCGTTGAAGTAATGCTGGTGTCTCGTCCCCTGCAGCCTCTCATCGTTGTCGCCAACAAATGTGACGTAAAGAAGATCAGTGAGATTTCTGAGGAGAACCAGGTGAGTGATTCAAAGTTTGGACTGAACATCTAATCTGTCTGCCATTCGGGGTGAACTATAAGTGGACTGTCTGTTTTTTAGTTTGTTTGTTTAGACTGTTTTCATATCCGTACAATGGGGTACAGACTTTCTCCAGAGTTTCTTTCATATATTAAGAATGCAGCAGGAGATTCTCCGGTCTGCAGGTGAATCTCGGTGCATGGCGAAAAGGTGTTTTTAATGTCGAGGCTTCCTTTTTGACGGTTTGCATTTTTGCTGTTGTCAGAAAATCTTTGCGGACCTCACTGCTGAGGAAATCCCTGTGATCGAGACCAGCACCCTGACCGAGGAGGGAGTCATGGCGGTTAAAAATGAGGTGAGAGCCAGAGAACGTTGAGCTTGCTTTGGTTTAATGAAGTATTGTAAGATGCCGTGACCGAGCGTGTTGTGATTCACGTCCTGTGGTTCAGGCCTGCGACCGGCTCCTCGCCCATCGTGTTGACACCAAGATGAAGGGAAAGAAGGTCCACGATGTTCTCAACCGGCTCCACCTGGCCATGCCTGCCAAGAGAGACGAGAAGGTACGAGTTTGGCAAATTGAATTTTTACGAGCATAAATTTACTAAAATCTTTCTTTCATGTTCCTTGATATTTATTCATTTTTATTGTATATTTTTTTCTTTTGTCTTCTCCAGGAGAGGCCTCCCTTCATCCCAGAGGGAGCCTTGATGCGCAAGAAGGCGATGGAGGTGGATGCGCCCAAGCGCAAACTGGTATGAATTCTGGTGACTTTAGGCACAGGGTCAAAAAGACGTTGATGAAAATAGTTAAATATAGTCAAGTACTTTATATAAGTACAATTTGAGTATTTACAATAAGGTGATGCATCAGTGGTTGTACTGTGTATAACTTTCCTAAACTAGGCGTTCTACTTCCCTCCTGACAGTTTAACGTATAATATACAATTCCATCTTTCATGTCACAGGAGAGAGATCTGGAGATGGAGCAAGGCGACGACTACATCCTGGACTTGCAGAGTAAGAAGTGTTTTTATTTTGATACTCCTGCCGCCGCTGTGAATCTGTCAGAAGTAAATTCTTACGTCTGCAATGTCGATATTTTATTTGTGCTTTAAGAATACTGGGATCTGATGAACGAGGATGAGAAGCAGGACAAGATCCCTGAGGTCTGGCAGGGCCACAACATCGCAGATTACATCGATCCTGACATCATGAAGGTGAGTCGCTGCAGAGTTCGGTGGTCATTTCTCTCGTGGTAGATTCTAATCTAATTGTGTTAAATGATATGCTCTGTCCTCTAAAGTCCACTTTTAAAAAATTTCACTCACAGAAACTGGAGGACCTGGAGAAGGAGGAGGAGCTGAAGGAGCGAGCCGGAGAGTACGACTCTGACGAGGAGAGCGAGGACGAGGAGATGCAGGAAATCCGCGTTCTGGCCAAACAGATCCGCGAGAAGAAGTTCCTCATGGTCGTGGGTTCAAAAGAGAAGGATGTGCACAAGCCACGCATGCCCAGGACCGCTATGAAGGTGAGAGGGGGGGGGGTTGTTTCACCTCGTGTACCTTACAACTGGGTTTAAATGACTGAAGTTCGGTCCTGTGAAATGATGTCAATCTTTAAGATAACTTCAATAGAATTGACTCCAGGCTCCTTAGCACAGCGTCGGCTGAAAGAATAAAGTCTGCAGCTGGTCGGAGCGCGTGTGCAGAGAAGACGCTTCCAGCAGATCAACATGTTGAAGATGTGTTTGTGTTTGTACAGGTTGAAAGAGCAAAGCTGGAGAAGGAGATGGGTGACCTCGGTCTGGACATGAACAACAAGGACGATGTGAGTTCTTCCTTCATATCAGAACCTCCTGGATATTTTGACTATAATTTAAATAATCCTAATTTCATATGGAAATATGACGTATTACAGTTTTTAGTCTGTCTAAGTTTAAATTAAATCATTGTGGAATATAGAATTTGAGACAAACATTAAGAATTAGAAGTTTTTGATGTTTTAAAGATTTTTTTTATAATAAATGACATTTCATCTAATCTTCTGTTACCTATATTTGTCCTTGGATCAAAACTTCAGAAAGGCTCAGGATTTCTTGACATCTGGAATGTGGTTAAATTCCGAAGCGTTAGATTTCTGGTTCTGCTCAGTGACACTGTGTGGTCTCACTCCGAACTCACACCTGCACCGAGGCCCTTCAATTCAATCTTTTGTTTCATAACACTTGATTCATTCCTTTTTGTTTCAGAGTCACTATGTACAAAATGCCCGACGGTCCCGCAGTGTCACTAAGAAACGTAAGCGTGAAACTTCAGTCGCTCCGCTCTTCAAGAGCCGCAGCCAGAGCGCCTCCCGTCCACCTCGAGACCAGTCCGGTGTCAGAGACCCGAAGGTATGTAAATGTGTCTTTAATCAAATTGTATTGATTAAACTCTGCTGCAGTTTAAATGTGTCGTCTGGGGGGATTTTTTACGAAGATGGTTTGAAAATCACTTCCTTCGCATTTTAAATAGAATATTAGCCCATGAGTTGGTTATAAACTCATCTCTGAATGTCCGTTTGTTTATTCCTCAGATGGCAAGGCAGGCGAAGGCAATGATGAAGCACTCCCAGAAACACATGAACCGCCAAGGCAAGAAGGGAGAGGCCGACAGACACGTGTTCGACCTCAAACCCAAACACCTGCTGGCCGGGAAGAGGAAGTCCGGCACCAACGATCGCAGATAAAGCTCTGGCCTGATAAAGACCTTGCCACTCTTTGTGGACAAAGTATTTATGTCTGTCATTCTATCCATTTTCCCCTGAGGTAAAGAGAACCTGAAATATATATTTTAACAAAGGAACCTGGTCTTCAGTGAAAGGTGAAGCTGAGGATGTGTTCCAACCCATTGAGGTGATTAGTAACTACAATAATATTCTGTATTTGTTTGTCACCTCTAACTAAATTTACCATACAGACATAAACTATGACAGAGGCTCAAAAACAATGCATTTAGATGATGCAGTTGCCATGATCAAATCCGGATCCTGATTGACAGTACCGATCTTAAATATTCAGTTATTTCACCTTTTTGGTTTTTCTTTTCAACGGCGAGTTAGTCAGATTTTGTGCCATGAAGTTTGTATGTGTCTCTGGAAAGTGCTGGGTTTGCTTCCGATAAAGTGATGTTGCTTCCGTGCTCATTAACATGGAGCCCAATAAATGTCCACCTGAACAGATGCTGTTGTCTGCCTTTTTTATCAAATTAATTTACATTATACTGACGACTGACGGTTTCCACAGTGTCGTGTTTGGAAGAGGAGGGTGAGGGGTAGTCGGCTGCAACGTGACACTTCACCACTAGATGTCACTACATTCTACACACTGAATCTTTAAATATAAAGGAGCCCATTCTCGGGTAAAGAAAACAATTCGTACAATTTTTTTTAGATGATTTAACACCAGTGAAAACATCCCTGTGATTAGTTCATATTCAATATCTGCCAAAATATGCTTTCACCTAAATCTCACACACACTTCACCTTTTCATTTTTTGGATTAAATTCTGATTTAAACATTTTTTAAAAAGTAAAGTGTGATCTGCGTGTGATGATAACCGAGAAACCAAGAATTTAACGGGTTCTGATATCGAGCTCGGTTCGAGGCGACGCAATAAATAAAAGCTGAGCTGGGCTTTTATTGCGAAGGAGCCGGAATTAGCGTAGCGACCTGTCTCTCGCGCAGCGGGGCTCGTCAACACGGATTCTGGAGGAACCCGGTCCGTCTCCGCCGTCACGGAACATGTGAGGAAGGGCCGACACCGCCACACACTACCGGGAGTCGAACCGTGCAACGCGCAGGCTGTTCCGGTGAGTTGAGCCGGTTGTTCTCCGCCGTTAGCCTGTTAGCAGCTAACGGCTAGCTGGGCTTAGCTGGCCGCCGAGCATCGTCTCTCCTCCGCCATGAAGGTGCGACGGGGTTTATTCCGGTTCCGCCCGGTGTCGGTGGGAGGAACCGGAGGAACCGAGCCGGACGAGGAGAACCGGGTGGACGAAGCACTAGCGTCTTTATTCCCGAGAGGCTGCAACACACCTGCTTTGATTTACATGTTCCACAAACACAACAGCTGCAACAGACACCGACCCACAACATCACGTCATCCATCTACACGTCAGAATCGTCTCCAGGCAGACAATAACCGGTTGGGCCAGATATTGATTATATGAACCAAACGATATGAATTGTAAGTTAATCGATGACTCACCAGTGCAGAGATTCCACTGGTCCCAGCCTCTCGAATGGGAATCACTGCTGAGGAAACAGCTCTTTGAAGCTTTCTATTATTATAGGCACGTTTCATATTTTAATGGCATTTTCAATTATATTGCTACATAGTAAAGAAAGTAAATAAATATATAGATTTAAATTTTTTTTAAAATATAACTTAAATGTAGGAAGCAAATGTGCTGTCATTGCATGTAGTGTCTGTCTCACACTCCTGTTTGCCTGTCTCACACTCCTCCTGTCTGTCTGTCTCACACTCCTCCTGTTTGTCTGTCTCACACTCCTGTTTGCCTGTCTCACACTCCTCCTGTCTGTCTGTCTCACACTCCTCCTGTTTGTCTGTCTCACACTCCTCCTGTTTGTCTGTCTCACACTCCTGTTTGTCTGTCTCACACTCCTGTTTGTCTGTCTCACACTCCTGTTTGTCTGTCTCACACTCCTGTTTGTCTGTCTCACACTCCTCCTGTTTGTCTGTCTCACACTCCTGTTTGTCTGTCTCACACTCCTGTTTGTCTGTCTCACACTCCTCCTGTTTGTCTGTCTCACACTCCTGTTTCTCACACTCCTGTTTGTCTGTCTCACACTCCTGTTTGTCTGTCTCACACTCCCACGCTGCCGAGTAAAGCACGGCTGTCCTCGTTTGAGCTGAGGACTCCCATTTGTCCTTGTGACCCTCTGGTGACCTTTCCTGTGGCCTTACAACTTTCAGACTGTGGTCCCACCCGGATAGGAAGGAGGGATGCCGGTGGAGAGTGGGAACAGCGCCGCCGCCCGCCAGGCCAAGCAGAAGAGGAAGTCCCACAGCCTGTCCATTCGCAGGACCAACAGCACGGAGCAGGAGCGATCCGGCCTGCAGAGAGACATGCTGGAGGGACAGGTGATGAGATCCACCTCGTTAAGACTCAAAGTAAGAAGAGAAATGGAATGATTGGTCGTGTTTAGTCCAGTCCTGCGAGGTGCTTGTTCTTTTAGGACAACTTCATTTATCAACGGCCATCGGGGCAGGAAGAGGATTTCACCAGATAAGATAAAAACGTGTTTCAGAAACCACTCAGCCTCCCGACATTGATATTATCAAGTGTCTAAGTAATAATCTCTAAAACCAGCAGCCTGTCGTTCCAGCGGCTCCGGCCCAGTCTGCTGTCGGCACCGCTCGAACTCCAGTTGGGTTTGGATGCAGCCGGTTTATCAGGCTCATAATGGTTTTTTATTGTCGCTGGTTTAACCGTGCCACAGTTCTACACCGATGCGTTCAGAGCAGGTTTAAGTATTTCACTTCACGCAGGTGGATTTCTAAAATTTCATCGGCTGAAAAGGAACTGAAATATACGTCCGGGATGTTGGGGGAGCTCGGCTACCTGCAGCCAATTATCTGAAAAGACAATAAACGCTGAATTTAGAAGTAGCGACATGACACTGCTTCCAGACCCGTACCGAACTCTGGAGAAACCCGGACTTTCTCTGGACGGGTTGTGTGTGATATGGTATCTGAAGTGTTTCTGTTGAAGCCTCCTACACGTATGTGTGCTCTGTCGTAGCATCAAGCAGAACTCACTCCTGTTTAAAATAAATAAACAATCACACAGTCGCTGTGACAGGAGCTGGATTTCTATCTGAACGATGCACAAACAGTTTGATCCTTTTCTCGTGACTATTTTTTTCCCACTCTGGTCCTTCTTGGTCCCAGTCCTCTGATAATCTGGAGTCTTTCATGAGAATGGAGGTGAGTTTAAGGTGTTTGAGACTTAAGTGTCACTCCCCTCATAGTTTTTAGAGCTAGATTATTTAGCTTGGTATAGATTAGGTTTGATTAGTATTTAGTAAATGTGGCCTAAAACACCTTCACCCAGACCTCTACTCAGCCTCTCCCCCCTCAGATCCACGTGGTTCACTCTTCTCCGGGTTCTCTCCCTGCAGGACTCCAAACTGCCCCTGTCTCTGAGGAGCAATCTGCTGGACCTGTTCAGCCAGATCGAGAGGGAGTTTGAAAACCTCTACATAGAAAACCTGGAGTGTAAGTTATCACAAATGCAGAATCGGTTTGGTTTTAATGAAAATAATAAACACCAGGAAACCAATGTGCAGCCAGAAGCTTCTCATTTCTAGTCGATCTACCCGTTCAATCCTCAGTACGCAGAGAAATCGAAACGCTGAACGACCGATTGGCTCCAGACGGACAGACCTTCGAGGGGGCGGATTTAGCCAAAGGAGGACTTAAAACAAAAGGTGAGTAGCACTCCACACTCCTCTGCGTTGTCATCTTAAGCGGATCATTTTAAACGGTGCGTGTATCGTGAAATGTAAACAGTGACTGCGCCTATCTCTTTTATTAACCGTGATTTCTCTGACTCTAACTCACAGCGAGTCACAGCACCAGTCAGCTGTCACAGAAACTGAAGACGACCTACAAGGCTTCCACCAGCAAAGTAAATGTTTTATTCATTTCTTCTCATTATGTTTTTTGCAGTGGAATGAACGTTTGCGTGAATTAAATAGTGAAATTATTATTGCATATTTGTCAGTTGCTTAAGTCTGCTTGTGCGTATGATCTGTTGCCAGTTCATTATCATTATGAGAATATAAGTTTCCATATCGGCAAACATAGACGCAGATACACCGATATGTCGGTAAGGCTCATATTTGTCGATTTCTATCACTCGATTGATAAATCGGTCAGGCTCTATAGATATTGTTTCCACTCTTATTGATGTAAACAATTATGTAAATATTACAGTGTCAGTGCAGCAGAGAAAATGTTAATTGACTTTTTTTACAGAATACAAAATGGTTTAATAGGTTAACTGGGCCTCGTTGTTTTTCAGTAACACTTCAGAAGAACTGCTGTCTCTCTCTCGCCTCTTTGCTCGTAGCCGCGTTCAAATTCTTGCCACGCCAGAGTAGGCGGAACCCGCAACTTCAGCGTAACCGGTTGGGAGTTGTGGGGTGGAGACTCATGGGTAATTTATTGATGATTTCTCCCCCTTGTGTGCCAATATGCATGAACAGCCCAGCCAGGGGGTCGACTCTCCCTCCCCAAGAGACCTGGTCATTCAAATGTAGGAGTTCGAGCTCTTTGTTTCTGTGTGAGATGAAACACGACTTCGTTATCTCACGTTAACAGACTTTTTCAGTTGCTCATTTCATTTTGATTTAGCTACTCGTTGGCGTTCACATAATGGTACACTCTGGAGACATCTATAACATGACGCAGCTGTTACCTCGGCTTTATTAATATAATACTCATGTAGGAGGAGCATTCGCTGCCTGCTTTAGATCATGGCTTAATCTTGAGGAGTGTGTGGTCTGCTGATCGGTGCTTGGCCGTATCCGATTTAGCTTCTTTCATATCTTTTTTTTGGCTGTTGACAGATATTAATCAGATATCGACACATGTTTTGTTCTTCAGGACATTGATCTTGAAATAAAACTAGAGCGGCACTCAGTAGAGCGCGTGCCTCCGCCACGACCCAACAGTCGAGTTGTTTTTGGACATTTTAATGAAGAACCTTTACATTATGCATCTTGAATTTCAAACCAGCTGCACACACATGCACACACTCATAGATATCAGCCCCCGGTTGGAGACATCATGTTTTCCTGCGGCCGCCCATCCCACTCTTGTGAAGGCACAGGAGCGTCGTGAGGGAATTTCTTCTGAGGCTGAACGAATTAGATTTTTAATGGTTCACTTTCTCTCTATCATTGTGACATTTAATTTCCACAATTTTCCCCCAGGGAATAATTCATGGATCTTGATGAAAACAACCAACCACATTCAGAGGATTGATATTTATGACTGTGTGAAGTTCGCTGCAGCTTGATTGAATCTAAGGAGACCGATGGGCCTTGGCAGAGGAATCTGCTCGATTACGCAAAAACTACTTAACCGATTTCCATGAAATTCTGTGGAGGGGTGAGCGATGTCCCCAGGAAGAACCCTTTGAGTGGATCCAGGTTAAATGGGTTAAAATGAATGGGCTGATGCTCAGATCCTGAAGAACAAATGTGTTACTGTCCAATTATAGGGATTTAACATGTGACTGTTACTAGCTCACTTGCATCCATTTAGCCTTTAGCCTCTCGTCTATCACCCAGAAAACAAGTTGTTTTAAAAGACATCTACAATATTGATTTACTGCGAATCAAGTAAAATCTGGATGTGGCCGTAGCAGACTACACACTGCAGGGCATTAACCGCTGGGTGCGTTAAATTCCCTGTTCATCCACTTACCTTTGAGCTTGTTTTGCAGTTCTTCATGTTTTCCTTGACCCTCGCAGTCCCTGTTGCTTCCTTGCTAAACGCAACACGAATGCATCCGTGTTACATTTAACAAGTTCTGGATTCATCATCATTCTCAGCACAGCAGGAAACACTCAAGTTAAGGCCTTTGCACATAATCAGCGACGCAAATGAATGATGTGAAATTACGAAGGATTCCCGGGTGAATTTTCCGACGCGCCCCAACTATTCACATTAAAGCTAGAGCGTTGTGGAGGAGAACACGTGGAGTTTCACTGATTCAGGAGCTTAAACTGTATCACAGCTGCTTCAACACATGGAGAAGAAACTGCTGAAACAACTGGAACCAAGATCATAGTTTTTTAGGTAATTAATTTGCTTTTAAACGGTCGTGGCTGTGTCGCCTTTTGCTGGATCACAGCTTCCAGTCGGCTACATCACAGCGACAAAGACAAACAGGTAAAAGGCAAAAGACAACTCTTCTGCTTCAAAATGTGATGTTGTCACAAACTCGCTTTCTGGTTAAATATGTACACGTTGGAAGCAAAACACTGGGAAAATTGACATTCTGACAAAAATGTAATCTGCAATAAACAGTCCCAGAATCAGTGAAAATTCCCACGCTGATGTGAAAGCTTCATTTGTCTGGATACACGGGTTCGAAAAATATGAATCACAGGATAAAAAAAAAACGTGTCGAGTGTGCAAAGTCCTTCACTGCTGATCCTGGGTCAACTCTTCACTCATTCTCACATCGTCAAACAAACCAACTGCAGCTTAGAAACTCGTGCTTTGTGGAATGTAAATCAAAATCAAAATGGGGAAATTCATGCTCGTTGCATAAAGAAATGGTAATCTATTGCTAATCTGTGCTAACAACCAGCAAACGCTTGTTCCCACTGTGGTATTTTCCATCATGTGATCTTCGTTGTCTATTTTTTAATTTTGACTGTCAGTCGTTGAATATCTTTGGTTCAACAGATGATAAGGTGCAGCCTGACAGGTGAATGATGCTGTTCTCTATGCTCTCCCGCTTCCTTTCAGTTGGAACTTATTTAGCGGCCTCTGTCCAAAGCGAACCAAGAGTCCAGTCTGTTTCATCCCTATCTTCAATGTAAACACCTCGACCGCGCCTTGATTCGACTCATAATAACCACTGGCCTTTTTCTTCTGTCTCACCGTAACTCCGTATTTTTTGCCCCCTCCAGATTTTTCTTTCTTGCGGTTTTGCACTTACAGTAATCCTGGTTTGATAAAAGCAAGAAGCAGCACGGCTGCGTAAAGTGTCTGCACTGTGTCGACACCAGATCTGGGTTGATGGTCAGTGGTGGTGAATGTTTTAAAGCACATGGAACATCAGACGGGTGGCGTTAATGGCGACCCCACCCGTCATATGCCCAGACAAGCTTAAAAACGAACACTGTACCAACAAAGATCTTTTGGTAAAGCCTCTTGAACCCAGGACTGATATAAATAACGCAGTAATAAGCCAAAGCTTCTTAGCCCCGGCATACTACAAGGACCCTGCCGAGCAGCTCCTCAGTGACCCTCAGTTCTGCTTCCTCCCTCGATCGGACCAGGGTTCCTACACAGCTCTGGAGAAGTCTGGACACGTTTTCACCCCTATTTTACCGTATTAGACATAAATGAACAATCAGGCTATTGATTTGAGAGAAAGTGTAATTGATTAATTTTGTAGCATCTCAAGAATATGATCATTTATAAGTAGAAGTCAAATCTGTAACGATGCAAAGTGCTGGGTCTTAATCGTAGAGTGTAAATCAACATGGACGACGCCTCCACTCCCGCCCGATATCCTGAAATGAGCTGAAACATCCGCTGATACACGCCCTCGACCAATCAGGAGTCAGTCTCAGCTGTCAATCATGACATCTCAGCCCATTTTTACATCATCAAATAACTAATTAAAACCAAACCGATCAGAAACATGAAAAACAAACAAACAGTGTGATGAGAACTACCGCAAATGACAAGACTTTGATTTAATGTGTATTTTAATTATGTCGTCCATCTTTATTTATAGTCTATGGTCCTAATGTCCCCAAATATGCATTTACAGTCTTCAACTCCACTATAACTTCTGTCAAAGTGATATTTAAGAATCACAGTGAAGTCAGTCTACACACCCACACAACCCAAAGACGAGGAGGAGTCACAATGTGTAGGAACCCTGTCGGCGACGCAGCTGTGCTTTGTGTCTTCAGGTGTTTGTGTGTTAACTTGAGTTTGGTGTCGCTGTCAGATTGTGTCCAGCTTCAAAGCGACCACGTCCAGAGCGGTGTGCCAGCTGGTCAGGGAGTACGTCGGCCACCGAGATGGCATCTGGGACCTCAGCGTCACCAGGACACAGCCGGTGGTGCTGGGAACAGCATCTGCAGGTATTTATTTCTGGCACCAGTTGTTTTATTTGCTCCCCAAATGTCTCTTCATGTTTCCCTTGAGTCCACTTCAGTCTTTGTCAGGTTTCGTTTTCCTTCCATCTGGTTTTTGTGAATACAATATCTTAAGAAAGCCTTTAGGGGAATTTCTTTATATCTTGAGCAGTCTTCACTTCTTCTCAAACATTTATGGATCAGATTTCAGAGGTCAAAGGTCAGGGGGACCTCATATGAAACTGGAAACACATGTGTGATTGAAGCTGCTGTGACGGTTACGTCTCTCTGTCATTTTGTTTTTGCAGCGTTTTACATAGATTCAAATCTCACATTTATAGTCCAACCTAAAAATGATGACCAATTAATAATACATGCCGTTGCTTTTACACTTTTACCCTCCATTAGAAATTTAAAAAAAGTAATTTTTCCTTTATAATGTCTTCCAACAGACCACACTGCGATGCTGTGGAGCATTGAGACTGGGAAGTGCCTCCTCAAATACATGGGCCATCAAGGATCAGGTAAAGTTTAGATCTACTGTAAAGTTATGAAACTTGTGCTTTTGAATTATGCCATGTTCTTTCAAGTGTCTCTAAAAAAGGCCATTTAAAAATGTGAATCAGGAAGTGAAATGCACATTTTTGTATATGAAAGTAAATAAAATGGCGTCTGTTATGAAGTAATACAGTTAAACATGTCTCCGCAGTCAACTCCATCAAGTTCCACCCCACTGAACAGATGGCTCTAACGGGTAAGGACAAATCCTGAATATCCGATGTGGTATCAAACACACTTTCATTTTCTGGAAAGACCCAAATATGAGCCATGCAGAACCTCCTCGTATCGATATTTATATATACGGTATTTTTTAATTTTGTAATATCATCTTTACACAGCGGATCCCATGCAGATATATATTTTTTTTTTCCGTGATAGTTTCGGATTGGTCATTTTGACTCTGCACTGAACTCTAGATAATCTCCTGAGATGATCCAGAGGGGCTGCATGTGAGAACTGGAACGTGCGAGTCAGAGTGTTCTTGTGAATTCGTCTAACCGTGTTCTTCAAATGTGACAAAAGACAAACTCCAGAGAATGTCCGGACCCTGTTTTCTGAAACCGGCTTCAGTGTCTTTGCCCCTTCTCTCCCCTCCTCAGCCTCCGGAGACCAGACAGCTCACATCTGGAGGTACATGGTTCAGCTGCCGACTCCACAGCCTGTTGCTGATATGAGCGTGAGCATCAACAGCACTCCAGCCTCTTTTGTTTGTGTTGCTGTGTCACTCTGATCGAGTTTCTGATGTTGTGTGAGTTGTTCGTCTGTAACCCGTCACGTCTTTCCATCGCATGTCCCTTCAGCAGACACCCTGTGAGGACGACGTGGACTTTTCGGATAAAGATGAGGCGGACGGCGAAGTGGAGGGTCCAAATGATTGTCCCTCTGTCCGCGTGGCGACCACGACTCTGCGGAGCCATCAGGGCGTGGTGATCGCTGCTGATTGGCTGGTGGGGGGCAAACAGGTGGTGACGGCCTCCTGGGATCGAGCCGCCAACCTGTACGATGTGGAGACGTCGGAGCTGGTTCACTCACTCACTGGTAGGAGGAAGGGAAACAGCAAGTTTAAGTTGGGAAGTTTAAAACATTGGTTTGACTGTGCGGAACAGAGTAATTCTTAAATGCAACACACCGATTGAAGTAGTTTGTCTTGTAATCCAGCAGAGGGCACAATAATTACCCCCACTAATTGCAGGGTTTCAACAAAAGGTAATTATTTAATCGTGTGCGTGTGCGTGTGCGTGTGCGTGTGCAGGCCATGACCAGGAGCTGACCCACTGCTGCACACACCCCACCCAACGTCTGGTGGTCACCTCGTCCAGAGACACCACCTTCAGACTGTGGGACTTCAGAGATCCATCCATCCACTCTGTCAACGTGTTCCAGGGACACACTGAGTCAGTCTCACATAGACACACACACACACACACAACACACACACACACACACACACACACACACACACACACACACACACACACACACACACACACACAGACAACATGTATGTGAGTTCAAATACTATCCATAAACAGCCAAAGAACTAAAAACGTAGATGCATCGATGTTGTATTTGCATTAGGGTTAAGTTTTGCTGTCTGAACTTTAAATACTGATTTGTTTTGACCAATAAGGTAAAAAAAAGTTGTTGATTCAAGAGGAAATGAAACCTGTTGATAATGGAAACCCATTTAGTCGTCCAGGTTCTGTTTCTAACCGGTTTCCTTGTGGCTGGCAGCACGGTGACGTCGGCTGTGTTCACGGTGGGAGACAACGTGGTGTCCGGCAGCGACGATCGAACCGTCAAAGTGTGGGACTTGAAGAACATGAGGTCGCCCATAGCAACCATCCGCACCGACTCGGCCGTCAACAGGTCCGGTTCTACACAAACTCGCTGTTGATGATTTTTGCACAGATAATTATACAGAACATAATGAATGAATGGATTTGTTCATTGTGTGGAGCTGCCTGTGTTAGAGCATCTGTGTCTGTTCCTCCATGTTCAGGATCAGCGTGTCGGTGAACCAGAAGATCATCGCTCTTCCTCACGACAATCGGCAGGTCCGACTGTTCGACATGTCCGGGGTGCGACTGGCTCGACTCCCGCGGACCAACAGACAGGTGAGTCAGTGGAGGACACGCACACACAGACACACACGCACACAGACACACACACAGACAACACACAGACACACACACACACATATATCAAGTTTTGAGTGAATTCTCGAACGACTACTTCTCACTCCCGTTGCCCACGTGTAGCACATTTACATCTGCAGTAATATTACTTTGGAGATTGCATTGCGATCTGATGGAGCTTCACCACTTGACTGTGTAAATGAATCACGTTCCAAAACACCTCCCAAGGTTTTCAGAGACACCTGAACACATGTAAGATATGTAAGATAGTCGGATTTTGCGTTTGCAGCAACATTCACTCTCAACATTTATTTAATCCGTCATAAATTCCGACACTGGGCATGAATTCCGATCGGTCGACTCTCTTGTTTGTCTCGCAGCACTTTGCTCGTCCTGGTGCTCAGTGTGTAACAGTTGCTGTGTTGTCTGTCGCTGATCAGGGTCACCGGCGCATGGTGTGCTGCTCCGCCTGGTGTGAAGACAACGCCTCCTGCAACCTGTTCAGCTGCGGCTTCGACCGGCAGGCCATCGGCTGGAACATCAACATTCCCGCCCTGCTGCAGGAGAAATGACCTCCTCCTGTGAGCTCGCAGTGACACTCCACCCAAAGTTTGTGGTGTTTGGAGTCAACGAGCGGCTGAGAAGGCGGCTGTCAAAGGTGTCCCCCTTGCTTTTGTTCTGTGAGAACTGAACGTAATTTGAGCAACGACTCAATGAAAATGACTCTTCACAGCCGTCTCTTCAAGCCTACAGATACTCCATGCTACCTGGGAGGGAAACGGAGGACTTGCGCTAGCTGCCTACTGCATCTGTCGCAGTCTGGAAGTCACCACCGCTGATATAACCCGAACGCAGCTGTTTGTTTTCTGTGTGGAGGCCGATTCCTCGACGTAAAACAAAACCCAAACTGATGAAAAAAGCACAGAGTTATAACACGAGGCGCTGCACATCATCTGCTTGATGCTACTTCAACCCGTGAGACATCAAATCTTCAAGTTTGGCAGAAAAAAAATCCAGTAGTTTAATTAGTTATGGCGTCGTTTATTTGTGGAGTTAATATTCGATTAACTTGTTGATTAGAACTTTTCCTTCCAAGTTTGATTCCAACATGTTCTGTGTGGCCCCTGAGATTCACATCTATAATCCACATTATACTAAAACAAGCTTTTCAATGTGTTGTTGTTTCTGGTCCGGTGCCAGTTTGTTGTGGCTCGGTCCTGCTCAGTGTGTCTGAGCGAGTTATGCACCTTTTTAAAAACCTGCCAGTAGCTGTTCCGGTTTTTCTTGTTGTTCTTCTAGAAAAGATAACTGCAGCTTTTGAACACAGGAAGAGGGGAGAGTTATACCAGTTCTTCTTCTGTGGCGACTTGGAAAAAGATTGAACAAGATGTCTATTGGGTAATTCAGACTGTAATTAAAGATGGACGACCCGTCTCCACTTCCTCCCGTTGAACAAAAATATAACCAAAATATCAGGGTGCCGCCATCTTGTGCTCTTTGACGTCATTTGGAGCCGGAGTCTGTGCAGGATGGAGCTTCGGTGTCGAGGTCCTGCTGAGTCACAGGCTCGACCAATCAGGACGTCTCAGCACGTTTATACAATCATAACCATATGATAAGATAAACCTCTGGAAGATTTTTACAGTTGATGCTGAAGACTCCACAGAGATAACTCGTGGTGGAAAGTGATCATCGGTGCAGACTCCTGTTGGAGGCGGAGAAAGTAGGACGCTCGATTTGCTTTGGACATGTTGCACAGAAAAAAATGTCTAAATTAACTTAAAAGGCTCGATTCTAAATATGTCATATCTGGTGTCCAGTATAAAACGGGACGATAAAACCCTCTGATGCCCGGCCTGGCTGTTGTATCATCACTTAACACGATTGTTAAAAAGATAATAGCAAGGTTTTTATTTGTAATTCGTGGCGAAGCCCTTTAGTCGTTAGTGTTGAAACTCCGTTGTGGGGATTCTGTCAGTGTCATGTTTGTTGTGGTACTTTAAAAACAAGTCAAATCTCTGGAGGAGTGTCGTGATGCGTTCGCCGTCACCTGCTTGGCTTCCTCACTGCCATGAAAACACTGAACACGTGTTCAAGTGAATGGGAGAGGCTGAGGTGATGTGTGTGTCTGTGTGTGTGTGTGTGTGTCTGGTGTTCCAAGTCGATGTTTAAAAACCGTGTTTTACTCCGTAGCGAGCAGTTTGAATCCGGACGGCAGCCTGGCCGTGGTGCGGCTGTAGTTCTCCTCACATGTACGCGGCGCGTGGTTCAGCTCATTCGTTGCCGCGGTAACACGAACAAGCACAGTTCATGTCACAGTGATCACGTCTTTCTCATTTTAGATTTTGTGGAGCTCGTCTTGCTGGTTTGTTAACGAAGCTGTGTTTTCAAACGCTGACAGGAAGGAGCCCGACAGATTCGGGTTTTGGGCCGATTCCGATATTGGGAAGTAAAAACCTCTTTCGATATATTAGCCGATAAAATAAACAAAAAATATGATATAGATCTCATTTCAGACAACTACATCATCTTTGGAGAAGTAGTCCCTGACCCTACTGCCCGTCTGGGGGTCGACTGAATAACTAAAAATAGTCTCTGCTGCAATTAGAGGTAATACTTTGAAAAGAATATATGCTGATACTCGCCGATATGACTCTAATATCTGCAAACCTATAAATCAGTCGGGCTCTGGATGTGACAGACGTTTCTCTCCTCGGAGGGTAAAATACCACCTTTTATTTTCAGTGTTGTTCATATGAAAACAATAAGCGAGCCCATTGAAATGTATTTCGAGCAATAGAAAAGTCTCAGTCACGATTTCAGTGTAATAACCCAGCGCTTGTCAAAAAGGCGAATGTAGTAAGTGTTGTTCTCGCTTACTGAGCTGTAACTGTGTGTGTTACAGCTGCAGCTCTTCAGGCACCATGCTACATTTCATATTTCTGGTTTTTGCAACGTTTAGTTTGTGTGAAGAACATTAAAATCTGTGTGAATGTGTGTTTGTGTTCGATCTTTACTTTTTTTTACCAACACTGAGCCACTTTCATAATTCACCAGTTCCACGTGAATGTTCGGTCACGGTGAAAACACACGAGCACCGAGCATCCGCCGCCTCTCGTCCGCCGTCTGGACGAACGCTGGCTCCTCGGTGTTACGTGTTCTGTGTGATGACAGGTTGACGTAGAACCGACGCCCACAGATCAGTTCTGTTCCGAGGGAAACGGGCGTCTGCTTGTGAAATCAAATAAACCATTGGTAGTGTTGGGATGTTTTCTCATCGAGTGGTTCTTGTGTGTGTGTTGTGGAGTTCATCTTTTGAAACCCAGTGATCACAGGCGTCATAAACTATCACAAATAAATCAATTTATTTGCAGTGGTAAAAATACTCATGACCAATATAAACTACATAATCTCCGCGTACAGAATAATAAAATAAACACCACCGGCGTTCAGTAGAAATCCTCTGGTGCATTCCTCTCCTCAGGAAACCTTTACAGAAACATTCAGAGGCGACGGACATAGAAAACAAACAAACGAGCTTTGGGATATTCGTAACTAAATCAATCATTAAAGCTATAAAGGGGGAAAATATCATTTTAAAACCATTTTCTTAGGTTTGGTCTGGACTCCACATCTTGTAATGCGCACAAGCTCCCGCTAGGTGGCAGTGTGTCTTCACTTTGCTGAGCAAGCACGTGCACATTACATCACTGTTCAAAATGCATGAGGGGGTGAAAACAAAAGCAACACAACCATGTAGGATAAACACTACCGACAACACAAACACAATAAAAGAGGATTCATCTTAAGGGTCCTCACTGGTTTAAAAGTAGATGGAAGATAGAACTGGACGTTCAACTGGTTTTTCTTTGGGTATTTAACACATGAAAAATGACCCTTGACCCTTCGTTCACATTATTAATGTAATAATTACATAATTACAACAAATCGGGAGGATCTGTCGGTGTCCGATTGTTGTTGATATTAGCAAAATGTTCTAAATGTTTCTTTTAAACTGACTTTGGACCATTTTCACCTCCAATGTTTCTTCTTCTTGTGCCACCGGTTTATTTGGTTTGTTTAGGATTTCATTTCTACGGTTTAATGAACAAATGAAACGAGGCTTCCACGCTCCGAGTGCCGAGGCTAGGGCCGTATCTCACCACGTTAAACAAAATATCTTCGAAATCACTTCCATGGTTTTTTCCTGCTAACTAACAAACAAACAAACAAACAAACGCTGATTGGAACGTAACCTCCTTGGCTGAGAGGTAAGACGATGTTTAGTGCCTGTTCAAATAACTCTTTTGTTTGTATCCTGCGTCTAACGTGCCCGTTCGCAGCCATTTTGTTGAGCCTCACTGTCGTTCTTCAGAGAAATCGTATCTGCAAAAGCTCCCGAGACCAGCTGAGAACATTAGTTCACATCCAGCTGCACTGTTCATTTTACCCAAACACTGATCCTTGTTCAAACTTTGGAGAAAATATCTCGAGTGTTGTTGTAGCTAATTGGCGATACCACGGTGGTTGAGGTTTAAGCTAGCCAGAGCATTAGCCTCCAGAGCAGAGCATAACCAATGTGTTGCTCTACATCGAGACGTCTGAGACCCCACTAGTGACCTTCTTTTCAAAAAGGTTCCAAAGTTTTAGAAAACTAAAGATAAAACTAAAAGATAGCTCGTTGCTCCGAACTTGCGAATGTTTTGTGTGTAAAAATAGCTGAAAACGTCACAACCGCTGTCTTTAAATCAAGTATGAGGTGATACGTTCAAGGGACACCGCGGTTATACGATTTTTAGCAGCGCAGATCCTAGACTAGATGGACGACTTGACGCGTTCCTCAGAAGAGAAGCCAAATCATCTGGTGCGCCCCCTGGTGGCTTGCTTGTTTGTACAACGGGAGGAAGCTGAGACGCGTCGTCCATCTTTACTTCTCTGGGCTGGGTTTCAATCACCATTTCTCACTCAAACAAAAACAGTTTTATTGGGAATTCGGATGCGTTCAAATAAAATAATCAATCGTAAATGGCTATCGGACTCTTAAGTAGACGCAGCAATGTCCCAAATATGCTAAGTAGCGCATCTAGTAGCATTTAGAGATTTTTCTACCAGGCTAGCTAAATTATAAGTCGTCGGCAACACTACTCCAGAGCTGTTATAGCAGCTTTTAGGCTAAAAGCTAACGTTACACACTCAGAAGTCCGCTCCCGCTTTTGCCGACATTTGATTTTCTGCTGTGTATCCTTTGTGCTCGTTTGCATGATCATAATTATGCAGGTCGTCTGTTCTGTCGCACGTCTTTCCAATCGAGGCCACGTCCGATAACCTCCTTCTTTATCCAGCCTCACATTCTTGTGCTTCATCGATGTGTAAACTCTCATGACCTTCACGCTGACCTTTCCGTTGTCAGCATGTAACACAGTCGCTCACATGCCGACGGGCAACCGGCCCAGCTGTGGAGATTTCCGGAGCCACGTCCCGAGGCCGCCGCCCTGCAGAGCGCCAGTGAACTGCTGCAGCGCCCTCTGGTAGCGGCCAGCGCTCAGTTTGGAGCCGGTGTACGTCCCGGTTGTGGCTCCTGCGCCCGATATCTGTCCATGAAAGACAAGGACGGACATAAAGGTGATTCTCAGCCTCGTTAACCACGAGACACACACGATTGATTTGTGGATATTCAAGGACACGAAGAGAATCACGGTCCAGTTGTGCTTCGGGAGGATTCATCGTCCGTCCTCAGATTCAAAATGACGTCGTCTGTAAATGCTTCCGCCTCCTTGTGAGGACTCCTATCTCCCATGAAAATACATATTTTACATATTTTGACTTGTTACTGCAGGTGTAACTAATAACATTAATTATGGTTTCCCAGAATGCCATGCTGCTGATTCAACAGCAGAAACCAGGAAGTGACATCTAAATCAAACATTGCTCACATCTAAGTGAGAATATCAGAAATCAGAAAGAGCGATCAGCGTCTCGCACTAGTTTCCCTCCAATCATATTTGTGCTTTGCTTATTGTTCCCCTGACACTTTATTTGAACCATCTCAGCTCATTGACGACTCAAAATGCACAGCGTCAAAAGGACTTATTCACGTTATCCAGTCATATTATCAATATTTTCAAGTGCGATCAGTTGGAATTAAAATAGCATTTGTGTTATTTAACGTTCTTCTCATGTCAGTTTTTAAAAACATCAACGTTTCTTTTATGGAAAAGAAGATTTCTGAGTTAAGTTGATGTTTCAAAGTGATCTTTCATTTGAAGTATTTCCAGCTGCAAAGCAACTTCAGTCTTTAACTGCTTGATGCTTCTCTATGTTCAGAATGATTTGTCTTTGCTTCCTCCTGATTTAAGAGCAGCTTCTTTAAAGATTCCAGGTGCTAGTTATATATATATATATATATATATATATTTACTCTCTCAGCCATCATCAAATTTTAAGCCACGTCATACAAGGAATTGCTTTTAAAAGCACTTGTAATTTGGCAGAGCTCGGGGACAATGTGCTGTTTTTAAGAGGAGTTGCTTTCCCTGTGTTCTTGAATTATTTGGTAGATCGCAGCCGACGTCTCGACTTCATGTGTCTGTGCAGATTCTATTGTTTGGTACCGCAGCTTTAATGTGGACCTGAAGATAAGTCAACCGCTCGTGCGTTTGCTTTCTGTAAATAAATAAACCAGTTTTTTAATTACAGGTTAAAAAGTGAAAATGTTCATCGAAGAGAAAACACAGACGAGAATTAAACAATTTGCCTTCAAGTGAATTCTGTGAATCATATGATTTGTGTTGTGTTTGAAGTTATCTACTTGTAATTTCATGCAACTCACATCCCCTCTCTGCCTGAGTCCCCTTGAGCAATCTCCTGACATGAACCCGCAGTAGGTTCAGTGTTTTCCCGTCTCTGGGCGTCTCTGACCCACCTGACGCTGCAGCCCCTGCCAGCGGTCAAACAGCGAGCTCCTGCAGAGCTGCGATGGCGTCCCAGAGTCCTGCCTCCGTCCCGTGGAGGTGCAGATCTCCTCCAGGCCTCCGTCCCCACAGCTCCAGTTCAGGCTGCCGCTCGGGGCCTTGCCGGCCGGCCGCACCTCGCTCAGACCTGCGGAGACAAACCCACGTGATCACATCGTGTAGGACGTGATACATCCCTCCACCGAGGAGCTCGGGCTGCTTGCTTGTTGCTCGGTTTGGTTGTTGGACTGCTCGGGGTCAGGGGAGAACGCATTACATGTTGCTGTGGATTCGGGAATTTTTCATTTTACATTATGAGATATGGCTTTGGTTTTACATTTTCACTTTCCCGTTCCCCCGGTAGAAACTCATGGATCTTAATTTTGATCCATGCAGCTAGATTGAATTCAATGAAACCGCCCGGTCGTGGTGGAGGTTTTACATTCTTGTTATTCTTGGATTATTACCTCCACCAATCAGGTTCTGTTTTTATCCCTGTCAGCTTGTTTGTTAATCAGCAGGATTACGTAAAAACAGATTCCCATGAAACTTAACAGAAGGAACGTGAACCAAGAGAGAGGCCATTTTATTTTGGTGCACCTCCGGATCAAGGGGCGGATCCAGGAATCTTTCTAATCACTGTTGGATTATTAATTTTTTGGGACATTTTCACTCATTTCCCAGCAAATAATTCATGACTGTTGATTTATAAGAATCTGGAATATTGAGAGGACTGATATGTTCTTTCTCAGTCATCTCAATGCAGACCCCCTGATTTGCTGTCGAACAGGGGAGACCTTGCGTCCAGGACACATCTGGATCAGGAAGTGTTCGTCGTACGAGCGTGTAAATCAGGCGGCGTCGACGCCACGTGGACCTACAGCTGAGCAGCGGCTGCCGGCGGCGGTAGGGGAAGGGCAGGTGCTTGACGGCTGCGAGGCGCCGTGCCAGGGCCCGGCCCAGGTGACCCGTGTGGCTCAGCGTCCCCACTGTCAGGCTGTGCAGGTAAACCGGCTCCACCAGGTGGGACAGGAGCGCCCCCTGGAGTCCGACGACGCTCCACCTGTTGACACAAAAACCGTTCTGCAGTTGTATCCTACATGTTTCTTTTTTGAGATTCATATTCACTGTGACCTTTACCCTGGACCACTGAACCTCGACTCAGCGAATCAGTGACTTCAAGTGACCGGTGTTCCAAATCTGAAAGAATTCCCCTGAGGAGATCCTGGGATGTCACGAGTCACAACGCTGATCCGTCCACAGTCACACTCACTTTGCCATTTTGTCGGTGCAGGACATGGTGACCAGACGTTCCCCCGGCGACAGAGCGTCCCGTTTCTGATTGGCTCCTCGTGCCGTGACAGGCAGCGTGCCCTCCCCCCCGTTGACCTTCACCCTGAGGTGAGAGCGACACCTCCGGCTGGGATCTGACGGAGGAGGAGCAATCAGACGAGGCACCATAACTGCTGAAGTTCCATAGAGCAGGACATTTTCTGTACTGATTAATTATTTCACTGATTTCAATCTCTTGTCATGAGTCTGTTTCCTTGGTTAGAAAAACAACTGAACCAATCAGACGGCAGGATGGATCGACACAGTGTCATCAGCAAATAGATAGAAAGTGACCAGAGCCCCGCCCCCTGCAGGTCAATGAACTCGTTAAGCAACAGCCAATCGGGTGAGGAGACCGATGACCTGCGGAGAGTGAGGTCATGACTTCGACAGGTTTCTAACTATTCTGTTTATGTTGAATGTTTGTTCAACCTCCAATTTCTCAGCTGAAAACTTGTTCTGGTCTGACACCAGTTTAAACGTGTTTGTCTCACGGGCAGCACTGGTCTCGTAGGGGCAGTTGAGTCGAGCGTCTCCACACGGTGACGAGCTGACGTACATGTGGAAGAAGACGCCGTCCTGCAGCCGTAAGCCGCCGCCGCCTTTGTTTGGCACAAAGATGGATTGTTCCTCGCCGTCTGCCGGATTACTTGAGAGAGGAAAGAAAGAAATAGGACAATAAGGGACGATTCACGTTTCAACGCGAAAAGAAACAAAACCATCTTCTGACCAAAGGCTGAAAACACATCAGTGGTGAAACTTTTTCCATAATCTGACAAAGTTTACTGTGATATATTTTTGGGACCTTGAAAAGTTAAAGAAAACCTTTTCATGTCTGCGCGTGATTAAATATTTGTGACTAAATCAGCAACAATCGAAGTTTAAGGCCTTGATATCTTCTGTTCTTAACAGACATCTCAGCGTCTCTGGATGGGGGGAGGAAGTTGAGATGTGGCGTCCATCTTTATTTACAGTCTGTGGCTGAGGCCGACTCACGATTGGTCGACAGCAGAGCCTCGATACCGCGGCGTCACACCACGATCGCTTCGACTAAAACACTAAACTGTACGTCTGTGTGGCGTTTCCAACAAAGAGCAAGATGAATCCTTTGTTTGTACCGGAGCAGCAGCTCCAGCTGAGAGTACAGGAATCGAACCAGCGCTCTTCTGCTGAGAACTTCAGCGTGACAGTCGCCGAGCGTCGAGTCGCGGTCGCTCGCGTTGTCCAGACACTTCGTCCCCGTGGCCAGAGACACAACGTGGGCGGATCTGAGGTCAAAGCCTGGAGGGAGAGGAGCAGGAAGTTCAACACAAACAGAAAGAGGAGAGAGACCCGCAGCTCAGGAGACATAATCTGTTACTGAAGTTCAGAAAACACAATTCACACTATGTAATTCACTTTCTTTAACATTGGACGTTTTTCTTTCACTTCTCAGAGAACAATTCACGGATCCTGATGAACTCTGGGTCGCGACCTTGAGCCGAGGCAACGGTTCAGCTCTCATGCCAGACCTGCTGTGTCTCCGCCCCCTTACCTCTGGTCATCACGATTCCCGCCAGCACCTTGTGGCGAGCGTGCGATGCGGTGGACAAACAGCCGAACGTCAACTCGCTGTGTTTCTCTCTCACCAGGTGGAAGATGGACTCCGCGAAGAACTGCAGAGGAAACGGCAGAGACAGGGTTTACGGAGCTGAGGAGGCAGCACGTCCTCTGTTTCATTCCTCTCTGCCTTCATCCTCTCGTTTCTGACTTTAGCTGAGTCCTGTTTGTTCACATCAATCGACACCTTTTCAAGAGGAACATCTGGAATCATGATATATCGGGAGAATGCAAGAAACACTGATCTAAAAACAAGTGCACCATGTGTTTGTGGACGGACTTGAGTCGGGTCAGTGAAGGGTTCTGAGCGTTTCCTGCTGGGTCTGCGGGTCTGATGCTCTCGCACAGTCACATGATCACTTCTGTCTGAGCAGCGGTATCACAGTTTGGATTTGAACACACTTGCTCCGGGCAGAGCAGAGCACAGAAGTGAAGCCAAACATCCAGGACACGAACGTTTTGACGTTTTTAGTTTGGGTCGCCCAATCAGCAACACAGAGGGGGTGGGGTTTAGACTGCAACCAGCCAGCAGGGGGCGATGGAGAGGATTTGACCTGTAAGAATGAAGTACTGTACAAGTACTACAATACTGTATTCTGCTCTCCAGCTGCCAGGAATCAATTCATGCTCAGTCGTTTTCACTAGTTTTCATCTTACTGGCTTGAGTAATATTGAAGCAATAACATCATCTGTATTTACTGTCCCAGGATTTGAAAACTAACGTACTTATTGTTTTTAGGATATCGGTTCTTTTCAAATAAAAGACACGCCTCCTGAACCCAGACCTCACGGGCCTCAAATCGCTCCTGTGGTTTTCTTTTGGTGAAACTCTCTGCTCGGTGTTTCCTGGGTGACAGTGGCACAAGGTTGTGTGTAATGAGTGTGTTAAACAATTATCTGTGAGATTATTATGCTCTTCACACCGCCTTCCCGCTCCACCCCAATCTCCTTGGTCTGCTGCCGCTCCTCCTCCATCGCTAATGTGGTGTAATAATGTTCATTAATGCGTCACGCCGCCTGACAGACAGTTCGCGTTGAAGGGTGTGTGTGTGGTGTGTGTGTGTGTGTGTGTGTGTGTGTGTGTGTGTGTGTGTGTGTGTGTGTGTGTGTGTGTGTGTGTGTGTGATCAAAATCTGTCTTCTAGACAAAGAGGAGGAGAAGCTTCTGAAAATCGTTTTGCCTGCAGCAGTGTAAAACCACCTCTTTGTTGAAATCACATCCAAAACGCTCCTGTTGCATCTTCCGCTGTCTGGATTCTCTCGTCAATTCACCCACCGGGTTCGATAAAGAACGTGCATATCCATCTTTCTAAGATTCCTTCGACCACGTTCAGTCACCCCCTTCAGCGCCGTGGAGACAAATCTACTCGTATTCATAAAGCATGACATTAGAAGACGTCGGGGACAGTTCCCAGAGACATAATGAAGTTGTTTGTATGCTGCAGATGAGCATACAGGACACCGTCCCGCTCCCGGGCCTCGGGACATGATGGTCGTGCTGATGTGCAGCACACGGCTCACCTCAGAGACGCTTGATCCCGAGACTTAGGAGACTCAGAAAGCTGCAGAGACGAGGGACAGATTCCGTGTCTCACTCTGACACACCACTGAAGGATCTGGAGAAAATCTGCTTTCTCAATCTGCAGGTCATTTAAGACTCGAAGCTTCTCTGTGGACGGACCATGTTCCTTTTTTTCATACAGACATAACCACTCGTTTCCACACAATTTTCTTTTGTTCCGTTACGTTCTATACTTTTATTGTGACGGATCGTTTTTAAGGTTTGAAATCCCTCATCTTACTTCTCACCATCGCTGTTGCCCGTGCACAGTATTTCCTGTAACCAGTGCACGTGAAAGGTCATGTGATGTGTGATTTCGAGCGTGTAGACGGAGCTGGTTCCTGATACGGAGCTAAAACGCTCGTCTGGATGGAGACTGTTTTGCTTTTGTGCAGTTTCTCTCTTGGCAATAAAACCTGTGTGGTGAAAACAGAAGTTCTACTCACCTGAGGTAGCTGGTTTTTGGTTCTGCTGCTCTGGAGGCCCATGACCTTCTTCTCTGGTCCCAGGCTGATGTTGTACAGAGACTGTAGAGCAGCTGCTGCCGCCTGCGCCTTCGCCCGTCTTTTACTGTGACCACACCCTTCAAACACCCTCCCCTCCACCCGAACAACCATGACGAAGCTCCTCATCAGTCTGCCGTGAACTCTCTCCACCAGACACATGTACCTGAGCCCTGGCTGCAGCTCGCTGAGCAGCACCACTGGGCTGAGGTGCTCTAACAGTGAGGTGCAGAGGGCTCGTCTTTTGGGGTTTGTTGAGGAGACCAAGTCCAGTGTGAGATGAACAAGTCGTTTGTGGTTGTAAATGCTGGAGAAAACCTCCGTTTTTTCTGAGTTGCCATGCAGGAGATCTTCAAACAGTGACGGCTCAGACTCCTGGAGGAATCCATCGGGGATGTCCAGTTTATCTGCTGTAAAATCCTTGGGTGTGCCGGTGAAGTTCTCCATCACGCTGTGAGCCTGGGAGGCGTTTGGGAACTGGATGAAGGACCGGAGAGCGACTCCGCGGCCCTCATCTTCGCCTGCTTCTTCGTCGGCCCTCGACCCTCAAAGCGGAGCCGTTGACCTCCACCCCGACAGAAAACACTGGAGCGTGCAGAGGACCCGTCTTTGAGGCGATCTCATAGCGCAGCCCGGGCCGTAGCTCGTTCAGCTGCACCAGCGCGTTCTTCTGAGTGACGGCCCACGCGGCTCGTTTACAGGTCAAGTGGCTTTGGTAGAGCAGCCGCTCTTTTCCATCCACCAGCGGCTGCTTCCTCTTCGTGGCCCTCGCTCTGGTTCTGGGGAAAGTTGTGCAAAAAGCTGACGGATGATACTTTCGCAGTAGGTCACAGTCCAGCTGGATTTTATCATCCTGATTCTCTTTCACCTCCAAACTGCTTGTGCCTGTTGACAGATTAAAATCATGACAGGGAGCTGGAAAGACGTTTTTGCTTTTATGATTTCTCAAGGTCGATGGAAGCAGCTTTTCATGGGAGCGGGTCAGCAGGTACGCAGAGGGGGCAGAAGTCCACACAGTCTTTACTCAGGTAGAAGTAAACAACTCGAGTCAAAGTATAATAGCTCAGTTTGCTCGATGATGCAAATTTTTTTTAAAACTGATAATTCCCCTCAAATGCATTCCAACGAGACTAACGAGCCCGTTTGAAAATGTAAAAGTGTAAAAGGCAAAATTCGTCAGAATTTGTACTTTGTTAGGTCACCTCTTAGCATTCAGGTTAATGCTAACGCTAGCAAGCTCACAATGATGGTCTGCTGACGATTAGCAGGTAAATTACCACAATTAGTACACGTAATAAAATATAAGGCAACAAAAATAATCAGTATCCTCTAATTGCAGCATGATACGTGATGTGTGTGCGTTAATTGGCTCGATGCCGTCCTGCTCATGGTCGTCTGTCCTTCGTAGCGGCCTAACCCTAACCCTACTAACCCTAACCCCAACCCTAACCCTAACCTAACCTAACCCTAACCCTAACCCTAACCTAACCCTAACCCTAACCTAACCCTAACCTAACCCTAACCCTAACCTAACCTAACCCTAACCCTAACCCTAACCCTACCCTAACCTAACCCTAACCCTAACCCTAACCCTAACCCATTTCAACAGAGGAAAACCAACCAAACTTTTCCAAGTGAAAAAAGGTAAACATTTACTTGAGTTGTCTGCGTCCTCAGCTGATGAAGCTCCAGTCTCCCAACGTCGCATGGGACTGATGAGGGTTGATATTCTGTCGCCTCGTTCTGAAAGCAGAATCATAAATGTATGAAATGAGTCTTTTCTCGTCACGTGGTATCGAACAGGGAAAGATGAAGTGTTTCACTACCGTGTATTATATAAATAACAGAACAACTCATGTCTTTGAGCCCAGCGTTTCTGAACGCTTAGGCTGCGCAGTTTTACATTCACTCCCCCCCCCCCCCCCATGAAAGTAATGCAGTGGAGGGAGGTCAACACATTTAAGGTGATGTAGTGCAAACGTAAGTTGTGAGACTGAGAGAGAAAGCAAACAGAACGTCAGCGTCAAGGCGGCCGGGGGAATTGAAAGGTGTCGGTGATAAGGACTGAGGTTTGCAAGAGGTTCTGATGTGGTGAGGGACTGGAAGGTTTCATGGAACCCCGTGTTCTTGGTGTGAGGAAGATATCAGGACTTTTCTTATCATTTGGAAAGCGACGACATTTTGGTTTGTCACATTCAGACCCCCCCATGAGCTGATGGGGCTGACACGACCTCATCACTGATGAGGCAGCGAATGTGTCGTCGTCCTCGCGCTGCACAAGATAAAGAGTGAGAACGCTTATTTCACAGGATCAGGGCCTTTCCCACGTCTCATTGCACCACACACCTGCTGTGAACGCTGAAAGAGGGAGGACAAGGGGGACAACGTCCACAGTCCCTGTCTGGTGACGTCCAGAGGAAACTAATATGAGTGTTGAGCAGTTTGACAAATCAGATTTCATCCTGCTAGTGCTGGTGTGTTTTCTCCCAGCATGCAACTGCCAGGATGTGTTCCTCTGCCACGCCTTCGTCTGGGGAAACCGAATCTGGACATTTTCCACTAATACGACCGCAACTCGGTCATTTCTTTAAATCCTGATTCAAACCTAACGGATAATCACACATATCCTGTTTTTGTACCCGTGTGCAGACCTTTGCTTCCTGCTCCAGACTCAACGACTTATTACATCGTCCTGGAAAAACTGTAACTGATCATCTGCTGATCCCCACTGGCTCTGAACCCAGTGACCCCATTTATCCCCATTTGGATTTATCCGGTGCCCCATCACCATTTAACCGCTCTGGTTAAACAAGGGGGCGTAACACACAACACAGACGAGACATAAACACAGAGAAATACGAGCCGCAGTGGCAATAACATTTGATATGGAACTGTTCAGACGATATTAAGGCCTGTGAGCTGAACGTCTGATGTTATGAATCAACATTGAGACAATGCACCATTGAAGACCATAATTATCTGTATATCCTGGTTTTCCAAGGAACGCTGCAGCATCACGAGTTTAGAAAAATCCTTTTATTTGACCGTCCGGCAACAGCGAAGAAAAGAATCACTCTAAATTTCAAGATTACCACAAGTTCAAGCTGTAAAAAACTATAAAATACATAATCATTTAGAAATAAAAAACAGACAAACGTCATGTTTGAAGTACAATCGGATTGAAACTTGGATGAAAGATGCACGTTGTTCAGATTCCTGGTGGCAAATGTTCCGGCCCGTGGACCGGTGGTTCTGGAGGGCGCTGCGCGGCACGCGGAGTCATTAGTGTAATGAAGAGAGCCGACTAAACCCTCTGCATTAACCTCGCACCTTGCAGTTATATTGGGCGTGTGATGCCATTAAGTGGCTGATATGAGCGAGAGCTGTGAGACGGGATGTAATGATGTGAGTCTGCAGCTTCTGAAGGCAGGTGCAGGTTGGAGGTGTTCTAATGACCTGCACCATCACGGCTAATGGGACCAAACACATGATAACTGTGTTTGTCTTTGGGTTACATCGGCGCCTCCCCCCCACTTCCTGTCATCTTCACTTATTCATTCATCCCTCACTCTCTCACTCACCTGCACGGCGTTAACTCACACCCATTTGTGAATTGCAGTGTTAGAGTGTGCACTTGATTTAACTCGAGGTAATCTACCTGTAATCTCTGTCACACGCAAATGTGCAAAAATGGGTTTGTGCAGCAATTTAGAGATGAGAGTGCAACACGGGCCGTCCGAGGGACAATGTGAAAGTGTCATCGTGCACTTGGACCTGTGGACTCAGAGTTCCTGTGCTCTCATCACGCTTCAGGTTTAAAATGCCCAAGTTAACCAGAGCACGACCCTATAGGACTAAATGAAGTATGAATCATTTGATCTGTAACTATTGTAGAACGTAATATAATCATGACATTGTTTAAATCATATATATAACTGGAGCAAGCTCATTGAGGATAAAGCAGAATACCAGGAGTGGGGATCGAACCCACGAGGGCATTCGCCCATTGGATCTTAAGTCCAACGCCTTAACCTCTCGGCCATCCTGGTTCTTATCAGACGGCGAGACTTTCGCTTTCTATAGGAATCTATTAGGAAAATGAAAAACCTCTCACTTCACTCTTGTATCTTGTGGCATCGCTGATAGCTGGAAGTGTAAAAGATATTAGTACTTTGCCTGAATTCCCCGAATAGTGACCAGAGCCTTGCAGAAATGAGAAGAGGGAGCTGGCATCGCCTCATATTCCCAAGTGCTTGTGTTTATCAAACCTTAGAAGCAGAGTTTCTCCATCCAACCACTGTTAATGAACCTTATTTAATAGAATAATGAAATTAGGCATGGCGGGGGGGGAGACGAGGAGCACCCGCTCACTGTCCAGTGTGTGTGTGTGTGTGTGGTTTGACAGCTGTGGATAATCTCATTTGCTGAGCGTAATTAATGGGAAGCGGGTTTCATTTACTTGTAATGTGGACTGTCTTTCCTCAAGGGCAAAGAAATACGGAAAACTTTTTGTAATAATTTCTCAGTACTGATAATGAAATTCGTTACCGTAGAAGATTTACTATCAGTCTCTATCCTGGTGTTGCAGATTGGTTTCTTATTGTTTAGTAACCCCCGTTAAAAGATATTTCTGTAGATAGGATCTTAGAGGTATTGCAGCCAACAACGAGACCTACAAGAATCCAACTGTGCAACATTTCTGCAGAGCGAAAGGTTGCAGAGAGCCACAGCATTTCCAGTGCTTCAACTGGAATTGAACACATTTGGCTTCACCAGTCCGACTCGTCCAAGGTCCACTCTGAGTCCAAGTTGCTGCCCTCAGTGATGGAGGCTGAGCGTCTCGTACACAAGTGATGGGAGGATGGAGCAGGAGGGGGGGCGGCTGGATAGGTGCCATGTCAGCTTTAATGTGGCATTGAGCTCCCAGTAGAGCCGTGGCTTCTTCATGTTGAAAGCAGCCCTTCGATGTCAATCATCTAATTCTGATGCCTTTTCTGGACCAACCTCCTAGGAGGAGACCCCAGGGTGGACCCAGAACTCAATTGAGGTATCATATATCCTGTCTGTCCCGAGGAGCTGGGCGGTGTTGCTGGGGAAAGGGACGATCGGAACATCCAAGCTTAGCCGGACTTCGAATAATTGGAAGAAGATAGATATTGATGGATTCAAAAGATCCTCCTCAAAACCCTGTCGGTCGGTCGGAAGAACTCGGCACATTCTCCAGAAATTATCCGGAGAGTCAGTCGCTCCACACATTTCCTGCCGGCCCCAGAAAAAAGTCAGAGAATTCACCACGCGTGAGGAATTCATAACCTTCACATGGAGGAAAAGATCCAGTTCATCGTGGTGGAGCTTCGTGCTGTGATGGCCGAGTGGTTAAGGCGTTGGACTCGAAATCCAATGGGATCGTCCCGCGCAGGTTCAAACCCTGCTCACAGCGATGCACACCCACGACACCTGTAGAGCTTTTAACGTTTGAACACTGTTACTAAAGAGGAAGGTTGGACGGGCCCAGACCAAACTTCACCTCCTCAAGCCGAGTTCACCAGGAGCCACACGGAACTGAATGGAAACAGATACCGACTTCAGTTAAACTCGAAGATCTGGAACAAATCAATGCACGAGCTTTCCCAACATTTCCTTGGGTTCATGTATGAAAACGGTTTTAGTCGGTCTTAGCTGCTGATGCGGCACCGCTGTGAATCCAAGGCTCGTGAAAGCAGCTTAATAAGAACTTCACCAGAATTTTGGAAGATGGTAAAATTAGAGTTTTTGGAAACACACAGCTGCACGGACCTCTATGGGTCGAGGGGTACAATGTCCTGTTTCATGTGCAGCTCAAACACGTGTTCTGTTTCTACTCACTGATTTATTTACTGGGTTATTTGTAATCGTTGCGCCTGAGTGTTCGTGACTTCAGATCCATGTCGATGATAATGTCCTGAGCAGAGAGAACAAACCACGAAGCCTCTCGTCAGATCATCTCACTCCAGCGTCAGAGCCGCGCAGCGAAAAGCTCAACGTCTGCCTTCAGATCAACAGGCTGATGATCATTATTTGGAAATGAGTGATGAAATTATTGCCTGAAACATATGGTGATGTGCAATGAAATAGCAATGAGAGATAATAACGATGACAGCAGTAATCTATGGCAGCTGACTGCCGACAGCGGCCTCGTTTCAACTTCTAATGCCCTCGCCTGCTGCTTCACTGTCGCTCCGTCACTTTAAAAGATTGGGTTTCATTTGTCTCTAAATGGGGATTTTTACAATTCCGATTAGGGATCAGACTTCTGGGTAAAGCGGTTGAATTCTATCTTACAGTAACTAACTAAATGTACGTGCGGGGACCCCCCCCCCCCCCCAAATCTGGCTTTTGTCGTCAGTGTGAAAATCTTCATGAAATGACTCTGCAGTCGTCACAGGGATGTATCGGCACCAGCTCTGACACGAAACTTGGATTTAACATCCTTTATGGTATTTCCTGTTTTATTTTGAAACACTTTCTGTGGTTTCAGTTCCTGGTCACTGGCCACCTAGACCCGCCTATTTCCTGTCCCTGTGTTTCCCGCCAGGTTGTCTTACTTCCGTGTGTTCATCACTTCTTTGGGTTTGACCTTTTTTTTACGACTGCCTGTTTACGGAGGAGGCGAGGAAGACTTTCAATCAGCGCTCCAACAGTCTTCAGCCTTTTAGCTGGTTTACCTGTATTTTTATTTAATTGCGTACATGTGGCAATTTTGGTGAAAGCGTGTCTACAGTCAATCTCACGGCTCGGCTGTAGGCTGCCATATTAGACTGTAAACAAAGATGGACGCTGTGTTTCCACTTCCTCCTGAAGCCAAACCATAATAATAATCGATTGCTTTATAAAGGCTGTTTAATTGATTGATCGATTGCTTGTCCTTGATATTGTCATGATCTGAGGGTTATTTAAGTGTTTTATGTTTATTAATATATCCCTGTTGGTTTGTCTAGCTACTTTAGTTGCTCCTGTGTTTCATGTTTTCACACTCCGGGTTCTGTTTCCTGTTTTATTTTGTAGTGTCTGGGTTCTTGTGTCTCGTCTCCAACTTTACTTCCTGTCCGTGATTGTCTGCACCAGTCCTCATGTGTCTCACCTGGGTCTAATTGCCCCTGCCTTCCCTGTGTATTTAAGCCTCTGTGCTTCTCCTTGTCCTCGTCGGATCGTTGTCTCTTGTCGTTTGTATTGGTGTTCTCATGCCTGTCCTCCTGTCCTAATCTCCTGTCCTGTCCTCCTGTCCTGATCTCCTGTGCTGTTCGTTTCTAGTGTCTCCTGAGCCTCTGCACCTCTGCATCCCCTGTGTAAGCTTCCTGTGTTCTCTCCCTTCGTGCTCCCAGTTGTTTTGTATTCTTGTGTCTTCTGAGCTGTTGTTTTGTATTCCTGTGTCTTCTGAGCTCCCGTCCTGATTCCTGTTCCGGTCATTAAAACGCCTTTAAAGTTAAACTCTACATCTGGGTCCATCTGCCTGACACACCGTGACAGAACGATCCGACCAAGAATATGGACCCAGCAGATATTAGTTTATTTTGGAGACAAGTTTTTTCTTTCGATGCCCTTGTACATAAACTTTGTTCACCGGGCAACCAGCACCAAACTGAGACACTTTCAGAGATCTCAGTACTTCAGGCATGGCTGGAGGACCGTCCGTGGGTGAGCCATTTTGTGCCACACCTTGTGGTGGTGCAGGACAGGCTGAAGGGATTCCTCAACCCTCCAGCTCCATCCGCAAACCCGTACGAGGGAAGAGGGGGCCCTCACAGCAGGAATCCCTCACCTCTACAGCCTGATCACAGGTACCAGCCTCCGGTCCCATCCGCAAACCCGTACGTCGGAAGCCGCCTGGCATTGGGAGGACCCCGCAGCCTTAGGGAGAAGGCTTCTGCTGGGGGTGGCAGACGTCAGCGAGGAGGCACTTACAGCAGGAACTCCTCACCTCCACTCCTGGCTGGGCCGCTGCCACCTCCAGTCCTGGCTGGGTCTCAGTCTCCTCCTGTCCAGCGCCGGAGGGTCCCGGCAGACACCGCTCCAGTTTTGGCGTCGGGGTTCCTGGCACTGATTCCTCCTATTCCTGTTCCACGCCGGAGGGTCCCGGTTGATGTCACTCCAGTTCCGGCATCGGGGGTCCTCGCGGCATCTACTCCAGTTCCTGTCCCGCGCCGGAGGGTCCCTGCTGACACCACTCCAGTTCCTGCGTCGGGGGTCCTCGCAGCGTCTATTCCAGTTCCTGTTCCGCGCCGGAGGGTCCCGGCTGATGCCACTCCTGTTCTGGCATCGGGGGTTCTCGCGGCATCTACGCCAGTCCCAGTTCCGCGCCGGAGGGTCCCGGCTGACGCCACTCCAGTTTTGGCGTCGGGGGTCCTCGCAGCGTCTACTCCAGTTCCTGTCCCGCGCCGGAGGGTCCCGGCTGATGCCACTCCTGTTCTGGCATCGGGGGTTCTCGCGGCATCTACTCCAGTCCCTGTTCCGCGCCGGAGGGTCCCGGCTGACGCCACTCTAGTTTTGGCGTCGGGGGTCCTCGCAGCGCCTACTCCAGTTCCTGTCCCACGCCGGAGGGTCCCTGCTGACGCCACTCCAGTTCCTGCGTCGGGGGTCCTCGCAGCGTCTACTCCAGTTCCTGTCCCGCGCCGGAGGGTCCCGGCTGATGCCACTCCTGTTCTGGCATCGGGGGTTTTCGCGGCATCTACTCCAGTCCCTGTTCCGCGCCGGAGGGTCCCGGCTGACGCCACTCTAGTTTTGGCGTCGGGGGTCCTCGCAGCGCCTACTCCAGTTCCTGTCCCACGCCGGAGGGTCCCTGCTGACGCCACTCCAGTTCCTGCGTCGGGGGTCTTCGCTGCGCCTACTCCAGTTCCTGTTCCGCGCCGGAGGGTTCCGGCTGACGCCACTCCAGTTCCGGCGTCGGGGGTCTCGGCACGGACCATTCCCATTCCTGTTCCGCGCCGGAGGGTCCCGGCTGACGCCACTCCAGTTCCTGCGTCGGGGGTCTTCGCTGCGCCTACTCCAGTTCCTGTTCCGCGCCGGAGGGTCCCGCCTGACGCCACTCCAGTTCCTGCGTCGGGGGTCCTCGCAGCGTCTATTCCAGTTCCTGTTCCGCGCCGGAGGGTCCCGGCTGACGCCACTCCTGTTTCAGTGTCGGGGGTCTTCGCTGCACCTACTCCAGTTCCTGTCCAGCGCCGGAGGGTTCCGGCTGACGTCACTCCAGTTCCGGCGTTGGGGCTCCTCGCAGTGTCTATTCCAGTCCCAGCTCCTGTTCCGGCGTCGGGGGTCCCGGCTGACGTCGCTTCTGTTCCGGCGTCGGGGGTCCCGGCAGAGGTCGCACCTGTTCCGGCGTCTGGGGTCCCGTCAGCGGCTACTCCGGTTCCTGCCCCACGTTTGGGGCTGAGGTCTACGCCCCTTCGTGTTTTTGGACAGCTGCAGAGGCAGCTATCTCCGCCTAAGTCCCAGTGCTCAGTCCCTGACCGGCCTCCGGGCCGTCCACCTGAGCCCTTGTTCTCGGTTCCTGAGCGGCCACGGTGCCGTCCGCCTGAATCTTTGTTCCCTGTCCCTGATCGGCCTCCGGGCCGTCCGCCCGAGTCCCCGAGCCTTGTCCCTGATCGGCCTCCGGGCCGTCCGCCCGAGTCCCCGAGCCTTGTCCCTGATCGGCCTCCGGGCCGTCCGCCCGAGTCCCCGTGCCGTGCCCCTGACCGGCCTCCGCGCCGTCCGCCTGAGTCTCCGTGCCTTGCCCCTGACCGGCCTCCGCGCCGTCCGCCCGAGTCCTCGTGCCGTGCCCCTGACCGGCCTCCACGCCGCCCACCTGATACTCGGTACTCTGTCCAGGATCGGCCACGGTGCCGCCCACCTGAGACTCTGTTTTCTGTCCAGGATTCCCTCCTCCGGATCCCCCCTCCTCCCTCCCGGCTCAGTTCATTATTTCGGTCCGTCTGGAATCCGGACCTTGAGGGGGGGGTACTGTCATGATCTGAGGGTTATTTAAGTGTTTTATGTTTATTAATATATCCCTGTTGGTTTGTCTAGCTACTTTAGTTGCTCCTGTGTTTCATGTTTTCACACTCCGGGTTCTGTTTCCTGTTTTATTTTGTAGTGTCTGGGTTCTTGTGTCTCGTCTCCAACTTTACTTCCTGTCCGTGATTGTCTGCACCAGTCCTCATGTGTCTCACCTGGGTCTAATTGCCCCTGCCTTCCCTGTGTATTTAAGCCTCTGTGCTTCTCCTTGTCCTCGTCGGATCGTTGTCTCTTGTCGTTTGTATTGGTGTTCTCATGCCTGTCCTCCTGTCCTAATCTCCTGTCCTGTCCTCCTGTCCTAATCTCCTGTCCTGTCCTCCTGTCCTAATCTCCTGTCCTGTCCTCCTGTCCTGATCTCCTGTGCTGTTCGTTTCTAGTGTCTCCTGAGCCTCTGCACCTCTGCATCCCCTGTGTAAGCTTCCTGTGTTCTCTCCCTTCGTGCTCCCAGTTGTTTTGTATTCTTGTGTCTTCTGAGCTGTTGTTTTGTATTCCTGTGTCTTCTGAGCTCCCGTCCTGATTCCTGTTCCGGTCATTAAAACGCCTTTAAAGTTAAACTCTGCATCTGGGTCCATCTGCCTGACACACCGTGACAGATATCCCTGATGCTCAATCTTGCTTCAATTTTAGACACTTTAAACTTAATTTCTGATTCTTAATTTTTTTTTACATTGAAAAATCAAGTTTAAAGAAAACAAAAATTCCATGTGTAGTTTGACTTATGAGTTCAGTCCCTGTCCCGTATGCTAACATGGAGTGGGCTGTCTTCAATAACACTGTGTGTGTGGGGTGTGTGTGTGTGTGGGGTGTGTGTGTGGGGTGTGTGTGTGTGGGGGGTGTGTGTGTGTGGGGGGTGTGTGTGTGTGTGTGTGTGGTGGTGTGTGTGTGGTTGTGTATATTTGGATTTTTCCCTGTAATAGCTCAGGCCAAAACAAATGTAATGAGAGGACCATTAAATAGAATTGACTGCAATTTTCCTAAAAACATCTCAGACTGACCCAGACATCAAAATGCTGCTCGTGTCCAAACCGATTGTTTGTCTGTTGATTGTTTGTCTTCAGAAAACAGCAGAGAGGATACGAGCCGAGCGACACGTGCACAGTGCACGTCCAGGATGTCAGGAAAAGACACGGCTCTGCTGATGTGTTACACAGTGTAAATAACAGTGAGCAGAGTTCTAAGGCTTTGTTCTAGGAAAGCCAAGGTGGGAAGCAAACAATGAAATGAAGAGGAAAAAGGTTCGAACACTATCTGCAAATTTTGAGGTAAACTTTCTGTAGCGTACGCAGTGGCGGAGCGGATCAGTGGCGGCGGCTTCCTTCACTCTGAGCTTCAGAAGGAATGGGACCCCTAACCCTTGCAGATCTGGTGCTACACTTTACCCGCTGAGCTTCCCTGCAATTACGTTAAATGGGCACACAAACCATATTGCTAATGTTTTCATGGAGCCAGAGCCCCAGAGAAGTGTGGAGATTGCCGAATCCATCAGTGAAATTGCACACTGACATGCCCCACTAGGTTTGACTGCACGACGGTGCTCACTTACCCAAAATGCATCCAACGCACAGACATGGCCAAACGCACGAGACGTCACGAGGAAACGACTGACGGGCTCGTCACAGACAGCAGCTGTTGGCTCCGTGTTGCTGAACCCTAATCCTCACTAAAAGCAGGACAATGAAATCATTTCTGCGACGAGATTTAAACGGCCAACAAATGACAGTTTGTTAATTTGACGGAAACACCAGCAGTCTGGAGAAAAATCCTTATTAACAGAGTAATTTCATTTTGTACTCAATGGACTTTGTCCGCTAATTCCGAACAGGGCGGCGTGTTTTTATGTGCTGAGCGAGGATTGCTCACTGATTTGATTTGGAACCTTTTACTTTTGTTTCTATTTCATTGAACCCATCTCAGAAAAGCATGTTTTCCTGGTGCAGCGACAATTAGACCTGCTCCATTTAAACAGAGTCACTGAGATGTCGTATTTCGTGGCTGCACTTAACCAAGACGGTTAGAGCACTTTGGGTTGTTTGGTCGTGTGAAGCTCCAGGTTCAGGTTGGGTTCCACTTTCCTTTCTCTCTTGTTCCGTGCCCATCGTTCGGAGGATTTAAAACCCAGAGAGCAGCGTTTGAAGTGAAAGAACCACCATCATTCTACTAAGGCGTCTTTTCCCTTGATTCCTTTTCAACATTTGGATCTACTTTTCCGTCTCCAGAGTTAGATGAGGAGACCAAACTCACGCGTCACCACGGCCTGTAAATAAAGATGGACGACACATTTCCACTTCCTCCCACTGTCCATGCGTGGAGCGGAACAGTCCGAGTTTGCGTAGTAGCGCTACATGCGATTGCGAGAGATGTTTCAACGCATTGTTATGGCGTCAAATAACTAATTAAAACCAAACTTACAACACGAAAAAGAAACAGAAATACAGAAAAAGTGACAATTAAAGCGCGAGTCTTTATCTGGATCTGAAATTATCCAGATTCGCTGTTTTCCCGCAGATTTAAGTTTGTTTCCCAAACTCTTGAATATCACTAATAAAGCAACAATTGTTCATGTGAATGTCTCCACAAATACCTGATTTGACATGATCGTGATTGGAGACGTCAAAACTCAAAGTTTCTCACTGCGACAGGGAGCTGAGCCGCCGAGCACTGGTTTCCCTGCTGTCGAGCGTTCAAGATATAGATGCAACCTTCTGTTTGTAGAGCGCCAGCTGGCGGGAAGGCACCGCTCGCTGCTGCTACAGTGGAAGCATTAGCTAAGTGCGTTCTAAAACAGTGGGATTGGAGGAGCTGTGTCGAGTAAGGATTTTCTGGAGGACTCGCTCTCACTGCAGCGTTGATGCACAAAAAAGGCCAACGGGTCATTAGTGAAAGTGGAATGGGCTTAGCGCACTTTGAATAACTATTGGACTTAATACAAAAGCCATCACGGAGTAATCTGCCGCATCTACGCAGGATTAGCACGGGGAGAACAATGCCAGATTAATCCTAAACAGCTGACCTGTTGCCCAGACAACTGTAATTATGATTACCAGAGCTCGCATCATTTCATTTATTCACATAACGGAATAAGGAGTGAACGCAGAGTGAAACTGAACTTTTCAGGTTTCTAACACTTTAGTTCCACCAGCTGAGCCTCTGATCTTCTGGAACATATGAAATATGAGCCGAAGAAGCAGGATAGATATTTATTGCGAATCCTCAGAGCCGCTTGCAAGAAAACAATAACCAGGAGGTGGCTGAGTAAAGAGTCAGGAGGATGCTGTCTGAGCTACATGCCAGTCTGGACCATGTCTCCCACCCTCTCCATGATGCGCTGGTCAAACAGGAGCACGTTCAGTGCAAGACTGAGACCGTGGAGATGCACCACAGAGCGCCACAGGAAGTCCTTCCTGCCTGTGGCCATCAAACTACACAACTCCTCCCTCCGAGTGTCAGACCTTCTGAGTGTCAGACCTTCTGAGTGTCAGACCCTCCGAGTCTCAGACCCTCCGAGTGCCAGACCCTCCGAGTGTCAGACCCTCCGAGTGCCAGACCCTCCGAGTGCCAGACCCTCCGAGTCTCAGACCCTCCGAGTCTCAGACCCTCCGAGTCTCAGACCTTCTGAGTCTCAGACCCTCCGAGTGCCAGACCCTCCGAGTGCCAGACCCTCCGAGTGTCAGACCTTCCGAGTGTCAGACCCTCCGAGTGTCAGACCCTCCGAGTCTCAGACCCTCCGAGTGCCAGACCCTCCGAGTCTCAGACCCTCCGAGTGCCAGACCCTCCGAGTCTCAGACCTTCCGAGTCTCAGACCCTCCGAGTCTCAGACCCTCTGAGTCACAATTTCCCCTGGAATCAATAAAGTATTTCTGATTCTGATTGTGATAATGGAACAACTGAGTTTCAGACGCCCCGTCCAGATCTGCTGGAGATTGTTCTTGTGTCCACCTGCAGATTTAGATGATTCCATCATCTGACTCTGGGTGTAAAGGAGATTCACGTAAACTTTCTACCTGCTTCTGTCGATGTTGTCTACATTTGTTGACCTTTGCGTGACCTCGTGGTCATTATGTCACCGCTGATTGTTGCTACCTGAGGCTCCACGGGCCGGATTCTGCAGAAACATTGTCGCTTCGGTACAAAGTGAAATATCTGAACAAACGTTGGCTGAGCACTTTGAAGACACACATTCGTGGTCCCCAGATGATGTGTCTCCTCTGAGTGTTGCGCCACAGTGAGGTTTTTATTCTAGACTCTGGGTGAATGTATTAATGTGGAAATGGAGACAAAACCACATGTTCCCCTCTGGGTAGAGCGTTATGACTTCGGTTACTTTAACTTAACTTTCTGACTTGGCTCTAGCGCCATCAATATTTTGTCCAGCATTTTGGTTTATCATTAAATCCCTGCAGAATAAATGATAAAGTTATTATAAGGTGACGTGAAACGAGGGAACTGAACTGGACTGAATGCACTGAATGAGCAACGTTCTTGTTCTTGGTGAACTCAACAGATCAGTTTGCGACTCCTGGATCGTTCGGTCAGGTGAGTGTGAACGAAGCTCATGTTTGAAATCCTGCAGCTGGAGCCCAAGACCTCGAGAAGTCCACATCACAACATCTGAGCATTGTCTGGGCCACATTTTACTCAAGTCAAGCAGTAGGGGGCGGTATGCAGCTCGGGGCTGTTTCAAAATGACAGACGTTGGATTAGACGTCACTCGTGTGTCGGTCGTAGAGAGAAAACACCGATGACGCAGGGATCCGAGGAGTCCGGGCTTGTGTTAGCATGAAGAAGCACGAACGTCAGCACCGGCTTTGTGGCCACGCACAGTTTGTGTGTTTTGTCGACGTGCTGATTCAGTTGCTTTGCGTTTTGAATTTTGTTCGGTTTAGGATGAAATGGTCGTTATGGGCTTAGCTCGTAGCGCCATCATCAGGGCAAAACATTTTGTCCAGCAAAATAAATGACAAAGTAAATTTGTACAGGTTTAGACGTGAATGCACCAACCTGACGTTATCTCTGATTTCAATACCTTGTAAGTGGTGATAAATGAGATGATATTCCTGTTGACATTGATATCTGAGTTGTATTATGACACTGAGGTCACGTTGGTCCCTGATCCGTCTGACAGCAGGTGAAATAACTCACCCTCCTGTGATGTGGTACAATAATCAAAACGCTTAGTGTCATAAAGTCAAGATTCCAACACACTTGAGTTACTGTAACATTGCTGTAATATTTTTCTGCATTTACATGTAGCCCCTCCTGAATGCAGTGCTACATGAACATTGTGTAGTTGCTTTGAAATGTATATTATATTATGTATATTTTACACTGAAAGTGCAAATGAATGTGCATTTAAATATAATGCAGCAAAACTAAGCCCTCATATGTCACCGTATTACAGTATTTAACAAAAGCAATTGAGAGCAAAAAGCGAGGATAAATTAATACATAACATGTATTTAATAAAAATCATATATATTAAAGTCTCTAATAATCTGAATATTAGTGTTATATCTGTGTCAAGGTGACAATAGCCCCAACATAAAGTTCCCCTGAGCTGTTGTACTGACCTTTGCCTTTACTCCTCCTCCTCCTCTTCCTCTTGGACTTTCCCTTCACGTGGTGGTCGGACCTCTCCATGGCTCCGCGGCAGCTCCTTCCACCCCCGACTCTCAGAACTTCTTTTCTCTCTCTCCTCTGTTATTTCTGCAGGAGGATGTTGTCCTCTGCTGCCTCCTCTCCTCCGTCTGTGTGGAACAAATGCTCGGGGAGGATTGAGAGTGCGGCTCTGCACACTCACTGTCTTGCAGCTCCCCCCTGCTGCCGGCTTTAGGAGGCAGGAGGCTGTGGTGGCTGTGACATCATGGGGAGAGGCAGAGCTGGTAGGAAGCGCCACTTATCCGAACCCAATGAAACCTTCTGAGTCACTACATTATTTGACTCTAAAATCATATCTGGGTGTTATGGGGGGAAGAGGAGAAACCCCGGCTCTGAGTCTTAAAGCAAGAGTCTGTGTCCAAATGTGCAAAAAGTCGATTATTTCTCATTAAAACTATTTTAGAGAAATTTAAGAAAAACCCTGGGCAGTGAAATCAGTTTGTTTCTCTCAGGTGACGTCAGATTAAAGAGGTTCTGACGTAAAAGACAAAAAGGAAACGTGATCACAGTAAACGTGTCGGCAAAGGGTTTAAAAAAACCTCTTTCTGGATTTTATGTCAAGAGAAACATTTAAAAAACAGGAAAGAAATGCTGTAATCTGAAATAATGGAAAGAGTTTTAACTTGAACTATGATCCCATCACTCACAGTAACAAGTGGAAGTGTATTGAGTTCACTTCACAAAAAGATCTTTCTGTTTTTCTGAATTAACGACAAAACAGAGCACATTTGTTTTTCTCAAGTGAACACGATACACTTTCGTAGTTTTCAGTCCTGCTCTTATTTTTCACTGAAGGTCAAGTGTGTGTGTGTGTGTGTGTGTGTGTGTGTGTGTGTGTTACCATAGACTTTATATAAAGATGAATGACGTTTTTTTCTAATGTGATGAATGTTAAGTTTATGTTACAGGCAAATCAGTAAAATTTGTGCAATAACAAAATAAACGATCAGGAGTAAACGCGACTGACTACTCATGTGGGATCAGTTAATAACGCTGCACGCTACTTTCATACAGTTTGATTAAAATATAACAAGAAGACATAACGTTGTTAGACGTGCACTCCTTCTCATGCACTACACGCAATCAGCACGTTTTGCATTGCGAAACAAATGAACTCGACGGTGAACTCGAAACAAAGGGAGGATCTGCAGAGGTGCTGTTTGTGTTTTTCAGGCGGAAGAAACAAAAAGAAGATCAAGTAATTTGTTTGATTGGATTTTACATTTGTATCAAAGTAAATAAGAGAACAGATGTTAAAGAAAAACCCAAATTACTGATCCTGGTGGCCATACTTGTTGTGCTCGATTTATTTTTAATATACGTCTCTGAGGTAGCTACCGCCGCCGATTTGGAGGTTATGAATAGTTTTTTCAGCAGGATTACGCAAAAACTACCCAACAAATTTCCTTGACATTTTGTGGAGGGGTGGGTCATGACCCAAGGAAGAACCCATACAACTACAGGACACCGTCTTTCAAAGTAAAACCCTGAGAAGGTGATTTAAAATGATGAAGAATCACTCGGAGGAGTCGTCAGCGAGGAGAGCCCAGCGTACGTGATGGGGTCAGAATCTGAGGAATGGGAGGATTTCAACAACCTTAAAGCTACTTAACAGGAACAAGTGTGGAAAGTGGATTTTAAGGGATAAGAACCTCAATAATAAACCACAGAATACAACATTTAAAGCTTTCGGCTCTAATATGAACGATTCATTGTTTTGCATCACAATGCACACTTAGCATAATCTCCCCCCCCCCCACTTATTTCCCCTTCACCTTGATTTCCAATTAACATCAGCTGTTTAATCCCTGCCAATCACTGTCCTCAAACTGGAAATCTGACTGCGTTAAGTTGTCTCCTTTTGTTTTGGTCCCCGACATCGTTTTTATCGTGGCTATCATCACGTGTTATCGCTTCCCTCCTCCTCTTCACCCCTCCTCTTCAGTCCCTCTCGGTTTGCAGGTTCCCAGGGGCCGACTCCCTCGTCAGCGGATTAGTGAGAGACGATGCACCTCTGGGTTTCTCTCCAGGTCTGAACGATCGGGAGAAGCCTGGGATTCACACTTCTTGTTGTATTTCACCTGTTTGACACTCAAAGCTCCGCCGCTGTTTCCTCATGTGATTTCCCACACGGTCTTACAATGTGAGGGAGAGAAGGATTGAACTGAAGGCAGCTGTAACTCCCCCTGGTTGATTTGACTTTCCTTTTGGAGGATCTGTAGCTGGAGAAGTGTCAGAGAGTCAGTCTCAGCTGTCAATCAGGACGTCACACACCTTTCTCTATCATCAAATAACTAATTCAACTTATTTGAAACATGAACACTCAATTCAAAATATAGTGTTAAAGGTTCCAGGTAAAAAAAAAAGAGCTGGAAACAACATTCCAGAGCGAAGACGTGTGATAGAAACCAAATATGTGACGCGTCCTCCTGCTGTTTCCAGAGTGTTAGAAGACGTGAGCCTTCAAAGTAAAACGCGGACACGACACAGAGCCCATCCCGGCGTCTGATGAGGAACAGATTGATTGCCCTGTATCTCAGCCTGTGGCTAAGATCCCACAGGGCAGGGAGAATGAAGTGCTCTCCGAAATGAGCTCAACATCCCGGCAAATGGGACGCAGCAGCTTCCCCATGTGGGCTCCTCAGGCCAAACATTATTCTGTACATTAGATCCATCGCCGTGTTCCCCTGAACAGAGCGGCGGCCTCCAGGCACGCTCTCTGCTGCATGTACACGAGGAATGATGTGATTGTGTCATATTGCAGAATTAGCATATTTATGTTTTCGTCTGTCTCCTCATCTCCTTCTCCTCGGTTCACACTTTTTTTTGCTTGGTTCTGTGCTTTGTTTTTTGTTTCCAGTTTTCAACGTGTTGTTTCTTGGTCGATTGATAATTTTAAAGAAAAACGTGAAGTTGTTTTGCATGAAGTTGAATTTTATTCAATTTAATAAAAGTTAAAGCTATTTTATTAACATACAACACGACATATTCTATAGCTATTTGCATTTTTTATTTAGAAAAATGTACATTCCTTCTTGCCTTTCTTATTTGTGTGTGTGTGTGTGTGTGTGTGTGTGTGTGTGTGTGTGTGTGTGTGTGTGTGTAAAAGAGAGGTGCGTTCGTTTCATTGTATTTGAGAGCGACACCGTGAAGTCAGCCACGCTGGTCATGCTTGAGTGATGACGCGGGGGGGGGGGGGGTTCATTATGCTGTGAAATAACGATCATACTGTGATTAAGTTGATTATATTTCATGAATATTTGAAACCAAATTGCTGATTAAATATGTCCTGGTCTTTTCCTTTCTGACAGACTGAGAGATCATATTAATGTAGGTGAGGAGGAGAGTTTTAGAGGAAGCCTGTGTAGTGAAGCTAATACAGGAGAAAAGTCAGTACTTTTTTATAATGTTTATAAAACACGTCATTTGAAGTGTTTAAATACAAGTTCTACCAAATAGAAAAGTGGCTGATTTACCATAATATTAACTGGGCTTGATACTAAATGTTAAATGTTTCATAGTCAGTATGTTGACTGTGGGAAACTAAAAGGGAAACCCAAATCCCTAGAGCAGCTTCACAGGAAAAGTGGGACCTGGCGGCACCGAGTGGCAGCAGGGGGGAACTGCAGGGAGGAACTGTGTGAAGCTCATGGACATTGAACTCAGATTTTGCAGCGGTCAGGATCCACATGGACAAGAAGTGGAGGTTGTCATGCTGAATATTTTGAAAAGGGAAAATTGAAATGTATGACATTTTTGCAACCATATGTCTTTTATTAACACTGTAGGACCTGTAGTGCGTAAAGTGAAACCTTCCATTGTTTGTGAGACTCTGAGCTTTGGCTTGGGCCGAGTCTGAGGGATTTCTTTCAATTTCAAAACTAATTTGTTCTCTATCACTTCCTTGCAGACGTCTCTGATAAGATACTCCAAGGGGCAGCGGGGCAGGAACAAAATCCATCTGAAAACTTAATTACGTAGAAAACGATG
>CM031680.1:1156715-1365509 GCA_006182925.3 Reinhardtius hippoglossoides | reverse complement strand
CGAGGTCAAGGAAACATGTGAAGCAGAGGTGGTAAGGAGTTAGGAAAGGAAACCAGGTTGCGGAGAAAACCCCGCTCCACTTTCACTCAGCTTTTAAAATCCTCACAAATAAATAACCCTCAAATAAAAACAGCTTTATTTCTGACAGAATATACACAGGATTATACAGTTTCCTGTTCAAAACAGAATGACACGTCCTAAGGATGTTTTTCAGTTCAATTACTCACAGGAAGAATCAACGAAATAGACCCAAGTTAAAATAAATCTTACGGCTGAGGTGTTGAAAATATGAACGTGAAGAATACATGTTTATATCGTCGTGATGATGATGTTGAGAACGGTAGGTTCAACAAGCTTCTTATTCACTGGACAGATGTGAGCTCAACAAACCTTTGAGGACCCTTCTTCAACATAACATGCCTCCATGCTTCTGCTGTGGTGTCATCCAAGTGTCTGTAAACTGATGTGAATGATGTGATTGTGTCATATTGCAGAATTAGCATATTTATGTTTTCATCTGTCTCCTCATCTCCTTCTCCTCGGTTCACACTTTTTTTGCTTGGTTCTGTGCTTAGTTCTTTGTTTCCAGTTTTCAACGTGTTGTTTCTTGGTCGATTGATAATTTTAAAGAAAAACGTGAAGTTGTTTTGCATGAAGTTGAATTTTATTCAATTTATATAAAAGTTAAAGCTATTTTATTAACATACAACACGACATATTCTATAGCTATTTGCATTTTTTATTTAGAAAAATGTACATTCCTTCTTGCCTTTCTTATTTGTGTGTGTGTGTGTGTGTGTGTGTGTGTGTGTGTGTGTGTGTGTGTGTGTGTGTGTGTGTAAAGAGAGGTGCGTTCGTTTCATTGTATTTGAGAGCGACACCGTGAAGTCAGCCACGCTGGTCATGCTTGAGTGATGACGCGGGGGGGGGGGGGGGGTCATTATGCTGTGAAATAACGATCATACTGTGATTAAGTTGATTATATTTCAAGAATATTTGAAACCAAATTGCTGATTAAATATGTCCTGGTCTTTTCCTTTCTGACAGACTGAGAGATCATATCACGCCTCAGCTTGCTGCACTGTACATATCATATATCTGTTGGACACAGCAGCTATGACTCTGTGTCATATCTCTGTGTTCAGATTTCGATGAGCTGTGACCCAGAGGGGATGTAGAGACAGATCGTGGTGTTTGAAGTCCAGTGGGATCCACATATAATGTGCTTTACTTTGCAGGAGCCATCTTCTGCTCAGTTTCCGATTCATTATGCTGTTATGATTCAATCTTTTCAATACGGAAATATTGGTTCTGCAGAAACTCCGGAGGCCCTCACTCGGACATTTGCCTGCTCACATACTCGTCCTCTGGAGAAACGGCCGAGGATCCACTGAGTTCAGTGCATGAGGCTCCATGTAGCAGCAGAACTAAGAACCAGCTCTAAGCTGATCACAAAGGAAGGTTTGAAGCCGAGTCTTGAACGTAGAGAGGGTGTCTGTCTCCAGAAATGAAATTGGGAGATGATTCCACCAGAGAGGAACTTGATAACTCTACTTTTATGGACTTTATGGACGACAAGTCGGCCTGAACTCTGGGAGCGCAGTGCTCCAGTGGGTTGATATGGTACGATGAGCTCTTTAAGGTATGATGCTGCCATATTAATGTAGGTGAGGAGGAGAGTTTTAGAGGAAGCCAGTGTAGTGAAGCTAATACAGGAGAAAAGTCAGTACTTTTTTATAATGTTTATAAAACACGTCATTTGAAGTGTTTAAATACAAGTTCTACCAAATAGAAAAGTGGCTGATTTACCATAATATTAACTGGGCTTGATAATAAATGTTAAATGTTTCATAGTCAGTAATGTTGACTGTGGGAAACTAAAGGAACCAAGTCCCTGAGAGCAGCTTCACAGGAAACGTGGGACACTTGCGGCACCGAGTGGCAGCAGGGGGGAACTGCAGGGAGGAACTGTGTGAAGCTCATGGACATTGAACTCAGATTTTGCAGGCGTCAGGATCCACATGGACAAGAAGTGGAGGTTGTCATGCTGAATATTTTGAAAGGAATATTGAAATGTATGACATTTTTGCAACCATATGTCTTTTATTAACACTGTAGGACCTGTAGTGCGTAAAGTGAAACCTTCCATGTGTTCGGTGAGACTCTGAGCTTTGGCTGGGCCGAGTCTGAGGGATTTCTTTCAATTTCAAAACTAATTTGTTCTCTATCACCTCCTTGCAGACGTCTCCGATAAGATATCATCCAAGGAGCAGCTGGTGCAGAGAACGAAGTCCATCTAGAATAATCTTAATTACAGTAGAAAACTGATGGTCAGCTCTGAGTCACACCTTCACAGTTTATGAGGAGCTTCCACAGAGGTGATAAGCGAGGCGTGGACCGGTTGATTTATAAGCTGATGGTAGATTTTCTGTGTAAACATGCAGATGCCACTGAAAGATGGGAGCCGGGTTGTTTCACGTCTTCTGTGACTCTGGATGTGCTCTCAGGTTTTGTGACACACTCATGACTTGAGCTGAGATTTAACTCATGACTGAAAGTGTGGAGGGATCAATTTCCTTCTTCACCAAGGAGAAGTTGAATATTGTTCTTTGGCTGAAGGTTGTGCCATATGCCCAGGATACTTATTAACTTTAAAGGAGGAGGACTTTGACTAAACATTAACTTGCTCCCGCCCCTTCACCGAGCTGCTGTTATAAGTTAAGTGAGAGTGAAGTGTGGTGAAGTTCCGGAGCTGAGAGGCAACGAGAACAACAGAGTTCGGATCTTGATACAACTTTTGTCAGTTAAAGGGAAACTGAGATCCAGGACGGTGAGATGGCGCAGAGAGAATTTCAGCTGGAGCAGGAAACGTTCTGCTGTTCGATCTGTCTGGATCTACTGAAGGATCCGGTGACTACTGGCTGTGGACACAGCTACTGTAAGAGCTGTATTAACACCCACTGGGACAAAGGGGAGGAGAGAGGAAGCTACAGCTGCCCTCAGTGTAGACAGACCTTCACACCGAGGCCTGTCCTGGTGAAAAACACCATGTTAGCTGTTTTAGTGGAGGAGCTGAAGAAGACTGGACTCCAAGCTGCTCCTGCTGATCACTGCTATGCTGGACCTGAAGATGTGGCCTGTGATGTCTGCACTGGGAGGAAACTGAAAGCTCTCAAGTCCTGTTTGGTTTGTTTGGCCTCTTATTGTGAAAAACACCTCCAGCCTCATCTTCAGTCAGCTCCATTGAAGAAGCACAAGCTGGTGGAGCCCTCGGAGAAGCTCCAGGAGAACATCTGCTCTCGTCACGACGAGGTGATGAAGATGTTCTGCCGCACTGATCAGCAGTGTATCTGTTATCTCTGCTCTGTGGAGGAACATAAAGACCACGACACAGTGTCAGCTGCAGCAGAAAGGACTGAGAGGCAGAGAGAGCTCGGGCTGAGGAGACAAACAATCCAGCAGAGAGTCCAGGACAGAGAGAAAGATGTGAAGCTGCTTCAACAGGAGGAGGAGGCCGTCAATGGCTCTGCTGATAAAGCAGTGGAGGACAGTGAGAAGATCTTCACTGAGCTGATCCGTCTGCTGCAGAAAAGAAGCTCTGATGTGAAGCAGCAGATCAGATCCCAGCAGCAAACTGAAGTGAGTCGAGTCAGAGAGCTTCAGGAGAGACTGGAGCAGGAGATCACTGAGCTGAAGAGGAGAGACCATGAACTGAAGCAGCTCTCAGACACAGAGGATCACAACCAGTTTCTACACAACTACCCCTCACTGTCACTCAGTGAATCTACACACTCATCCAGCTTCAGGATCCGTCCCCTGAGGTACTTTGAGGACGTGACAGCAGCTGTGTCACAGGTCAGAGGTCGACTACAGGACATTCTGAGTGAGACAGAGACACAGATTTTACAGATTGTGTCTCAAGTGGATGTTTTACTGCCACAACCAGAGCCAGAGACCAGAGCTGGCTTCTTAAGATATTCACAGGAAATCAAACTGGATCCAAACACAGCAAACAGACGTGTGTTATTATCCAAGGGAAACAGAAAAGTAACATATATGAGTAAAAAACAGTCTTATTCTAAACACCCAGACAGATTCACTGATATGTGTCAGGTCCTGAGTAGAGAGAGTCTGACTGGACGTTGTTACTGGGAGGTGGAGGTGGGGGTGAGAGGACTAGTTGGTGTAGCAGTCACATACAAGAATATCAGCAGAGCAGGAGGTGAATGTAGATTTGGAAACAATGATAAATCTTGGTCATTATATTGGCATGATGACAGTTATATCTTTCGTTACAACAGCATCAACACTCCAGTGTCAGGTCCTGTGTCCTCCACAGTAGGAGTGTACCTGGATCACAGTGCAGGTGTTCTGTCCTTCCACAGAGTCTCTGACACCATGACTCTCCTCCACAGAGTCCAGACCACATTCACTCAGCCTCTCTATGCTGGACTTAGGGTTTATTATCCTGGATCCACAGCTGAGTTCTGTAAACTTGAATAGACTCGAGTCATTAAAAGCAGTGATTTAGATTCTGTGTTTAAATCTTTAACTTCTTTTGTTTCCATGTTTGTTGATCAAAGTTCGTCGTGGTGACGTTTCTGCTCCGCACAGAGATCAGCTGTCAATCAAACATGATGGGCGGCACTTTGAAGTCCTCTCATTGGTCGTTGTGTTGTTAGTTGATCGACCAGCATGTTTACTCTATCAATAACCACATTCATGTGTTTCTATGTTGCCTTGTGTTTTCTCGTGTTTTTTGAAAAGCGCCCGACAAATAAAACTCTCTTGACTCAAATCAATCAACACTTTCGTCTCCTGTCCTTGACTGACGCGTGCTTTGATGTTTATTTTGAAGGTACCTCCTGTCTGTTTCCGGTCTGATTTTAAGCTAGCTTCCTGCGCCTTGACGCAGCGGATTGTGTTTTTCGGGTGTTTCTGGTTTGTTTGTCGGACGGTGAGTTGTGAGTTGTGGGTCTGACGTGAAGATCTAAAGTCAGTGTCGTCACTGTCAGGAGAGTGAAGCGCGCCGCCGCCATTATTGTCTCACCTGTACGTTCAGCCGCTAGCTTGTGCGGCTAGCTGCCAAGTCAGCCGTGTAGTAAACACACTTCCGGTTCGTCCTTTCAAAGTAAAACTCGATAGAAGCGCCTCACTCAGCAGAAGGTTAAAATAAGCTCCTAATAAACACTATTCCTTCACCTCCAATGCAAAACGTTCGGAGGTCAAGGAAACATTTGAAGCAGAGGTTGTAAGGAGTTAGGAAAGGAAACCAGGTTGCGGAGAAAACCCCGCTCCACTTTCACTCAGCTTTTAAAATCCTCACAAATAAATAACCCTCAAATAAAAACAACTTTATTTCTGACAGAATATACACAGGATTATACAGTTTCCTGTTCAAAACAGAATGACACGTCCTAAGGAGGTTTTTCAGTTCAATTACTCACAGGAAGAATCAACGAAATAGACCCAAGTTAAAATAAATCTTACGGCTGAGATGTTGAAAATATGAACGTGAAGAATACATATAGTTTGAGGATAAACCTTTGAGGACCCTTCTTCAACATAACATGCCTCCATACTGCTGCTGTGGTGTCATCCAAGTGTCTGTAAGCCCCGATATTCAAATTCAACTGGAAACAAGGTTATTTATTTCATAAGTTTTTAATCTAACAAGGTTTGTGCATGAATCACAGCGGACATTTAGGTTAAAATGTCCGCTGTGAGTTGAATTTGAATGTCGGGGCTTATGGACACTTGGATGACCCCACGGGAGCGGGTTTTTTTCTGTCTTTTTACGTTTGAAGAAACGGTCACCGGTTACTTCAATTGTTTTGGATTTGGCTGCAACAATGTGTTCCCCTGAAACTCCACCAACGCTTCACCCAATCCTCCATCGGCATAGTGCCGAGTAGATAACGACTGAATGTTCATTTTTCGGTGAACTATCCCTTTAAATAACGTCTGCGCTTTTATTTTGAAGTGCGCCCCGTCCGCTTCCGTCCCGCTGCAGCTTGACGCAGTTGTTTTGAAAACAGCACTGCGGTGATTCTGCGGACGTGTCCTCGCCTTCGGGACTCCTCGGTTCTCCTTCGACGGCTCCTCGTCTTCTCCGAGCTTCACCGCGCTCCTCGTCCAAACCTCACGCACACAAAGGCTCTCTCTCTCGGCCGCGAGGGGGTGGGGTGGGGGGGAAAGAGCTGGAGCTGGCGCTGGTGCGGCCACAGCATCGGAGGCAGTCCGGAAGAGGATGCCCTTGACTGGGGGGAGGAGCTGGTGGAGAAGGAGGGAGCACCACCATGTAATGCACGGAGCGACGGGGACATTGTGACTGTGTCGTCTTCATTGCAGGGGCCGTCAGGGATGCGGCGCGGGCTCTCCGGGTTCGAGGAGCAGCGGCGTCCTGCTGAGAGAGGACCGGCTGCGGGTCTGCAGGGAGCCGTGGCCCCGGAGCCCTGAGCGGTGTCCACCTCCCGATCAGATGCCGGCAGAAGGCAAGTGTGCATGACAACATCCTCAGACCCCAGAGGCTGCCCTGCCTGCGCTGCAGATAAACTGTGAGTCCGCTGCGACTTTGCCTTTTCTGGGCCTCTTTGGGCCACGGACTCCATCTGGAGGAGTAGATGTACCTATTAATAATGAATGGAATGGGCAGCAGCCCCTGAATTGAAAATGTCGCCTTGAAACCAGATTATTTTCCTGAGCCCTGAAGCAAGGTGGTTTTGACTGGAAACAATGGCTGACCACGAAGAGGCAGAGTTGTCCAGGTCCCTGCAGAAGGAGGATGGGTTTTCCAGCGAGCAGGAGGAACCAGGCTCAACCTTCAAATCTAAAAGTATGCCGATTTTAAATGACGCGGTGCCACATAAGGAAAGTGTACTGGCTGGTTCTGTGCCGATGTCCATAACGGCGGAGGAGAGCGCAGAGTTCATCCAGCTACCGGCCAAGACCGAGTCCCCAACGAGAACAAACTACCTGCCCAAGTCAGGAAAGTCTGCGCTGAACAGGCCGAGCTCGTACATGGAGAACACTGAGACCAGAAGGAGTAAAACCATGGCGAGGAGGAAGGCTCCGGGGTTTTTCGCTTCTAAGCTAGCCACGGTTCGTCTGTCCAGTCGGAAGTACCTGAGCATTATCTTGCAGGACTCTCGCTGCTTCCTGTTCTGCATGTGCTACCTGACGTTCATCCAGTCTCTCATGGTGTCGGGCTATCTCAGCAGTGTCATCACCACGATAGAGAAGAGATACAGCCTGAGGAGCTCCGAGTCAGGCCTGCTCGTCAGCTGTTTCGACATCGGGAGCCTCGTGGTGGTCGTCTTCATCAGCTACTTTGGTGGGCGGGGCCAGAGGCCTCGCTGGCTGGCGGTAGGCGGTATTTTCATAGCCGTGGGCGCCGCGCTCTTCTCCTTGCCTCACTTCATCTCCCCGGCCTACCAGATCCAGGAGGTCAACTCATCGTCTGCCAATGAGGGCCTGTGCATGAACAGCAACGCCAGTGGCAGGGACCGCGTCGATATCACTTCCTGTCCCAGAGACCAGGAGGGAAACGAGCACAACCTGTACGTGGCGCTGTTCATCATCGCTCAGATCCTGGTGGGCATGGGATCCACGCCCATCTACACGCTAGGACCCACCTACCTGGATGACAACGTCAAGAAGGAGAACGCCTCATTGTATCTAGGTAAGAGTTTGTGAGGATTGTTCAAACATGCAGTTTGCAGGTTTCATTTCAGCCGACCTCTACGGCTTTTTCAGTCCATTGCACCGAATTCAACACGGCACCTTCTCTGGCCCTTAACGACTCACATGACACAAGCGTGAAGCTGATCAGATGAAAAGTTTTCGAGATATGCAAGACACAGACAGACAGATGGAGAATTCTGTAATTAGTAGATAGATGGATATCTATATCCATCCGTTTCCACACTGAGTCGCTGTCATTACTTCCATTTGCCAACATTGCCACCGCCTACATGTCGCACCACAAATCGACAATGTGACCTTGAAACTGCCCCCCCCCCCCCCCCCCCACACACACACACACACCTCTCCTCTTTTCCTATTGCATCCCTCCCCAGAAGTTCTCGCCCCAGTAGCCTCAAACAAGGTGGCTCCTAATTAAAGCAACAAATGAGCGCTGTGTTATGAATGAAAGTACGGGAGGGAAAACGCTGAGGTCTGCATTCCTGTCATTGAGAGGGAAAAAGTCAAAGTGCCACAGAGGCCCAGCGATGGTCCAAGCCCTTTTGTTTTTAAGTCTTTTTTTAAGAGCAGGAACTAGAGGAGAAAAGACGAGGGGGGGGTTGATCAGTGGAGTGGCACCATGTCATCTGCTAGGAGAGTGAAATGTGATTAGACACTTTCCAGGTTGTAGTAATGCTAAGGACAAAGTTTGGAAATGAACCCCCTAGAAGGTTCAGTTTCAGTGTGTAGAATTCAGTGACATCTAGTGGTGAAGTGTCATGTTGCAGCTGAACACCCGTCACCTCACCCCCCCCCTTCAGAACATGAAAGAGAACCTGTGGTAGATTCAGTTGTCGTAGAAACTCAAAAGGTTGAGTTGGTCCAATCTGGGTTACTGTAAAAAAAAAACATGGCTGCCTCCGTAGAGAGGAGCCGCTCCTGATGTAAATATAAAGTATTTAAATATAAAGTATTTAAATATAAATGACCCATTCTAGGGTAGAGAAAACAATTCGTACAATTTAGATGAAACGCACTAATGAAAACATCACTAGGATTATTTCATATTCAATATCTGCCAATAGAACCTTTCACCCAAATCTTACACACTGGACCTTTAACCTTTAGGCGTTTTGTTGTGGTGACCGGACCTTGAGGCAGCTGCTAGCTAACTGTAGGCTTACGATTCTTGCTGCCGGAGCCACGTAGAGACTGTGTTGCCACCAGAGTTGAGTTTAATGTAATCGAGACGCATGCAGTGATGTTTGTGTTGCCTGTAAGCTCGGGAACTATTTCAAAAGAAAATTAGAATGTATTTCAAGAAAGTTTTTATGCTTCACTTGGTGGGAAGTTGCATGAAATGTGACATAAATGGCACTTGTCACTGAGGAGATGAGAAATTGCGGTGCAGGGGAACATCAGCTCAGTGTTGACATGATGTGGAGGACAACATTCCTCAAATTGACCCTTGAAATAAACTTTAGAGCAATATTTCAGCTGATAAAAATGCCGTTCAGGTGTTCTGTGCAAAGATGGGCATCTAATGCGACTTAGCCTACTGAGGTTGTTATGTTAGTGGCAGACCAATGAGATGAGTGGAGAGAGATGATGTCTTTAGTGAACCTGCGAGGATTCAGCTTGAAGTTCATGTGTGAAGACTGCAGCTGTATTCATTCAGCCCACAGCTTCATCTCTGCACAGATTGATCAAGGGCTTACAGAAGCACAGGGGCGACTTCCTGCCACAGGCCGAAAGAAAGAAATTGATTCTGCACCATTTGTCTCAGAATCCAAGTCACATGTGTTGCCTGGTAATAGAGGGAGGGAAAGTTTTAACTGGAGTTTCTAGTGAGGTTTAGCCAGGAGTAACAAAATGCGACCTCTTATTCAAGGCCCCTGCGCTGCGTCGCGTAAATGAACACAAGGGACGTCCAGCTGGGACAAAGATGGGATTTATGGTTGCTAACTATTGTTGCTTTAATCCCCCAAAAATTCAAACTGTGCATGTATATCACAGACTGTCAATAAAGATGGACGACGCATCTCCACTTCCTCTCGTTGTATTAAAAGTGAATTAAAATGGAAGTCATTTGGAGCCTGAGTGTTGACGCTGCGCCGCCGCTGCTGCACAACGAGCCGCTCAGCGAAACAACGCTGATGAGCCCCAGACCCCGACGCTACAGCGCCGGGGCCGGGCGCCAGTTTCTTCAAAGCTTTTTAATATTGAACATATCACGAGTCCAAATCTCACCAAATTCTACACTGACTTCACTGGTCCCTTGACAACACACATGCCAAGTGTGGAGCCGATGAAAGATGAACGGTTCTTGAGATATGAGAGTCAGTGACAGACAGAGGTTTCTGGAATTATTAAATGGCAGAAGCGGAGACAGTAGTTTATCAGCACCACACGGCTTTGTGATGGCGTTAGTGCTGCACACACTCTACTTGGGAACAAACCTGCTGGTCCCTTTTGGCCCTGCTTTGCATTAGCCTACATATGAGATCATGCCCAAGGCGAAACAGACATCCATCAGAATAATTCAGCACAATATTGCTTTGTAACCCCAATAAGAGATGCTCTGTTTGGCTCCTGTGTGAGGCAGAGGACCCCGCTGCTGCCTCTTTCAGTTTGAATGATGGATTACCATTGCCAGTTAGTTTATTTAGCAATGAATTGATTCTTCGTTTTGTCTGTAAAATCACAATTTCCCTCAGTTTAAGTTGACACAGAAGAACTTTTTCCCTCCATCAGCACCACAGTGTCTGTCAGGCTCCTCATATCTCTGCGATGCCCGGTTGCCCGACTCGCCGCCCGCCGCCTGCTCGCCGTTTATCCCTCTGCTGATGGTCTGCGTCACGTGGCGTAACGTGACAGCCTGCCAGCCCAGGGTTTTCCCTCTTCTCCGGCTAGATAGGGGATTATCCACGATGCCGCTGGGTCCCCTTGGAAAGCCCAAGTCCTCAATCCCATCCCCGCGCTTCATCATCCCAGGCTTTGGCCAACCGAGTCGGATGATGTAATAGTTGAGTGGAGAGTTGGAATGGAGCAGCAGAAAATATAGTTCTGTGAAGATGCTCATGATGTCTTTCTGGAATATCTTTGTGTTTTTATGGGGGAAAGGTCCTGAAAGTGTATGTTGTGAAACACTTCGTAATCTTGTTCAAATAAGTGTCATACAAATAAAGTTATTGTTATTATTATAACGTGAGGGATATCATGCATGAGAAATTTCTGAATTTCTCTGCAGGGTTTGGTTTTTGAGGAATATAGCTTTCATGCATTAGGGCTGCGTTGGACGGACAAATTCATACAATACATGTAGTGATGACTTGATTAGAATATTATCAGAATATGAATCACTAATGATTCTGATAATAAATGTATTTTGCTTGTTCGCTGGTGTGCGAGACACACTATCAAGGAGACCTGCAACAATTAGTCAATCGATTGATTTACTGATCAACAGAACATTCACCAGATTGATTATCAACTATTTCATTAAGTGGAAAATAGTTTTACTCATTCTTTTTAAATAAAATATCTGATCTGATCATCAGTTAATTAACTAAATAATAAATTGAACAATTGGTAGATTGAAATAATTGTTACCACAATCGATCGTGGTCTGTATTCTTTGCTCTGGTTCATCCACAGTTTATATATATATATATATATATATATATATATAAATAACCGACAAATGAAAAAAAAGCTACAGCAAACCAAAGATGAATTCCATTAAAAGAAACAATGGTTAAAAAAAAACAACATAACTGTACAAAGAAATCTAGAGCAAACTGTAAAAAAAAGTTAACAGAAATAGAATTAAAATTCAGAAATAATTGCTAAAAAACAAAGAATTGATCTTTTCCACTGAGTTGTTGAAAGGACATCTCCCGTATGTGTTGCTCCAGTCGGAAGATAAACACTTTTATACAATTTTTAGTTTTGCGGACACGCAACCAGATGACCTCTGCTCACTTGTTTTAAAGGCGCACTTCCCACAAATGAAAGATGAGTTCTCAATTTTGTCTCGGTCGTCGGCCATGACAGATGACAGGCGGTGACACTTCACTTGCAGGTTGTCCTTTTTATTTTGAAAAGTATGATTATAAACTTCTACATGAAGCGTCATTGCAACGGCTGCGGACGTGAACCCAGAGCTCCCAGTGAGCTCCCAGTGAGCTCCCAGTGAGTTCCCAGGGCTCTGGCTGTTAGATGGGGCTGGTCTGGTGCCTGACCCAGCTTGGAGTTTTTAAGTCACGCCACTGGATTCCTGTGTTTGCTTTCAACTCCGGCCAAGGACTTTAAGATTTTAATTCCCTCTAATTGGAGAAATCTTATTCTCAGCCCCAAGCGGGCCCCTTACTGCACGTCTGCACACATGACCCACACACATGGCCTTTTGTACCCTGCCCATAATGCTAGATTAGTTTTGATTTGGAGCGTTACATAAGGGTTTGGATAATTGAATAACGGAATCTGACCAGCATCACTTCTTCTTTGGGCAGATGTTTTAAAAATCATGTCCCTCAGACCCAGTTGGAGTCCAGGGAAGTGATCATGATTTCACAAGTGTCTTAAAATGTTAAGCACTTTATGAAACCGCTACCACCCAGATGAAATACGGAAAATGCCAGAAATCACTTCTTATTTGCCGCTCTAACTAAACTAATATACTTTAGAGATGTGTCATCGGATCTCACTCGTCAATGCCTGATCCAGACTTTTGTGTCGCAGTCATTTCCGATGCTGGTATCACAACATCTCTAAACACAACCCTAATGGCGTAATAATGCTGGATAATAGAAGAAGGCAGTTGTTGAACTTTGTGCAGCTTCAAAAGAATAGTGAGACATATGTGATGACTCTCCCTAAAGAAAGCAAATATCTCAGGGTGAAAAACCGGTGCCACACACGTGGACGACTCCAACGAAGATATCGAGAGTTTTTGGTGATGAGAGCCAACGTTGGTGTCGATGTGATGTAAAGACATGTGGTGTCCTTCCTCCTGCTGCTCCACCCGTCACCTGAACGCAGCAGAGACTTCTGTGTTGTTGTGAATGTGTCCGAGCGAAGAATCTCCAGCTGAGTTGTTCATGCGTGAAAGACAAACTCTTGAGAAAGTCCGGACCCAAAACTGCAGAAATGGAGGATGTCTGGAGCGCTATTCTTATTACTTCCCCTCTGTCTCCTTTCCTCAGCCATCATGTATGTGATGGGAGCATTGGGCCCAGCGGCGGGTTACCTGCTGGGAGGAGTCCTCATCGGCTTCTATGTGGACCCGACCGTGGTCAACATTGACCAGAGCGATCCGCGCTTCATCGGCAATTGGTAAGAAATAAGTGTCTGGTTTGGCTGATACAAATGTGAAATATGTGTGTGTGTGTGTACACGTATACATGTAGTTAGAGCTTTGAGAGACCTGAGTTTTCAATACTGACATTAAAATATATTTGCCTCCCTTGTTTTGTGGATCCGGAAAAATAATCCGATCCATGACTAAAAACTGGTGCCGTGAGAGAGAAGTTAAATGCTTGTGAAGCACGTTTGCTCTCCCGGTCATCTTAAACACCAATCTGTCAATCTGCCGGTGCGTGCGAGATGTGGTTACTCATCTAGTCGCAGCCCTCGGTGAGGCCATCCTCGAACTGGCAGCACAACCAGTGACTCGGTAGCAAACAGCCACTGGCTTCCTACAGGAATTAGAGGTGATGATAGCAGGAAGAGGATGGATGAGTGTGCCAGGCCGGACTATTCATTTATTTATGTGCACAATGAAGTGCGGCCTTCTTTGACGGATTCACCTGAACTCACCGCGCGATGGCACTTCAAAAACATACTTGTTTTCCTGTATGTTGAGTGATGTGTTTCTACGTGTGTCCAGGTGGAGCGGGTTCCTGCTGTGTGCCGTGGCCATGCTGCTGGTCATCTTCCCCATGTTCACCTTCCCCAAGAAGCTGCCGCCCCGACACAAGAAGAAGAAGAGGCGGAAAAAGGTGAGCCTGGACGACTTGTCCAGCGACGACGACGTTCTCAAGGAGAAGAGCAACAACAAGAACCAGGGGGCCACCTCGTCCATGGGCTTTGGCAGGGACATCAAAGGTACCAGAGAATACTGCGACGTCATCAGGCTTTCCAATTTCCAACGCTCCCTCGAATGCAGATGAGAAATGCGTCCTTGAGTAAACGCAGACCTGAGTCCATTTAGTCGACTTGTGTCTTTAAACTTCAACAGGACGCAGAATGAATTCGGTGAAAGTACCTTCACATAGGGCTGGACGATAAAACCATCAATCAATATTTATCTAATTATTAAACGGGTCGAATAATCACAAGGTCAAGTCAGGACCGAGAGCAGGACGAGATAACTTTTCTGTCTTTCACTCTTCCAGATCTGCCCAAAGCCGCGGTGAGGATCCTCAGCAATGTGACCTTCTTGTTCGTCAGCCTGTCGTACACGGCAGAAAGCGCCATCGTCACCGCTTTCATCACCTTCATCCCCAAATTCATCGAGTCTCAGTTTAGCATCCCGGCCTCCAGCGCCAGCATCTACACCGGTGAGCGACGCAGCAAAGACACGATACTGTTCATCGTTCCCCTTGTTGAAATCTGCTGTTCCGAACTGTTCTCTCTCTTCGTTTCACTTCGACTTCTGCCCGGTCAGCGCTGCCCTGCTGGTTTCAGCAGAGAGCAGAGCAGGAGAGGCTGTCGGCCCAGAGCTGCACACCAACACACATAAATAATAAAGAACCTGCTGGTCCTCAAATGAAGGGGGCACCTGGGACGCTGAGCTGGAGCACTGAGTGCATTACACACTCCTTTAGAAACACACACACCAGATTCAAGCGCTAAACCACTCCCAGTTGCGTGCTGAAGCACACATGCTTAAACAAGCATATAGGCAGATACATTGCATGGAGCTGTATGCATGTTATTTTGTTAAATGGTTGTTTACAACATGCTACTAACCAAACACGCTCCATAAATCATGGGTGAATAATGTTGATCTTTTCAATCCGGGTCGAGCTGATTTACGGAGCTTTTATTTTTGTCAAGTTGCGAACTTGGGTCTGAAGATTGCGTCGGTTGTTGAAAAAAAACAACATAAGTTCAGAAAATCATTAAAATTTACGTTTAAAACCACACACGCACGCACGCACGCACGCACGCACACGCACACGCACACGCACACACTCAAACACACCACACACACACACACACACACACACACACACACCACACACACACACACACACACCATGAGTCGGTTCCATTCTATAAAAACACATTGTCTTTAAAATCGTCGCTGCAGATCAACCAGGTAGGATGAACACACAGTTTTCTAACTTCACTCTGCATCACAGACGGTTTATAAAAACAAATGCATCAGAATAACGTGTCTCATGTTTCTACAACTTAACTAACTAACTTGTTCTTATCTAGCTGGATTGGAGGACTCGCTGGCCCCAGTGTAAGATGCTTTAAAGGCAAAGGAGGCCATGTTATTTACATCTGCTTCTCTTTCCTCTTCACCAGGTTTGATTATCGTGCCGAGTGCCGGCGTCGGCATCGTCCTCGGCGGCTACATCATCAAGAAGCTGAAGCTCGGAGCTCGTGAGTCGGCCAAGCTGGCCATGATCTGCAGCGGCGTCTCGCTCCTCTGCTTCTCCACGCTGTTCATCGTGGGCTGTGATAGCATCAACCTCGGAGGAATCAACATCCCCTACACCACCGGGTGAGGAGCGTTGCGGGGGGGGGGGGGGGGCGGCGGGGCGGCGCGGCGCTAACGGGGAAGGGAGCGTTGTGAACACTGCCAACGTATTTCTGTGTTGAGGCAGTTTGTTTCGTGTCTTGTCTGAACTGAAGCGTTTATCCTGGGAAGAAAGAAGCTCTCAGATTTTAATGCTGGATACATCTGCACACACTTGTTCTGACCTCAGCCAATGACGTGTCCGTTTGTTTGTTTGTTTGTTTGTTTGTTTGTTTGTTTGTTTGTAAGCAAAGTTAGTCGCAGAAAGCTTGACTGGGGACTGTCGGGCCTCGGCGGGGGTTCGAGCTCTACTGAGTGTCATTCTGCTTCTTTTAAACACCTCCCTTGGAGTCATTCTCTCTAATTCCATGATGAATCAGGGTTTTTGAAAGATTTCATTCAAATCGGAGCCGGCCGTTTCCTGACTGCAGCTTGGCCTTTCTCCAATCAAATCATTTCCTGGCCTGTCAGAGTCGGTGGCAGTGTTTATCGGCCCATCTGTGGCCGATGTCGGGAGGAAGCAAGCGCTCAGATCAGTGCTTGATAACAGATAACAAGCTGGTAAACTGAGGCCTTTTCTCTTGGACGGAGCGTCCCCCACAGCGATTACATGGCAACGATGGAAAATGTCCAAGGACAGCTTGGAAGAGACGAGTCTTGGCTGGCTGCCCTCTCTTTTCTCTCTCCTGTGCTTTTCCTCTGGTCTTATATTCTGCCGTTTGTCCGTCGTTGTTGCCGTCCTCTCTTCAGCTTCAGTTCTGCTTTCAAATCCTCATTTTGTATTCTTTAAAATGTCCTGCATCTCATACGTCCCTCTCGTACCTGTGCCTCTTCTCCATTGTCCTTTCCTTCTCACGTCTCCTCATCATCTCAGAGGCTGAACTTCCTCCTTGTCCCTCGTCCTTCCTTCTGTCTTTTCCGTCTTGTTTCTGTGCAGACATTTATCTTCTATATTCTCGTGACTCGAGTGATCACCTGACTTATCCTCAAGTTTCGAAAAAGAGGTCAACTATTCCACAGTTCATGGCAGCAGAAAAAAAGCCAGCTGAGCCCGAGCTGTAATTTTGGATCGGTGCTGACACGGCATGTTACAGGGCAGTGGTCGTATGCAGATGCCATTCGTTGTATACAAGTCACTGCTGAGCGCCAGCAGACAAACATTCAGCTTCCATGTTTGGAAATGACGCGGTTACACAAAACAGTATAACAACTAAATTATTTGTGCACGAGTTACAAGACAAATCTCCAAACCTGAGCCACAATCTGAAAGTGAACTGGTGTCAGACAAATATAATCTAATGTCTTTCTTTTTATTTTTTAATGCTTGATGAAACCTAAACAGCTGTTGTTTATCTCTTCATATCTCCTCTCTCCAGCCCGACTCTCACCATGACCCAGAGGAACCTGACCGGGGGTTGTAACGTGAACTGCGGCTGTAAAATCCACGAGTACGCTCCGGTCTGCGGCTCTGATGGCATCACGTACTTTAACCCGTGCCTGGCCGGCTGCAGCAGCGTGGCTAATGACAGCACCGGGGTAAGAGCCGAGGACAGAGGAGGACCAGGGACAGGCTCAAGCAGACATTCATCATTTCAGTGCTGAAACTCCACAAAGGATATCAAGCTTTTACATAATGTCTTGATGAGTGAAAACCAGCAAGTAGATTTGATTCTGACCTTTTGTTAAGAGTTTAAAGAAGTTGGTGCTTGTGTGTTTTTAAAGGGCCAGTGCGCAGGATGTAGGTGGATCTATCAGCAGGGACGGAATGTAATATTCATAAAGATGTTTTCTTTAGTGTAGAATCACCTGAAATTTAGTATCAAGGTTCTACATCGGGAGCGGCTCCTCTTCCACAGAGTCTGAGCACCTTTCGTGTTTTGATGTGACCTGAAGGCCACCGTAGCTTCCCCCAGTAGCTTGGAAGAGGAAGCTGAGGCGAGGGGTTATGCAGCTGGTTGTTGGAGAAACGTGCACAAGGAGATGAACAGAAAAAAATCCCTGAGATCTGAAGAACCGTTCATTTTACCAGCTTCACACTTGTGTGCTGTTGAGAGTCCGGTGAAGTGAAGTGTGCGATTTGGGCACGTGATACGTTCGATTGTAAAAAAAAACCACAGGTCAAACAAACAGGTTTAGAGCGAACACAACTAGTTGAGGTCGCAAGAGAAAGTCTCCCAAGCTCCACGTTCATTGTTTGTCTTCCCTCCAGGTGCGTAACTACTCAGACTGCGCCTGCGTCCAGAGTCGGCAGGTCATCACGCCGTCGTCCAGCGGTCAGGGTAGCAACCAGCTACAGCTCGTCATCGTCAAGACCTACCTGAACGAGAACGGTTACGCCGTGTCAGGGAAGTGCGACCGCACCTGCAGCACCCTCATCCCCTTCCTCATCTTCCTCTTCATCGTCACGCTCATCACTGCCTGCGCCCAGCCCTCCGCCATCATCGTCACCCTCAGGTACGTCGGTTGACCAGCGGAATTGGACACAGCAGACGCAGAAACTCGTGTTTTTCCAGCAAATGCAGACATGAGTGATTCCAGATTAGTTTTAAAAACTTCATAATCTCCCAAACCCGAGGAAGAACCCGTTTTTTCATTTTCTTCTATTTCACATTGTGAAATAGGGAGTTTTAACTTTTATTGCTCAAGAATCACTGCAGAGACACTCAGAGGATCTCAATACATGTGTGTGCAATATGGTGAAAGATAAACTGACTGACTGACAATCATAAGCACTTAATTCTGTATTGAAGAACAGAACTGATCCCAAAGTCCGTGTGGTTGTGTGTTGCAGGTCTGTAGCGGAGCAGGAGCGGCCGTTCGCTCTGGGGATGCAGTTTGTTCTCCTCAGGACTCTTGGTGAGTAGAAGAGAAAACCACTCCTTCATTTGATTTATTCATTTATTTTCTTTATGGTGACGGAGGATTTCTATGCCTGATATTTTACTGGGTATGAAAAATGCAAATTTTAAAGTTGAAATTTAACATATCAACTGTTGAAAGTATAAAGTATACTTAACTTGAATATACAAATAAGTGGAAAACACTAAAACCTGACCCAGCTACATGGTTTAACACTAAATAACAGTTCCCGTGCTTAATGTGGTAAAATACTTCGGCTCTGTTCCAAATCCCGAGGCAGAGTTATCTGAGGAGAACGGTTTCCTCCTCCACCTGCGTCAGGCCTTCGGAGGAAGATTAGAACGTCAGCCGAAAGCGCTGATTGGAAATGCAGTGCACGTTCTGTAACTGCTGACCGACGGGCTCCAGTTAGGAAATGAGATGTGGTCTTTTTTTGAATGCCTCAGCATTGGCTGCTCCCTTGGATAAGGAGTAAGGAGGTAAACTGGATTAGATGTGTGAGGCGTGGAGGAAGCTGCTGTCAGTGCGAAACGGTTACATACTGGGGGGGGTGGAGGTCGCTGTGTTAGTGCATCATGGGAACTGTAGGATCCAGCGTTTCTGAATTAGATTCTGCAAATCTTTTTTAATCACTGCAATTTTGGTCGGTCTTTATTTCTCCCCGTCTCAGTGTTGAATCCGTTTGGTCAGATTTCTCTGCTCACGTGTTTGGACAATTCTCCTCTTTGATTCTACTTTGACACTGAATCTCTTATTTCTTTATCCTCCCTCCCTCTTTGTTCTATCTGCACCCTTTCCTCGCCACCTCTCCTCCTCTTTCTCTTCCCTCCTTCCTACAATCAGCCTACATCCCGACACCCATTTACTTTGGCGCCGTCATCGACACCACCTGCATGCTGTGGCAGCAGGACTGCGGCGTCCACGGCTCCTGCTCGGAGTACGACATCACCTCCCTGCGCTTCGTCTACTTCGGCCTTGCCGCCAGCCTCAAATTCTTCGGCTTCTTCTTCATCTTCCTCACCTGGTACTCCATCAAGTACAAGGAGGAGCGGGTGGAGCGGTGGGTGAAGCGTCACCTCTCGCCCACCGACACTGTGGGCAGCCTCGTCTGCCACCCGGGCGGCCACAAGGGCCACGCTCGCACCCGCTCCTGCCCCGTCAACATCCCACGAAGCGACCCCAACACTCTGCCTGCTCATGCTCCGCCACGCGCCGGCGCCCTCAACCGTGGCGTCAGCACTCAGAGTTGCCCTGGCAACGAGCTAAAAGCAATAACCCCTCCCCCGCCTGCTGCACCATCGACACCATCAGCAACACCCACCCCCACGCCGGCCCGATCACTGGAACACGTTTCAGTCCGAGTCTGATGAGCCAGGTCTCACTCTTTTATTCTGAAATCCAGTCAGATGGGTTTTAGCTGCCGTCACCACGCGGAGGTCCCGCTCTCATCTCATGGCTGGTAAAACACACACTTCAGTTCTGTCTGCGCCGCCGGCCTCTGAGGGTCAAAGACCAACAACTGGGGGTCCTGACTTATCCTGAACCTCCAGATCAGCGGGTTGAAGGAGAAGTCGAGGACCAACCGACCCGGAGACCCCGTCTCCGACTCAAAACATCTGCTCGGTTGGTGAAAACGTGGAAAGCGGCCAGTTGTTTTCGTTGTTATCCACCAGACGGCGCAGCGAGCAGACAACCACAGCTTTGCTTCCCCCGCTTGGGACGGAGGAGAGTTCATCGCCCCCCTCACCCCCCCCCCCCGGCAATATGTGCCTTCTGTCACCACGGTCCACACACCTCACAAGTATAGAGCATGTACATGAATGCATCGGTACTGGACGTCCCAGCCTGTCGGCGTTAGTCACCTGAACAGGCATCTCAGCTTCACCCGTCCTCCAACTTTCCCTTCACCTCACGTCTGTCTGCTTCTTCCTCTCCTTCCTCATTTGTCTGTTTTATTTCTTCACCATCATGTGAGCGATTTAAAAAATGCGATACACTGCGATTGTGCAAGTGTTGAGAACTGGAAACCGATGGCATGGTGCTATGTGGGGAAAAAACAAAAAACAATGTCTAGCATCCGTTTCTTGTCCCTTTTTCTTTTTGGTGGTAATTTTTTTAGGGTTAAAAACATTTGAAAATAATCCAACTGGACAACAGGTCACTGGGCTAAGCAGCTTGGCTCGCACAGAATGCATTCCTGTCCGATGCAAGGCCTTTTGTTGCTCCCGTGACACAATGACACGTAGTATTACCGCTGCAAGTCGGATTGTTTGGCTTTTGCCAGCTCCATACAATGCATCCATACAGTACACCCTGTTTCCCCTCGGACTGCCACCCTGATGAGGGGTTTAACCTGAAAAGAACAGGATCGGCATTTTCCTCCTGACCACTTCCCCGACCCGGCTGGACGAGTCACTGGGATCCAGTTGTGGGATCCTCCGCGCGGCTGGAACGAAAAAGAACTGCGCTCGCTGAGGTTTTCCATATTGGACTGGGAAAGTGTATTTCTGACTGCTTACCAGGCTCATGAGTGACACAGCCATTTACCAACAGCATCACTTGTACTAAACCTGTAGAAAGACAAGTAGTCGACCATCACGTAGAGGTCATAGTGTAGTCGTCTAATCTAAGTCATCTCCAGAAATAACAAGCTGCATTTGGGAAGAAGCCTGAATGGAAAACTATTTCCATTCCTCCTGCGTTGTGTTAGCTAATTGTTTCACAGTAGTACCAGTGATTTATGGGTAATGACCTTCTTGCCTGAAAGAATTGGACGTGCCGTTTTCTTCACCACTTGACACGAGTCGCACACAGTCTGTGGAGGTTGAAGTGTGATAAGTAAAAAGAAGGAAACCGATTTCCAGGTTCAGAAAAGGCTTCAGATCACTGCAGCTAATGATTGTTTTCTTTATCATTGAATCTACTGCTTGTCAGACTTTCTGAGCCCAAGGTGACGTTTCCTTGTTCCTCAAAACTAAAAGGTTTTAAAACAGAGAAAAGCAGCAATTCTACACATTTAAGAATTTAAGAACTATTAAATATTTAGTGTTTTTGTTTGATAAATTACTTTAATCAATCGTCAAAAATATTGTTGATCGAATTTCTGTCAGAATCACTGATTGTTTTAGCTGTAGATTGTCCCCAGACAAGATTTTTTCTGAAAGTTTATCTTGAAGAAGAAGTTTTTAATGTTTCACCAAACCATAACCACACTGCAGAGAAATCTCCATCTTATGAAGCTTATCTTTCTTCTATTATTGGGCTCTAAACTGAGGAACTGGTTCTAAAATCTTCAAGGGCAGAAAGATTATTGGAACCTTTTTTGTTTTAAAAAACATTCTGTTCATATTGAGGTTGATCTTTTTAATCAGTGTTAATGTTCAGAAAACATCGCTTTCCTCAAACTGCATTGCTGCAGCTCCTCTTTTCAGCCTCTGTCTCAAACACTCCTGTATCTTTAAGACCCACGAGATACTCAAGACTTCAGTTTGGAGCAGTTCAAACAAGTAGTTGTTGTGTTTTCCTAGATTTATTTATTTGTTCTTTTTCAGTTCTGAATGTTAAACTAGAAACTAAAAGAAGTTCTGTGTTATTCATTCTCTGTGTTTGTGTTTCAAAGCGTTAAACCTGAGCCAGGTCGTACAACAATGATCGTAGTCATCACTTCGTACAGGGTTAGTAACGCACAGTATCGTTTTTCTTGTTTTAAATGCACTGGTATCGGATCGGAAAGTCCAGGTATCAGAATCAGGAAGGAGAATACGGCATCGCAACATCTCTAGTGAGCATTACGCAAATGTGAGGAAGTATTGTCCAGATTGAAGTAACTTGAAGTAACTCCCTTTACCAGGAGAGTAACTCCCTTTACCACGAGAGTAACTCCCTTTACCAGGAGAGTAACTCCCTTTACCAGGAGAGTAACTCCCCTTTACCAGGAGAGTAACTCCCTTTACCAGGAGAGTAACTCCCCTTTACCAGGAGAGTAACTCCCCTTTACCAGGAGAGTAACTCCCTTTACCACGAGAGTAACTCCCTTTACCAGGAGAGTAACTCCCCTTTACCACGAGAGTAACTCCCTTTACCAGGAGAGTAACTCCCTTTACCAGGAGAGTAACTCCCTTTACCACGAGAGTAACTCCCTTTACCAGGAGAGTAACTCCCCTTTACCAGGAGAGTAACTCCCTTTACCACGAGAGTAACTCCCTTTACCAGGAGAGTAACTCCCCTTTACCACGAGAGTAACTCCCTTTACCAGGAGAGTAACTCCCTTTACCAGGAGAGTAACTCCCTTTACCACGAGAGTAACTCCCTTTACCACGAGAGTAACTCCCTTTACCAGGAGAGTAACTCCCTTTACCACGAGAGTAACTCCCTTTACCAGGAGAGTAACTCCCCTTTACCAGGAGAGTAACTCCCTTTACCACGAGAGTAACTCCCTTTACCAGGAGAGTAACTCCCCTTTACCACGAGAGTAACTCCCTTTACCAGGAGAGTAACTCCCTTTACCAGGAGAGTAACTCCCTTTACCACGAGAGTAACTCCCTTTACCACGAGAGTAACTCCCTTTACCAGGAGAGTAACTCCCTTTACCACGAGAGTAACTCCCTTTACCAGGAGAGTAACTCCCCTTTACCAGGAGAGTAACTCCCTTTACCAGGGGAGTAACTCCCTTTACCAGGAGAGTAACTCCCTTTACCAGGGGAGTAACTCCCTTTACCAGGAGAGTAACTCCCTTTACCAGGAGAGTAACTCCTTTTACCAGGAGAGTAGCTCCCTTTACCAGGGGAGTAACTCCCTTTACCACGAGAGTAACTCCCTTTACCACGAGAGTAACTCCCTTTACCAGGGGAGTAACTCCCTTTACCAGGAGAGTAACTCCCTTTACCAGGGGAGTAACTCCCTTTACCAGGGGAGTAACTCCCTTTACCACGAGAGTAACTCCCTTTACCAGGGGAGTAACTCCCTTTACCACGAGAGTAACTCCCTTTACCAGGGGAGTAACTCCCTTTACCAGTGATTTAAAATAAGTTTTCATGATTAAAGTTACTAATACGACTCAAATCAAATGTGGTCGGGATGAAAAATTGTGATTATTTTATACATTTTAAAGTAAAAATGGATGATGTGACAGCTCGCAAAAGTGACGTCAAATCATCGCCCCCTGGTGGCTGGCTGCAGTTTCTGTCATAAACCCCGCCTCCTCCATCAGATAGGACATGGACCAAACAAAAACAAATCTAAGTAGATGTTTCAGTGTTCATGTTTCTGATCATTGTTTTTTTTATTATTAGTTATTTGATGACATAAAAACCGGCTGAGACGTCATGATTGACAGCTGAGACTGACTCGTGATTGGTCGAAAGCGTGTATCGGCGGGATCTTGACACCGCCGCTCACCACGATCACCGCTGGACAGACTCTGGCTTCACATGACGTCTTCAGCACAAGATGGAATCCCTGGGATGTTTTGTGCTTTGGGAGGAAGTGGAGACGCGGCGTCCATCTTTATTTACAATCTGTGGGTTAGTTAGTCCAAAGCATTTCTGAGGTGTGACCTCGTGAGGGAGGAGCCTCCTCCCTCACGAGGTCACATCAGTGTCAGTCGTCATATTTGTCTCTCGTTTCAAACTCTGCTTTGCTCAGTTTTTTCCTCGTTCCTCCGAATCCTCCGAGCTCAGTGACGAGGCTGAGCTGTGCGCGCTCACGTGTAAACATGAATGGAATATACACAGAATCTAAATCACTGCTTCTAATGACTCAGAATCTGAGTCATGATTCATTCAGAATAAGGTCAGAAGTCAGATTATTGGTGTCCATGGAAACGCCGTGGCTGTGTTGGGCCGAATCTCAATGTGCCGACATCAGCCGCTCGCTGTTTGAGTGGAAATGGTTCAAACAGGAATGGGGCAGGTTTCGATTTCTTCTCTTTCTCCACAGAGGTATTTTTAATAATGATTAACTTACTCTTTCTGGGTAACATGGCTTCGTTATGCAAAAATGTAAAAGTGAATAGGACAAGTCACGCCAGAGACTGTGGCTGTGACTGAGCGTGAGCGTGTTCATGAAAGCTCACCATCGGGATCGGTTGCTCCTCCCACGTGTGTTTGTTTATTGATATGCTGCTGATCAGTTTGAATGCTGACTTATTGAAAGTGTGTGTAAAGGCCTCAGTCGCGTCCTGAAGCTGCTGCTCGCTGTCGGTTTTAACACACGAGCAAATTGGGCATTTGCTGGGGACTATTTTCAGCGGCGGATTAATCCTCATTCGATGCTCCAGTGAGTATTCGGGGGCAGATATGTAAAATCAGCGATTCGGCCGGTCTCAGTGCTTCATCCTCGTGTTGTTGATTTTCTCGGAGTCTCACTGCTGTCATCGTCCTCCGCTCGCGTCACAGAAGGAGGCGTCGTCATGAGGCATCGTCTCCAGACAGAGTAGAAACAAAGACTGAATCTGTGTGAGCTCCGTCAGACGTTAGCGTTCTTTCTTCTTTTTTTATTATCAGTATTGTATTTATTTCTAAAGTACAGTGTTTTTGACTGAAGGCCACAATGAACGAAGGCAAAATGTAGATTTGTGGACAAATGCATTGGATACTTGACTCATGTTGATGAAAATGTGAAAAAAATAAAATAAACCAGTATTACAGACGCTGTTGGTTTGTGCATTTTTTTGTTTAACATGTTTCTTTCCAGTGCTAAAAGTGTTGTCTTCCGTATTTACTTATTTTTAAATCTAAACTAAGTGATAATGTAACTGCAGCAGAAATATTACCAAATGAATAGGAAACAATTAAAAGATGAACCTGTTTTCTGTCTAATTGATTTAATATAAGTGGATAAGCAAATACAACTTTTCTTCTTATAGTGAATGAGTAACATTTATCTTTTTAACCTCCAGCAGATTTATTCCTTGACGACGGCATGAACATAAATCAAAATGTGGGAAAAAAAGGACAATCACACGAGTTTCACATTTTAATGATTCTATTTTACAGGCAAGCTTTTCATAAAAACAAAACCACTGGGCAAGGCATGCATGAAGATATGTACAATTATTATTATTTGCTACAAACACCGTCCGTGAATTCAATACTGGCCGGAGAGTTCCTCCTGTTCGACGCCGAGTCCCTGGAGCGAGCTTATTTTTTTAAATTTTTTTTTACAGTGACTTTAAATCCACCCACATGGAAATGATCAACAAACTCAAAGTAAAAATGACGTGAATACAAGACGTTAATACCCTCAAGAAGGAAGAAACAGTTGTGAAATTGATCATAAGTGTATTGATACCGTTCATTTGAATTCTCCTCAAAAAGGTCCAGAAAAAAAAACAGAATTCTAAAAATGAGCACAAGACACTGACATTGCTTTTTAAGCGGCACTTTGCCTTTCTGGTTTCATGCAGGAGGCGGATATCAGACACTGAAGTGCATTCGTAGTTTACACAGACTTTGTTTGAGGTGAATAAAAACTAAAATGTCACAATGCATAAGGCAGAATTTCCCCTCAGTAGCACGACAGGAGCAAAACGAAGAAACAACCCAGACGTGATGATCCTGTGGAGGAGAGGTGAAAGAAGGTTGATCATTTGAGGTCAGTAAATTCATCGTAATCCAGGAATACACCAGACGTGTTTGAGTAGAAGTGTTACCTGTTAAGTCAGCTGCTGAATGAGCCCTTTCTCTGGATCGTGTTTATCATCCAGATCCTCGTCAGAGTCTGAAAACAAGAGGAACAGTTCAGTGTGAACAGAAAACCGAAAAAATCTAATAGTAGAATAAGATTCAACCTTTAAGGAATCATTTGATATTTTGGGAAAGACACTTATTTGCTCTCTGGACAAGCGTTTGATGAGAAGATAGAAAACCAGCTTAGCTTAGCATAACGACTGGAATCGAGGGTAAACAGCTAGCGGGGCGCCGTCCGAAGGGAACCATGTTGCTTTAGCTGTTTTTAAGCGCATGTTCTAGATGTTCCACTCAGCGGTTCTGTTGCTGCTTGTGGTTCGAGTTAAACCTGTTTAACCGGTTTCTCCGTGTCGGAGGAACCAGACGTCCTCTCTCGGCTTAATCGAGATAAGGTTGATATTTTTGGACGATGGCTGGTTCGGTGTGAATAAACTGACCTGCCACAGACTCTGGTGGAGAGTAGAACTGTCCGTCAGATAACGGACCCGCACACATGAGAGGAGCTCGCTGTGTGGCGTCCACGAAGGACTGATATCCTGGAAGACAAAAAGGGGGGAGACATGAGGGGACAGCGAGGACAGGAGAAGAATCACAGAGTATTAAAGCAGCACCATGGAGCTCGACGTGAGAGACGAGCGACGGGGACTCACTGTTTTCGTCTTCGGCCTCCTGAGGCAGAACCTTGAAGTCGAGCAGCCATGTTTCAATCCAGGCCAACACGAAGGAGACGATGGGCAGCAGGTACCCAAAGGCCCCCTGAGACAGCAGCTACACACACACAGACACACACACAGCCAGTGCAGTTTCAGTCAACACACAACACTTAGAGCTTACACAGAAATATCCCTGATAATGATGATGTAATTTTTCTAATATGAATAGTGATTCTTACCTTTGATAAAATGACCTTAATGATCAGGAAAGCACAGCTGACTGCAGTGGTGATCTGCACAGAGCAACCACTCAATACTCATATCGTTCGTGTCACATGTCAAATAAATAGTCACGTGTGTTCATGAATTATATATAAAAATGTAAAGTTCGACTTCACACAATAAATGTATACGATATATAAACCTATTAAAAGAATAAACAGTGTGTGGACAGAATAACAAGAGAGCTGGTTCAACTCGAAATCATCAAAAAGAACTTGCTTTGCACTGACGTGTAATTATCTCCCATCTAAACAGTAATATTTCAGAATTACTTTGTCACACATATCACAGCATGAACACTTACAGCGATGGCCCACCAGTGACGAAGCTTGCAGACGGCGTAGGCCAAGATGAGCGCAGCAAACCTGAAAACAGCCAGGAGCTGCGGGAGGAGGGGGCGTGAAGACGTCGAGGAGAAGGACACAAGGAGGGAAGGGAACCATTTAAGAGTGAAGAAATACAGATTAAAAAAGGGAACGATGGCAAGATGAAGTCTTTCTGAATAAGGACAGAAACAACAACGCAGGCTCACAAAGATGTCGAAGAAGGAGGCGTGGTAGTCGTAGTGCAGGATTTCTTTATCCAGCTGCTGCTGAATGCCGCCGTTCACCTGTCACACAAATAGGACTGATCAACAGAATCCAATCTTAAATCAATCACCTTGATTTAACCTCAAATCAAACACACTCATAGACATCAGTCCCTGATTGTTTTCCCTTTGTCTCTTTTTAAGAAGAACATGAATGAAATTTGATTTAATCTACGTCAAGTACAACAGATATGAAGGAAAACCACAGTCACACAAGTACTGACCCTTGCTCGTTAAGGAAGATAAGGAAGATAAGGTGAAGCAGCTGAGTCATTTGCTTCCCTGGGTTTCTCACATACCACGTCGGCCCCCTGTGGTGTCAGCAGCATGAGCGGAATTTAAAACTTGTTGTTCAAACTGTTCTGGTGACTAAACCGAGCTTTGGAATTTCCCTCCTCAACAATGATCTACTCATTGTTCCTTTATGAACTCATAATCTGTATTGTTAGGGTTGTTAACATTTCATAGATGGAAACACTGTAAACTTTATATCACAAGTAACTTCCTGAACTGTGTTTTTCCACGTCATGGCTAAAGTCAACAGATTCCTGTTTGTCGGTAAAAAGGCGTAGAATGAGCCCAACAGGTTTAAAGTCACACACAGAATTACAGTCCAGCATCACGGCTGTGGGAACTGTTCCCCCCCCCCCCAGGCTGAGTTGGCTGAATCTAGAGCATTGTGGGAATGTGCTTCCTCATTCAGAGCACAAAGCGTTACGGCTGCATGACCTCGATTCACTTCCCCCAGCAGCGCCTGACCCGTTTCCGTTCGGCCTTGACACGATTCAGACACAAACATTTGACCATACAAAAGCACAGATGTAGAAATATCACAGTTATATAAAATGTAATAACCCACGATGAACGCCGTCAGCTGATTAATGTTGAACTGAGCCGACTCAAAGTAAATCCACTTTTAAACAACGCAGAAAGTATGTGTGGTTTATTTTCTGAATATAACTTCGGCAGCTTATATTTGTCTGAAATTGTGTTTTCTGTATTTATAATAAAGTTTATGGTTGAACTGTAAAAATATGTATTTGTGTGTCGTAAGGGTTCGATAACGACATCTTAGGAATCACTGACGATCAACTGACATACTGCCTGATATCACTGTCAGCTCTTCTCTCTATGGTTTCAAGTGAAATAAGTCTTCTGCTGTTGGATGTATACAATCTGTCCAGTGCTTTGTGAGCAAATATCTGCAAAACTATCATCCTCAGCTGCTCTGAGCCATAATTAATCATCAGCACGCCGACCGAACACTGAGCCGACAACACGTCAACGTATTAAACATGTCAGTTTTGAGCTGCAGCTGCAGGAGCACAGCCAAGATGGAGCGGAGAAACAGGCGTTCGGTATCAAACACGCATCCACAACACAGACAGACGGGTCTTACATTGAGCTCAATGATCCAGAGCAAGGTGATGAACAAGAGGTCAAAGGTGACGAAGAGGCAGAAGGTCCTCCTCACGTCGGAGATGCACTTCTTCTCCCCGACTTCGTACGACCTCGCACAGATGGGCGTTGTGTTGACGGACCCCATCCCCCTGGCGGTCAGCCGCGAATCAGCGCTGCTGCTGCATCGGCTGTCCATCGTCGGCCACGCCCTTCTGGCAGGGCTGGCCCCCACCCACCGGTCAACGCTCAGAAGGTGCTCTTGGACTCAGAGGAGGCGGGTCATCGGAGCAGGAAGCCACTGCAGCGTTAGTGGACGTGGACCCACTCTGCGGAGATAAACTGCATCTGGGGAGGGGGGGGGGGGGGGGGGGAAGCAGACGGTGGAAGAGATATCAGACTCTGAGGGACATGGCTGCAGTTCATCTGTACATTTTATTATTGTCAACAAATCCCATGAAAAGACCCAAACCAACAACGTCTCAGTCCAACACGCGATCCCTCTGGATCAGGATGCAAATCTTTAAAAGCACCTCATGGTCCATGTGCTTCTCCTCACTGCCTTTGTTGGGGCCTACTTTTTGTGGCGGATGAATCCACATGTAGCGCGGTGACTTACTGCTGTGCCGTTATTGGTTTTGGACGACAGTGAGGCTCTTTGGAACCTGTTATGTGTGTAATATAGAATACGTCAATTTAATCAATAATCAATAGAGTCCAGGAGATTGTCCGGGTCGTTCACAACAACAGGAACATGTGGGGAACGTCCAGGCGAGGGGCGGAGCCTGTAGAGCAGCAGGAGGCCGGACATGACGTATGCATTCTGTTGTTGTTGTTGTTGTTGACAGCTCATCCACACCGGCCCTCATCACCAGAAGCTCTGGAACCTCCTCGTGTTTCCAAGTTGACGTCTTCTACGTGTCAGCTGCTCTTCTTCATCCTGAGCGGTTCCTGTTCTTCCAGTTTCACGTCCGTCACGTGTTAGAAACCGCCGCCACACGTCCACTCGCTCCCGGGGACGTGGTCTCGCTGGACTCGTCCTCACTTGGACATGTTGGAGGCTGGCAGGATGGACACGTTCCGAAGAATGTCCAGAACCAAACAGGACCTTCGCGTCCTCACACACACAGAACCCGGAGTCCAGTGCGCACGTGACACAAACAGCAGCGACTTCGTCTCCACATTAAAACGAACCTGTGTGGTTGCACGTGATCACGGAGACACCGGCTCCGCTTCCCTCTGGACTCCACAACACGTCCAGCGCCACCGGACCCGCGTGTTGGACAGAACCAGAGTGAGACGCGAAGAGGAACGTAAACTCCCTGGAGTGCTGTGATGTCCCCTGTTAGCCTGTTAGCCTGTTAGCTTCTGCTGGTGTACTGACAGCGGCGTTTAGCGTCTTCTTTACCTGTCAAAGTGGCTGCTTCGGTCGGTCTGATTTCCCCAAACGGTCCCCCGGTGGCTCCGGTCCCCTGGTGGCTCCGGTCCCCTGGTGGTTTCACTTCGTCCGCTCGATACGGACTCTTCCACTTCCTGACCCGAGCAATTTTATCTTCCTGCAAAACAGGAGACTGCAGTGTCAGGAGTTCTTTATTGGTGCCAGCGCCCCCTAGCGATGCGGATGACCGAAAGGCTGTAGTGTCTACGGTGGTCGAGAGAGCTCAACACGCGAAAAATAATTAAGAAAACAACTTGCGCCGTGCAAAAGTCACTTTACGACACCGGAAGTGTTTCCAGGGGACCCAAGAAGGGGGGGAACCTGCTGTAGCTCAAAGCTTTGTGAAGTGACTGAAGCTTCTCCTCTGTGGGGATGGAACCTCACACTCCAGGGAGTCGTTAGAGTGTGTTTATCCTACCTGGTTTATCTGAAAGGTTTATTCCACCCAAATACTACTTTCTGCCCTGCTACTCAACCGAGTAGCTACAAGTTATATACTGGGAATAAAGTAAAGTAATTATTGTGGGCGATTTAAAATTCATGTTGGATGATATACACGTAACAAACAAGTGTTGATATTTGTCTCATAAGTATTTGTTTCTGTGTTTGAGGGAAAAGATACAAAATAACATATTTGAAATCAAAAGGTAAACACGGTAGTTAAACACGTTAAAACAACTGGTGGATTTGGGCTCAAAACTGGTAAAGGTCCAGTGATGTTTACTGGTGTGTACTGGCTGGCTCATGGACCGTCCAATCGGGTGGTGGCCAAGGTTTCCATTGTGCCCAGATGATCAGTCCACCGGCTCATCCATAAAGTTGTCCAGCACATTAGGGGGAACATGGAGAGAGCCGTCTCTTTTCCAAGAGCTGGAGAGCTGAATGCAGTTGGAACCAGATTTTGGCAGCTCTCAGGAAGTCAGAGTCAAACCCTTCACAGCCCGGTTCAGTCTAATTAAATCACCCAGGATTCTATCAACGTGCAGGACATTTGTGATTCAAAAGGAAGGTTCCTGGACATCTCAGTTGCTGCCCAGGGTCAGAACACACGGATATTTCCATGTAAAACCACGTAATGCATGTGTGAACGCAATTGTACGAGTGAGACGCTCCAGTTTCTGCAGACTTTCTCCGCCTGGCCTCCTGGTGTAAAGTCTTATAGGAGAACGTGAAGTGAGAACACAGGAGGGGATCCTCGGCTGGATTCACCGCATTGAGGTCGCTTCTAAAACGTGGAAAAGCGGTGACACGTGAGTCAAAGACACTGATGAAGAGCGGTGTAGTTGATTCGTCACTTCCTGCCTCTGTCTGCTGGAGGATTTGTTGCTGTTGTGAACACATCTGTGCAGAAAAAACCTCCGGTTGTGTCGTGCATGTGCAGATTTAGTGGGTGATGGCAAGTTTCCCTGTTTGGAGACCGTCTGTCTCATCACTCCCTACAAAGAGCCCGTACACGGCCAGGTACAGGGACGCTTCAATTTGATGAAAACAAGATGGAGGTCTCACCTGCTCAGAGCCTTGGAGGTTAGACCCACATGTGCATTGGAACCTTTGACAATGGAGACATGCTGGAGCCAGATGCAGATTTTAGACAGGAAACCCTCGACCCATAACCTCCATGTGAGCATATGTACAAAATGAGAGGTCAGGGAAGGCCACAGGGGAAAAGGCTGGTCTCTGGTCATGTGCACGCCGCACAGTGAAGAACCCTTTAAAACCATTTTAAAATAATGTACAAAGAAAAGTAAGATTTCTTGGTGGAACATTTTTTTATGTTTGAATTATATTTGCATGTTTCACAAGGTTTCTGCATGAATCATCAAATTTAATTTAGGATTATGACCGCTGAAAACCTACTTTACATCTATACTGGCAAAACATTACATGTACAGTTATTAGTTCAGTGTTGGTTTGGTTTTGTACTTGTAACTGTAAAAATACAAGTTCCCCCCAAAACACATACAAGCAAGACTAAAGCTACATACATTCATTTTAAAGCCTAATCACAATCATGCTTTTCTGTGGAATCATCCTCTCTACTTTTAAGAGTTGACTTCAAACCTTCCTTTTGATGAAGCTTATAGTTGGACGGGTTCAGGTCAGTCTTTGTCCAGCTCTTATTTATGTTGCTATAGGTCTGGATTGTGGAGGGACACATGACATATGCAGCTTCTCTTCCTCACATTAATGTCTCATCAACACGTTAATAACCCGATCCATCCGCATGTGCAAACGCTTATTATAATCAGCTGATAGTTTTATCTGTGTGTTAGGTTGCAGTTAGCATGATTATCGGCCCTAATAACAATTTTAACAAATTAACAAGCAATTCTGTAAAACACTGGACAGAGGCTGGGTGCGAAACCACTCCCTTCTGGCTATGAATTAACCTAATGCAATTTTATTTGAGCGTCCAATTTCTAGGACATTTGTAATATGTACATTATCTTATGTGCATGAGCCCAAATTGTAATGCACCCGATTTTATTGTGAAGTTAAGAATCTGGCAACACTACATAGTTGCTCAGCTGCAGAGAGAAATAGTGTGAATCTGTGGTGGAGCAGAGGACGAGTGGTCAAGGGAGTGATTTCTGTCTCAGCCTCAGAACCCTGTTCAGCATCTAAGGTCAAAGATCAGGGCTGGGGGGGGGGGCCTCAGCAGTCGGACTCGGTCATCCTCTCGGGCCGAGCTGACTGACAGGTGCTGGGTGGGGTGAAGACGTCGGGGTCGCTGATGCCCAGCTGGAGGTTGAAGAAGCGGGTAGAGGTGGTGACGCTGCTGTTCTTGGCGTAGGTCTCCTGCACGGGATAGCAGTCCTTCAAGGTGTAGACGCCCACCCAGCTCTCATCTGGAGGAGACACAAGCAAGACAAATAAGCCGTCTTCAGACATGACCTCCGGAGGATGTCCGGAGAATTGGTCCGGACTTCTCGGTTGACTCTCACCCGTGCACAATGCAGCGGGCGATCCTCATATGGGGCAACAGCGATGGACCAGGGAATGTTCACTAAAAGTCTAAAAACACTACTTACATAGTGATCTTGTACTGTACGTACTGTGTTTACCCCCCCCATCATCTGCTGGGTATTAGTCTTTCATTTTGGATTCATGAAGGTTTGTATATATTTTTTAAAGTTTGTCTTCATGGAATAATACATTTGACTTGACTTGAGTTGGAGGCAGAGACTCAAAGTGTGAAACTAGACGGCATTTCAGATGTGGGAGGATTTACTTTCTGCTTTTTTTTTTTTGCAGTTGCCTGAAACATTACATATCCATACATATTGGAGGATGTGTGTGACTACGATAAAGATTTACAGAGTCTTCTTATGGGGACAGTGTAGATGTTTCTCCACCAGCTCCAGTTTGACCTCAAAGTTGTTTCTGTTGGCACTAAAGGCCACCTGAGGACATTGATCTCTGGGTTTCCACAACATCTGAATAACCATGAAGATTATTGTAGTTTCATAAACGTTACTTCTGATTAGGTTTATGCTCCAGCCATTATCTAACTGGACGCACTAAAAGGCTAGAGCCTGATATTTATTACCTGTGATTGGCTGTGACGATGGCGCCTGCACAGTAACTCCACTGTGAAAACTCCTCAGGAAAATGTTTACTGATGTTATAAAGTGAGAAGTAGAGTAATTTTCTCATAGATTTATATAGAAACAAGTGGAGTCGCCCCCTGCTGGTCAGTCAAGAGAATACAGGTTTCAGGTAGTTGAGGGGTAAAGCACCGCGTACATCTGAGTGTTCGGTTACAGCATTTTTATTCAGGCTTGTTCTTTGTATTTTATTCTTTGTTGTACACAAACATGCAGGCGGGGCATTAAAGACCAGGCTTACGTCTGCGTGCCGGCTTCCTGTCCGACCACTCCTGAACCTCCACGCTGTCCCCAGGGCCTCCGATGAAGTACTGGTCCTCATACGTGGAGTTGTCAGGGATGTCGAAGGGATCCCAGCTCTCCGTCAGTGCGATCTTAGAGCAGTCTTTGGTCTTCTGGTCAATCTGGAACATCACCATGCTCTGGTACAGGTAGATGTACTCAAAAAACCTGAAGCAAGGCGAGACGACAGCAGTGAACGGTTTTTCTAAATTGAGGGTCTAAGGAAAGATGGAGTCGTATGTGTTCTTAATAAACTGGAGCTTCTTGGGAATTGGCCGAGAGGAGAACTGAGAAGACCACGATTCAGTTCATAGCTGCGTTTATTTTATTCATTTGTTCCTTTGGGTCCAACAGGTGAAAACACATCATCTGACATCAGCTACTTTCAGACATGCACTGAACTCCAGAGGATCTCCGGACTTTCTCTGGCTATTTTGTCTTATCTTACCTTATTTATCTTATCTTGATTATTATCATATCATATCTTGTCTCGTCTTATTTATCTTGTCTTTATTATTATCTTATTCTTGTCTCGTCTCATTTTGTCTCGTCCCATTAATTAATTACTCTCGTCTCGTCCCCATACTTCACGGTGCTCCGTGTGGAGCAGGACAATAGACCCGGTCCTGTTCAAACCACAGGTTCCCACGGACACTGACCTCTGACACGGGCTGTGTTTCTTCAGCTGCTGCAGGACTCGGACCCTCTGGTTCAGGCCGTCGTAGGAAACCGAGGCGCGGTTGTTCCTCCCGGTGCTGGTGTCGAACCGCACCCACCGGCCCTCCCACTGCAGCGGGGCGAGGCAGGGCCCGGCCGCCCCGGAGACGTGGGGCCCGGGGAGCCCGAGACCAGAAGCCACGACCAGGAACACGAGCGACAGCCGGAGCATGGCGGCGGAGTCACGTTAAGTCCGGTCCCGTTATCCGGTCCCGTTAACCGGTCCCGTTACTGATCCACACCCGCTGCAGACAAGATGTCACAGTAACGCTCCCCGGATACGGCCTTCAAAATAAAGTGCGACCAAAACAAACATGTACTTACTGCAGCATTCACGACAACAAATGGAGATTAGAAATAAAGCCAATAACAACGTCAAGTGCACAATACACAAATAGTATAAACATAAAACCTCTCATTTCATTATCGTTATTTTGTATTATTATTATTATCATCATCATTATTATTTATTATGATATTGTATTCATTAGTTTTTTGTTCATACAACATTGGAAAATTACTTGTTTTTTGTTTTTGTTTTCTTAATTTATACTTTTTAATTAATTACTCTTACATGTTCTAATATAATGAATATAAAGAATGATATGACGATGTTTTAAGTTTCAATACTCATCACAAATAACAGCCTTGTCTAAATAAAAGCCACCTTTGGTTGCGATCCTCCTCCTCGCCGATAGGTGGCAGAAGCTTCCGCCCGGCGCACGTCATTTCCGGCGGCACACAGTCGACATGGCGGAGAAGCAACGTGGGAAAACGGCGTCCTCGTCAAAGACGGCGGATAAACGCGAAGACCACGAGGGGAACATGAGCCTGTTCCTGGAGTCCAGTGACGACGAGGCTCCGGAAGAGCTGACGTTCGAGGAGTCGAAGCGCGAGGCGCTGCGCTGCGTGAAGGAAGCGCTGGACTCCGCCCGGAGGTAGCTAGCTAGCTGCCGGCTAACGGCGTTAACCACATCCGAAACAACGCGTCTTTATGCGTCCTCGTGCTAATGGCGACCGCGCAGTAGTTTCACCCGTCACAGAAACAACCTGCTAATTGATCGTTCACGTCAGAGACAACAGCGGGTCTTACCGTGTCACGTGCAGAGGTAGCGCGGAGTCGTGCGTGTTGGTTTGAAGTTCGCACGAGGAGCACGTGGGAAGCTGCAGCGCGTCTTCTGCCTGACACGAAGAAACCTTCCGGGTGGGAGATGAAACTCGGCCCGACCCAGGAGCCACCTGGGAATAAACCCCGGGTTATTATAGTCTAAAGTTTAGGGTGTCCAGCTGCAACGTGACACTTCACCGCTAGGCGTCACTACATTCCACACACTGACGGTGATCTGTCCAGGCTGGACATCAACACCAGTCCACTGCCGCGAATACCAGTTTCAAGTGTAATTTCTTGTGTTCGAGTTAAGTTAAGCATTGTTTCTGTTTGCAGGGAGAAGGAGATGCTCAAAGAGAAGAGGCGGCGGAGGCAGGAGCTGTTCCAGGAACAGAAGGTCAGTGTCGGAGCTGCTGATGATTCAAGCTCATAATGAAATTCAGCCTATTGTAGGTCAGCACCATGTTTTACTAGTGCCTGTCATCATGTGACTGTTATAGCTTCTGTCCACTAGAGGGCATACCAACATTGCGATACCAATAAACGTGACATTATCAAAAGGTGAGAACGTTCCATACGATCACAAGCGGTCAGTTCTGAGTTCGGGACGAGACGCAACCCGAGACGGGCTGAGATCCGATCACTCAGACACGGTCTGGGACCCATGGGACCAAGTTCTGTTAGTGTTGTCAACACAAATTCGTCCCGGGCCACATATGAAGAACCGCCCGCTCAGCGGACGTCCCTGTCGTGGCAGGAAATAAGTAGAAGAACTGTAATAGGAACGAACGTTTAGTGAGTTTTGGATCCGGTTTTGTCAAACGCAGTGGACGTCCCATGTGCTGTGGTAAAAAGCTTTTGTTTCGTCTTTCTGCTGATTCCCAAAGAAGCGAAGACTCTTACCGGCCGACGTGTTGGACGAGATCGACTCCTCGACTTCCAAGTAAGTTATGATGGTTTGGTTCGTTCTGCTGCTCTTTGCTTTTATACATTTCCTTCTTTTTAAACAGCTGAATCGTCTTTGTTTTGCAGGAATCAGAAACCGTCTGAGCACGAAGGTGAGGCCCCCCCCCCCCCCCCCCCCCCCCGGTCATAATTCACTCACTTTAAACAAAGCAGCAGAACAAGCTTCAGATCAGAGTGACTCATGTTCTGAATTCAACCCGTTCTCACCAGGTGAAGAGCAGCAGGCAGGAGGAGGACAGCAACAGAAGAAGCAAAAGAAGAAGAGTGGGAAATCATCGCATATACGAAAGTATGTAAACAAACATTTCATCAGCAGTAAAGTTTTAATTCATGCACAGTTTGACCTAACATCTAAATAATCAAAGAACTTTTAACAAAGGGATCGTGAACTCACGACGCACAATGCATTTCGGTCGCCTCATATTCACAGACATGATATTTTGTACGTTTCACGACATGGCAACAAAGCTCGCGTCATACAACGTGGAGACCAAGGCTGAACTCGTTGAGTGCATTTCCTTTCTCAGAACACTTTAACAAAGCGGGTTTAAAACGCACAACCTGCGTCTTCTCTGCCTGCATGGCGTGTGCTGTAACAACACTGGTAGGAATGTGTGTTGTGTGTGTTGTGTGTCACCTGTGTGCACGAGACAAACGGCTCCTGATGAACTTGGCTCGTTCCTATTTGTCAGTCTGACGGGAAACTACAAGGTGGCGACCGTGAAGGAGCCAGCGTCGGCGACCTTTCAGCAGCAGTCGGCCGAGGCTTTCATCCAGTCCCGGCTGTACGGACCAGGCAGCTGCAGGACCACAAGTAAGAAGGCAGCGTTATATCACCAGTAGGCTGACTGCACATCACACAGAAGAAAATAGTCCCTCATAATTACTGGTTTGATCAAAGTTTGCACCAAACATTGAGCCGTTTGTAAACATGAAACTATTTAAAGTGGTTTAAAAACGTTGTGCATTGTATATCGCTTTCTATCATTGCTGTCTTTGCACTTTGTTTGTGAGCACTTAACTGTGGAAGGCCCTAAATAGTTATTTTGTATCGTTAATTGCCGTAGAATAGATATTGTTTGCCGTGGGAGTTACGAGCAAGGAAGAATATAAAGAAATAGAGTAAAAGTAAAAAGTAATGTCTTAATTATTAAATAAGATGGGGGAGGAAATTCTGAATAACATTGGACAAACATGGTTTATACAGAACATGCAGGCTACACTCTGTGGCAGGAGTCTGCAAAGACGATTACCTGTCTCAATTTGAGCTTTGCTACAGTGACGTCCTGTCTCGTCCCACTGCGGCGCCCACTCTCCTGGGTCTCCCACGGCGACGGCGGCGGCGACATTCCCAGGTTTCCGCCTGACTTCCAGCCCGTCTGTCAGTCCGGAGGCATTTACCCTCTGTCCTTGTGCTTTCAGATAACGAGCTGCTCTCGCTCCAGAACAAGAAGGGGAGGGATAAAAGTGCAGCCGTGCAGTTTGTCAAGAAAGACTGGGGTGAGTTCAGGAGACGGAAGGGAATGTGTTCTCTAGGGCCGTCGGATATCTCTAGGTAGTATTAATGAGAGACTGAATAACTATAGCGAGCAAAGATTTAGCATGACTACGAGTGTTAAATTGTTGTGAGTGCCCATCAATGAGCGCCATCAGTCAACATGATAATTAATACAATTTAGAGGAAATCGTCATTTCCAGTGCTCCTTTCACTTGTGTTTTGAGATGTAATTCATCATTAGTGTAGTGTTATTTGAAATGGTAGAGGTTGCAAATTAGTTGTGACTACAGTGACATGAGACATTTCCACTGTCTGACCGGACGTCCCGCTGCTTCTTATTAAGAAACAGTCGACCGATGTCAGTAAAGGGTTGAAGTGATGGACACCAGCTGATGAGTCGTCTCAAATATCAGCGTTGCTCAAATCTGTTTCTCTGTCGACCTTCCAGCCTCTAAAGAAAGAGCCAAAGCAGAGAAGCTGAAGAAGAGGTGGCTCCACAAGCAGCAGATTCCCTCCTGCTGACCGCCGGCTCCAGAACCCTCCGCGCTCAGACCTTCTCTGCACCAGCTGCTCGTGGATTCAAAGGGGGACACGGAACATGGCTGAAGTCACAGGAAACCAAGGGAAGGACGTGGTTGAAGGTCCTGTCCAGGATGGACTTAATGTGGAGACAGCAGCAGGACAATGTGCAGCTGAATGAGGGGGGGGGGGCAGATTACACCAAAACAAGTCCTGGGACCGACTGAGAATCGGAGCCAGTTAACCCATAAACCCTGAGGCTCTAACCTGTGTTTATAAACTGAAGTTTCTTAAAGAGCAGAAGACACGAAGAAACAGTGATTAGTATCTGTGATGATGAAAAACTTGTGTTCAGAACATTAGTTGTTCTCTTTGCTTCCAGTTTAATCGCTGTATGATAAATGCTTGTATCAGTATCTCATATTTGATCAAATCCAGAGTGGACACACGTCTTCAAATGATGAAACCAATCCGACTATTAATCTGCAATTATCTAAGACGATAGAGAACGTGTCAGAATGATGTGGATGTTTGGGGGCAGATACTGATAAAGTCAAGATAAATATATTTATATATTGAAAAACATTCAATGATTGGGAAGATGTCGTTCTCAAACTCTTAGGACAAAGAAATGTTACAAAGGCTTGATGTTTTACAGATTAACCACAATCTTCATTATAAAAAATAGATCCAAAGATATAGAACTTGAATTAAAAAGATAGAAATACTCTTTTCTGACTGTGAACTTTGTGTTGATCATTTAAAAAATATCTAAGCAGAATGAATCGGACCCAGTAGAGCTCCGAACTATCCGCTGTCTGTTTCATATTAATCTGTTGGAAAATAACCTCCTTGGTATGACAAACTACGTAACGACATCTTTTCCAACTGTCAAAAGTGTTTCTGTGCTTTGTTCTGACAAATGAAAGTTTTCACAGAGATGAACGGAACCACTGATTCTTCTGTGAAAGGATCATCTCGGCTGATTGATCTTTCCCATCCTTTATATCAGACATGTGTGTTTACTGTTTTCTAAAGACATTTGTAAAAGGAGCAAACACTGAGGTCAAATGAATAAAACTGCAGATGGCTTTACAACATTTTATTGATCTTCGAGTTTAAATACACAAAAGTACATTTTGTTAATGCATATTGGTTCCGACCCACCAAGAACTTTCTGAAACGGACTCAATGTGTCTCTCTGCCGGTGCCTGGAAGCCACCTTGATACAGCTGGAAGGGTAATGAACAAAAAAATGAACCATTTTATTAGTCGGAAACTTAGAAAAGCTTCTTAAGCGGAGTTGGTGAATCCTGATGTTGTCTTTGTCTTATACGGTTACGACACAGGAAACTGCAGCCACTACGAAGCCCTCAGAGGCACTGATGAACACGTCTTTATAGTTATGCTAGGACACGGACATTACATCGTGAATTCAAGAGGATACGTTGAACTGCACGTGTGTTAAATATTAAAAGAACGTCTTCAGGTACAAGGCATGTTAAAGGAGTTCAGTCCCTCTTCCTCCTCATCCTGGTGCATCGTTAAATAATCGTTAAGGTGCAAATGAAAATCCAGCGTCTCAACATTTAACTTTCAGTGCATCGACACTCATTTTGAATCCACACGTAAACCACACGAGGGGCAGGGAACTTCTCGGGTTCATGAAGTAGCTTCAACTTGGCAGGCGCTCGTTGCTTTTGGTGTAATCACATGGGGTTGGTTCCCGTTCCATCTCGGCCTCGAACGTTCTCAGAGGGGAAAACGCGTTTTTAAAAGGCAGGCGGTGGGTGTGAAGCGTAAAGTGCGTGAACAAGGACTCGGACTGATTGAGCGTGACGATGCCTCCAGAGCGTCACATGTATTCTGTCCCTGGCTCGGTTGTAAGGTCGACTGCGTCCGGGATCGGGTCTGAATGCAACCGGGACTGTTTGGCCTGTGATTTTGTTCAGGACCTGAAAGTATACTGAACATGATTGGTTAGAATACCCCAGACAAGGTGACTTAAAGGATCAGTGTGTAGGATTCAGTGACACCTAGTGGTGAAGTGTCGTGTTGCAGCTGAACACCCCTCACCTGTGCCCAATGACGTGTGGAAGCACTGGAAGCAAAATGTCTGTTTTCATAAGTTTAAGTCTCAAAAACGAGATCTGCATGCATAGTATTCTGAGTTTTGTTGTCGTTAAATAAAAGTGTTCCTACTTTTAAACCTCGACAATCCAACCAGTAGAAGTGTGTAATGCTTGAAAAGATGAATTGTGGGTAATGTAGTTGAATGAATCAATTCAGCAACAGAGAGGAAAAGTCACGTCTGTGGTTGTGAGCTGTTTCCTGTGCAGCAGCAGCGGCGGCCGGAGTCAAACTAAATCAGTTTGAATGATTATACATGACAGGAGACGTCTCTGCATCTCAGCTCAGCGGTTCAAATACATTTTACACTATTATGCTCTTCACGTTACATATCGAGTCAAGCGTGTATTCCCCAACATTTAGGGAAATGCATGTTTCTCATTGAGCTTGTTACTTTCAGATTTAAATATAATATCAATACATTAGAACGGCAACACACGTAATTCTAACCCTGTATTTTAACCCGCATTCATCAGCAATGTGTCGTCATTAAAAGTTTTATAACAAACTATAAAACGAGTTGTAAGTAGATTAAGGGACATTTAAAGTGTATAAATTATGATTAATTCATGTAACACAGGTTTTAATCTTACAAAATAAGTTTTTATAATATCAACTATCACGTTGTCAGAGCGCCACTGGATTCTACATATTTACTAACAACACGAAGCTATGGAGGGAACTGTCGTGGATGTTGATTGGCTAATAGCGCTGCATGTGCGTCACGCCCCCCTGTGGTAGAGTCGACAGTAACCGAGCTCGACATGGAGCGTCATGGAGACTTCTCGCCACCTTCGACTTCGGACGTAACCGATGAACGTGACAGCGTAGCTCCTTGTGTCTAACTGTCATAATTCACTGTCCACGAGGAGGAAGTAAACAATTCCAGAAAGCTTCCTGATTGGACGCAAGAAGAGAAAAGACGGAGATTTAGATGTTGGTTTTATAACAAGATGGAAATAAATGATTTTAGTGTCATGGGGCTTTTAAAATGTAGTATTCCAGGGTCAAGCGTGGATTCTCAGCCTCTGGATGAGTTTTAAAGTTCTTTACGTTGCTTTATGATAATATCACTGTTAATTCAGCAGGTGCTGCGCGGTAGTTAAAGTTGTTGAAATATACATCGATACACACACGTTCAAATGCCCTCGTTTACTTACAACTACGTTATAGTTTGACTTCTTGACCTCAAATATGATGAGAGGTGCTGTAAAGAGAACGACCGTAACCACAGCAACTGATGAAAACCAAGTTCTTAGCCCTCAGCCAATCAGCAAGCTTCGATGCCGGGACCAGACAGCACAGTATCTTAGTCACTGTGTCAGAAAAGGTGAATCGTGTCCTGAACAACCTCAGGTCCAAGCTCGTCGTCTTTCTCTCCGCGGTCCGTTAAGTGGGACAGAGACATCCGCCTCTTTTTCTTTTCTCGCACGTTTCCAGCTTCAGCTTCTCGGGCCGACCGCGGCGCTGAGGAGACGTCTTATCTGCGCTGACCTCGAAAACGTTTCCGGACCCCACCGGACAAAACATGCAACATGCGAGACTCTACCAGACTTCTGTTGACCAGAAGACGAATCGGGCTGAAACCGTCGGAGTGGGTAACAGCAAACGAAACAAAGGTTCAAAAACAAACAAATGAAAATAAAAAGTGACGCCTGCAGCCACATTGTCACTGGATTATTGTCGCTTGTGTTTCCTCCCTCTCACGCAGACTCAACTTGGCATGAGTTAACGCACAGATGGAACAGCATGGCTTCCTTCGTTACTTATTCATAAATGCAATTTAATAATTTAAAGGTTCGGTGTGAAGCGTTTTTAGTGCCATCTAGTGGAGTAAGCAGTTAACTGCCTCGTGAATATTATTCTCCATTTTCTTCACACTACCACGAGACCTTTAAGGCTTAATGGACCTTGAGTTATGGTGAGTGATGTTCTTTGTGATGCGCCGCAGGATAAAACAAGCAGCAGTGTCTGACCTTGTGTGTCTGATCTCAGCATTGGGCTGAAAAGAGTCGCCTCCACCTTCATTTTTTTACAGATGTTGATCTTTGCACTACAGTAAAAAGATTAATGGAAACATTGTTTTCTCATAACACCCCAGTTTTCTGTGAGCAGAACGCCCCCACCTCTCCCTTCCACATGTCCTCTGGAACTCCTCCTTCGGCCCTGCGACTGAACTCTATCATCAATCAGTGGCGTCTGAGGAGTTTGGTGAAGAATCCAGTCGAGGCCGACCCGTCCGTCTTGGCATGCGCCTCCTCTTTGACCTGGGTCTTCTTCTCTCCCAGCCCCAGTTCCCCCTCCAGTTGCTCCAGCTCCGACTGGTCCAACAGCTCAAAGTCCTCCACCTCGCTGTCCGACTCCTCGGCCAACTCCAGCAGCCTGGTGGACTCCCGGAGTCTGGACCGATCCGTGTCGTGGCTCAATGCCGTGAAGCCAACCGCCGCTTCTATTCTCTCCTGGATGGCAGCTGTAACCGCGGCGGCGATGAAGTCTCCCGCCATCTGGTTGACCAATTCGAGCGCGTTGTCGTTGGATTGGTCTTTGTGAGAAGGGGGTGTATGCTTGGATTTGAATGGCAAGGGAAGGCCGAGGTCATCGTCGTCGTCGCCATTGGTCGTTGCGCCGTTGTCGAGTGAAGGGAATTCTTGGAGGCCACCGATGAACGCTTCCTCTCTGTCGAGGTCTGTGAGGTTGAAGTGAAAAAAGGGGGCAAAGACATTTACAAGAGGATACTCGGGGTTGAACACCAGAGAGGAGGAGGGTGAATGTGCTGTGTGGCGCTGTGACATGAGATGCTACTGTACGAACAGGAGAAACACGCAGAGCCAAACGACTACAGCGTCCAAACGTTCCAAGAGGAGAGATGCAGTCAAGACTTTCCCAGGTAAAGCTGACGCACCATGAGTCTACCACGGCTACGCAGAGTCATTGGGAGTATTTTGTGTACAGATAATACTCATGTCTTTGGGTGCTTTTTTCAAACATCAGCGGTCGTTCCCCAGAAACACTAACTCCACCTTTAATACCCGTGTGTCAAACGTACCCTCTGAGTTCTCCGTCTGTGGTGTGTGTCCTTCTGAAAGGTTGAAAGTGCCGTTGTCCGTCCACGTCACCTCCGACACCTCTGTGTCCGATACGGACATTTCCTTACACACGGTGGAGTCGAGCTGTCGGGCGGAAAACAATCAAACACACGGAGATGTCAGATTTCAGATTTCAGAGAGCGAAACCAAGGCCGACGTGTGCACGATAGTGACCTGAACATTTAAAAATGGCTATAAAAGTGCACGTCGAACCCTTTTCACATCACCGTGTTGATTTGCTCACGAAATCATCAAATTCTGACTAAACCAACAACAATAGTCACTTTTCGTCAGAAACCACAGTGTTTTCCGACAATGCACAGCCAGATTTTTTAGATTCAAGTTTCTGATGATTCATGATGGAACGTGGAAATAGCAGTTTGGCACAAGAACTCTTTGCTCAAGTTTCACGTCCACTGATGAAGGCTGCAAGATGTGGCCAGAGACTGAAAAGAAATCGGAGGTAAGTGGATCTTTGCTTTCTAGTCTCAAGTCACCGTCTTTACAAAGTCTCACAGCAGTCAAATAAAAAAAAATAGGAAAACCTGAGACTGTAGAAGGAAGCAAGCTGCAAAGGAATCTGGTGTTTGGCCTGAAGAGCCACATTTCTTATCATTCAGTTTGATGTGAAATTTAATCATCTTTAACTGGATCCAGTCGGTCAGCACCGGCCTAATTAGAGACGAGCGGATCGACCCACCTGAGGGAACATGGAGGACAGGTCTGACTCCACCCCCTCCTCAGTCTGAGTCTGCATCATCCTCTTCTCTGAAAGGAGGAAAACACAGATGAGAGGAGTGAAGGAGAAGCTGGAGGGATTTACGAGCGGATGTTAAAATGAACTTTATAATCCTCTCGTCTCATCGACCACATTCATACCCGGCACGTTTTCTATCTATCACATCATTCATACGCTGTTAATGTATGCATGCATGTCTGCACTGCAATCTGTAGTCACTGCACATTACTACGTCATTGCAACTAATATCTCAAATCAACGAATGATGGAAGTAACATGGAATATATAACATATAGATACATGTTTAATTTATGATATGGATTCTATTTACCATGGTTTTCTTTGATTTTCTGAAGGAGCTCTCCAATGCCAAAGTCCAGCTTCTGCAGAACCGGCTCCAGCCACAAACCAATGTCATGAGATGAAATCAGAGGCCACAGGAAGACGCCCAGCACTGCAGACACACATTTGTTTCCAGGAAGCTATTAACACAACAGCCATAAAAAAAACACACTGCAAAAGCATCGTGGTGGAGAAACGGGGTTGATAATCATCACAAGCACCTTCTAGGCAACATCCACACTAATATGTTTTAGTTTTCAAGCTAAAACCATCTTCAGTAAAAGTCCCCGTCCACACACACAGCCTGAAAACACAAATCATGTCACCATTCATCGACACTGGCCATGTGGTGTCAACAGGAAGTCTACTTGGTTACACAGACCACGTTGAATGAGGAACAGGGATTTTGAAAAGTTAGACGAGGGGTAAAACTTCTTCATGTCCAAAAACATTAGGCGACTCACCGAGAATGTACAAGATGACAATCCCTGGAATGTAGCGTCCTACGACAGCGAGGAAGGTGCACAGGCTGCAAACCAGCAGGCAAAACTAGAGGAGAAAGAGAAGCAAGAGTCGGAGGAGGGCCGATTGAATCATCTTCTGCTCAACAAGCCGAACCTTCTGTATGTGCAAACAAATGAGATGCATTTTTAAAAAATGTGTAGAGAGTCAGTGTTCATGCTAAGCTAAGCTAAATCACCTCCTTGCCTCAGCTCCATAAATCAATCAGGCGAGTGGGTTCTATCGATCTTCTCAAAGCATCAAGGCGTTTCCCTAAAAATGGCGACTCTGCTCTCGGCGGTTAGGTTCCCTCGTCATTAACCGACGCAGAACACCTGTGCACATCAGGATGTATCGGATGCATATAGCTTGGAAAGCTTAGCGACCTTAGCTTGAAGCGCATTCAGAGCGGATTAACGCAGATTCCCCAGAATCCCCTGTGGTTTTAATCTGAAACAAAATTCATCAGTTGCATCGGTTCATTCTTGGGCTCTTTAGCCGTCTCACCTTGCCGGGGTTTTGCTGTTTGAAAGCCGATGTCTCCTGGAGGAAAAGTTTGATGGAGTCGCTGAGATGAGGTCCAGTCCCAGACCGGCCATCCTGGCCTGAGTCAATGATCTCCCAGCTGCAGGGAAGCAGAGACAGAGGATGTGTCAGTCAAGGGTACTCACCTGGACAGCGTCTCCAGCCAGTTGTTTACTGATGGAGACAAAGTGATGCTGCTTCGTCCTCATTCAACCGATGAGCTCATTTTTTATCATTTAAACCTGCATTACATTTTTTATTTTATTCAACAATGACTTTGAAGTGTTCTAGCTTATTTTTCTGGACAAAGGGAGGAAGTGGAAACACATCGTCTGTGGTGCTTCCGCATAGATGTCATGATCTAGAAACGTTGTGTACACACACACACACACACACACACACACACACACACACACACACACACACACACACACACACACACACACACACACACACACACACACACACACACACACACACACACACACACACACACTTTGTTGATCTTGTGTTGCCTTGAATGTGCTTCTCAGATACAGCGACTCAGCTTTAACAATAATACCGACAGTTGTCTGAGAGGGGAACTGAAGAGGTTTCTTCGGTAGATGGGAGTGAGGATGTGAAAGTGCTCTCCTTGCTGGGCCACCTGGGGAGGGACGCATGTTTGAGCTCTACTCTCGGCCCTCGAGCTCAATCGCTTCACATTAAACAGCTATAAGATCACATGTGCGATGAATAGAAAAGGTTCCACATCCTTTCTGTTCCACGAGCTTACACTAGAAGTGTCCTGAGCAGGTGCGTAGCTCCGCCAAGGCCACTTTATCCCCATAGTGCATATTGAGTTGAGATGGAACCATGTACTCAGAAAAATGTCCGTTCTCTGATACAGTTGAAAGGAATATTTGTTACTGTACAGTAACTGAAATGCATAATCCTACAAACAAAACGCAGATGGAAACACAAGCTCCCTGACGGAGGTAACCAGCTGCAAGCTTTTGTCGTTGGGGGGGGCTTCCATCCTTAGTCTTTTTTTTGTTTTTAAAGTTTCACAAATGGCAGATTAACAAAAAAGTAAAATTTTCCGCCTTTGTTTCTATGACAACAATCCAACCAGCAGTGTAAAGGTGGGTCTGGGAGCTGCCTCAACAGGGTTCAACACATGAAATGACCATGTCCTAAATATAAGCCCCACAGGGGATGGAAACTACACGCCCTGTGGACGCAGCTGTCCTGGGAACAGCTGGTGTGAAATCACCATGGAGATCTGGTTACCACATCACAGCAGAGAGGTTCCTCCGCGAACTGACATCCGTATGATCGTTGTCTGTCGGGGGGGTATCAGGGTGTTCGACATGATGGGATGGTTTCTTCATCCTGTTACTATCTCAGACATTATTGCTTTATGCAGGTTTTGGCATCCATGTATAAATACACATCCTGCTCCTATCCAGGTTAGCGATTTTAATTCGTGTTATTACTATGAAAGGTCATCAGTGTCCTCAGACTGTCCATCGCTGCAGCTCCTCTCTTCAGCCTCTGTCTCAAACACTTGGTTTGAGCTCCTGTCTCTTTTTCCGCAGCTAAAGCCAGAAATCCTGTTCAGGTCTCCTCCCCACGTGCACAGCTGCTCTGTCTCCCACTGATGCACAAGAAGGACTAAATAACGTTTTTTTGCAAAGCCAAATAAAAAAATTTCTCCAACTCATGGGGGGTAGGTGTGATAACTCTATTGTCCATGTGCGGAATCAAAATGCCAGTCTTCTCATTTCTGCTTTATTTCTCCTCCTGATAAGAACTACTGAGTGAGCAGTGCACTACCACTGGACAGAAGCAGCTTCAATCCATAAACACCTGCGACGTTCTGGTCGGAGTTTTAAAGATGCGATATCAGCTCAACCATAACGTTTGCTGAAGGACACAAACTGAACCAGCCAAAGCCCCTCCCCCTTTCTTCTTTCCGCCTCATCATGCAACAACACACGAGAGGCTACCAGAAGCTGAGGAATCTCATATACACCCAACACCCCTCCCACATGACCCAAACATCCAGCCTTGTCTCACGTAACCCTTATGACGAGAAGGTCAGCCCGCTGCCTCTGGACTTCTAGGCACCTATCCCCGTGGGAGGCCGGTCTCCAGGGAAACATGAGGAGCCGCACGCGTGACAGCGTTAGCGTGAAGCAATACTTGGATGGACAGGATAAGCGTTTCTCTGTTCCATGAAAGACGTGTCCCTGGAAAGAGATGAAAATCTTCTTGGAAAGAGCATCGTGAAGTTTCACCATACCACGGATCATGTGGAGTTTGCTACTGGATATTTCTCTAGGCAGAACTGGCATTACTGGAAAACAAACTCTGTAAACTGTATTGTGGAAGAACGCCGACGTGTGTGGGTCCACAAGACCATCGAGAGACACAGCCCGGAAAGTTTCACCATCTTCTCCAGGAGCTGCGTGTGGATGCTGTTTCCACCTGTAGGCTCGAATCGGTGCCGGGAACTTTCTCCAGTTAGCATCTGTTTGTACGTAATCTCATTGTGCGGAGAATCTGCTTGGCGTTGGGTGTAAACACAACAGCCGAGGTTAGTGACACAGGGCATTCGTGGTTCGATTGTAAAGAGCACAACTCCAGAAGCATAATCGTCAACCCAATACACACGGGTTGCAAATCACCACATTTTCCTGAGCTCCTGTCACATGAGCTCCATAAGCACTTTGGGTACTTGGCGGCAAATATATCACATTTCATCGCTGACCACCGCCTTCCACAGCTGAAAGACCAGCCATCAATCACACAGAGAAATATCCAACTTTCACTAGAGAACACGACAACAACCACGTCAGAGGAATCCTGGCGAGGAAGGAGGCCGTCTGCTCCGCGTGAGCAGCTGTCCCTTTTTACCCAATCAGTCATCTCTGAAACAACACAGGCAGCGGCACATCTGAGCCTCTAACAAGCCCGGCGACGGCGCGGTAAAAATAGAACGAGACAAACAATGCGAGGAATGGCGGCAAAAACATCCCGGCTCTTCACTTGTGATTTGGGTGGGGGTGTAAATATGTTTACCCACCTGTCTGTGTGGGTTTATACCACAGAGACGAGCTCTGGTGCAGCTAAAACCTGATTATGTTCTGGGTACAGTTACATCTGCATTAATGGAGAGCGAGGGCAGAGTCCCGACAGGTTCCCTACAAGTAATATAAGACGCCGGAGTTATGGGAAGCAATGACGCAATGAGGGGTGGCTTTCCAGTTAGATCTGTGCTGGGTTGCTCGTGTTGTTGATCTTATTTCCACTAAAATGGATTGTTTTGGTGTGAAGTAAGTTCATAGGTTAAAACAAGGCCAGACAGACACGAGACTGCGGTGCCCGGTGTCCTCTTCACAAGCAGAGAGTCAGAAGCCCTTAAGCTTCCGTTCAACCAAATCACCAAAATAAAGGAAACAAAAAGACGCACCTCTCACCCACGACTCTTCTCCAGGCTACGTCTTTGGTCAATAGTTACCGGGGTTATTTCTGAAAAGACTCGATGCTGCTGACTTGTTCAAAATGTTCATTTCTTTAAGCAAAGCAAATTCATTTTCGTTCACCTCCATTGTTTCCAGGTGGTAGAAATCGCAGGCATAAATATCTCAAAACCCCCGAATCCCAAACTACCCAAATGGCTAAATATGACCACGGAGAGAAAATATATCTTTTGACCCTTTGAAGAAACAAAACAAACGAGCCATTTTCTCCAAGTCTCCTCTGCAGAACTCACACAACTCCAGTCCCACGATCGTCAGGTGACATCTCAGGTACTTTCAGAAGATTCGACGACGCCACAAAAGTCAGCCAAACACTGGATGGTGGAGATGATAGTTTCGCGAGGGAGAAAGCAAGAGACAGCTACGACTTGTCTTGTCAGTAAAGAATGCGGCAGCAAACTCTGGGACGAGCCAAAGTCTTGTTTTACGTGCCACACGGCGCGAGAGCAGCTTGTGTTTATCCTCAATGAAGCCCCGGTTGGAGTATTTCAAGCGGCCTCGCCTAAAAATAACCTGGTCACACACACATTCCGACCAGGCAGCGATCAGGAGGACAGGAGGGATGGGGTTAAGGAGGGTAGACACAGCAACCTCCACCAACCTCCCACACATGCTTCCTCTCATGTCAGTGACATGGCGTGGACGGACAGATGAGGGTGGACACGTGTGTCTCACATGCTGACACAGTGTTCGTATGTGGATGACTGTGTTTTCTGTTTACTGGTTGTTCAAAGGAAAAGTATTAGAGATGTTTTGATACCATTTCTCCTTTCCGGATTCCGATACCTGGACTACACCGAGTACGGATCCGATATGTGCTTTTTTATTAACTGTAATGTGGTGATGTGAAATATGGGTCTAATTCCACTTTGAAGGTACATGGTTTTTCTCAAGAGAGGGTTTAGGGTTAACCCCCTAACCCTTTTCTCAAGAGAGAGACATTCAAAAAAATGTCAAAAATGAATAAATAAATAACAGAAATGGATTCGGCTCATCCCCAATATTGATGTTATCTGTTGTGTTGCCCAACATTATAAAGAATCAGATCTATTTCCAGCTGTGCTCTTCTGCAGAATCCGTCATAATGATTGTTAGCATAGAACTCAACCGTTTTCAAAATGTCCGAAAATACATTTTAAACTGTAGCAGGTGGCCAACGACACACAAGCAAACATCTGCCAGTGACGTCCAAGGTGTGTGACTTCATGATGCGTGTGGTGTGTGTGTGTTGTGTGTGTGTGTGACTTCATCACTCCTGGTTTGTTTGTGTTGTTTTCCACCGGTTCGAGCTTGTGTCCAATCATAGGCTCCGCTCTGAAACACACCCACTCCAGTGTCAAGTGATCTGATTGGCTCGGTCGCTTCATGTCACACCTCTGGGTCAGTTCCGGCCGGTGAGAAGCAGCTGAGTCACACACACACACGCACACACACACACACACACACACCATGCTCAGGTTTCACAACTCTTAAGACACTTGTGTGTTTGTTGTGGGAACAAACAGCAGCAGCACAGAGTCACATGACGTATATCCATGTATACGCAACACACACTGTCAACAAGGACGTTACAGGAATCAACTGTTAATTCTCATTAACGTCATGTAAATATATAAGTTTAGTTATTTTCAAGTTCATTTGAACTCACACAGTTTGGTTTTAATTATCAGGCCAATCAGAACGTCTCTACAGGAGTTTGACATGAAATTACAAGTTCAGTTTACTTCACAGTGTTTAGACAAAACCAGTCAATTCACAGACTCCTCAGATTTCCTTCAGTTCCAACAATTAGTTAAACCAGGTTTAACTAAAGAGTTTAAAATGTGATGTTTTATAGATTAAGTAAAACAGGAAAACTCTCCACAAGCCTTCCAATCAAAATTTACTCCAAAGTACTTTTTCGTTGTCGTCTTCCAAATGATCAACGTGAGCCTTTTCCGATCTTCTACTTCTTGGGGTGAGTCACATCAACCCGTTTGGACACAACGCCAAAATACGTTGGTGGCTCCGCCCCTTCCGCTATGTAGCCAAGATGGCGACACAGCAACTTAAACATGTAAAGATATTATATTTTAATACTTTAGTGCTATGTTATGGATTCACCACACGCACGCACGCACGCGCACACACACACACACACACACACACACACACACACACGCACACACACACACACACACACACTCGCTGGCACTGTTGGTATAAACATCCCAGCTGTCAGTTCGCATTTTGGGTCAACAGCTCATCTCCCACCAGCCTTTGCCCGAGACTTGCTCTGAGCCTCATGTGCAATTACCCAGCAGGCACCTCTGACAGACAAGAGCAGGTGACGTCAACACAGTCCCCCCTGCTGGCCAAATGTCACCGTGACACAGGGAGCGTACAACAGAGGGGAGCAACAAGTTCTCCATGCACGCAAAGTAGGATCAAACCACTGTTTCCCTCAGAGAGACAGAAAAATAACCCGGATTCAAAGGGTTAAATCAGCCGAGGGCTCAAGATCAAGGGCTGCAGTCGAAAAGTCCAAATAATCTACTTTTCTAACGATGGAAAAAGTCCCAAGGTCAAGGAAAGATGTGAAGGAGAAGCTGTAAGGAGTTAGGAAAGGAAAGATGTGAAGGAGAAGCTGTAAGGAGTTAGGAAAGGAAAGATGTGAAGGAGAAGCTGTAAGGAGTTAGGAAAGGAAAGATGTGAAGGAGAAGCTGCAAGGAGTTCGGAAAGGAAAGATGTGAAGGAGAAGCTGTAAGGAGTTAGGAAAGGAAAGATGTGAAGGAGAAGCTGTAAGGCGTTAGGAAAGGAAAGATGTGAAGGAGAAGCTGTAAGGAGTTAGGAAAGGGAAGATGTGAAGGAGAAGCTGTAAGGAGTTAGGAAAGGAAAGATGTGAAGGAGAAGCTGTAAGGAGTTAGGAAAGGAAAGATGTGAAGGAGAAGCTGTAAGGAGTTAGGAAAGGAAAGATGTGAAGGAGAAGCTGTAAGGCGTTAGGAAAGGAAAGATGTGAAGGAGAAGCTGTAAGGAGTTAGGAAAGGAAAGATGTGAAGGAGAAGCTGTAAGGAGTTAGGAAAGGAAAGATGTGAAGGAGAAGCTGTAAGGCGTTAGGAAAGGAAAGATGTGAAGGAGAAGCTGTAAGGAGTTAGGAAAGGAAAGATGTGAAGGAGAAGCTGTAAGGAGTTCGGAAAGGAAAGATGTGAAGGAGAAGCTGTAAGGAGTTAGGAAAGGAAAGATGTGAAGGAGAAGCTGTAAGGAGTTAGGAAAGGGAAGATGTGAAGGAGAAGCTGTAAGGAGTTAGGAAAGGGAAGATGTGAAGGAGAAGCTGTAAGGAGTTCGGAAAGGAAAGATGTGAAGGAGAAGCTGTAAGGAGTTAGGAAAGGAAGATGTGAAAGAGAAGCTGTAAGGAGTTAGGAAAGGAAGATGTGAAGGAGAAGCTGTAAGGAGTTAGGAAAGGAAGATGTGAAGGAGAAGCTGTAAGGAGTTAGGAAAGGAAAGATGTGAAGGAGAAGCTGTAAGGAGTTAGGAAAGGAAGATGTGAGGAGAAGCTGTAAGGAGTTCGGAAAGGAAGATGTGAAGGAGAAGCTGTAAGGAGTTAGGAAAGGAAAGATGTGAAGGAGAAGCTGTAAGGAGTTAGGAAAGGAAAGATGTGAAGGAGAAGCTGTAAGGCGTTAGGAAAGGAAAGATGTGAAGGAGAAGCTGTAAGGAGTTAGGAAAGGAAAGATGTGAAGGAGAAGCTGTAAGGAGTTAGGAAAGGAGAACTGTGAAGGAGAATCTGTAAGGAGTTAGGAAAGGAAAGATGTGAAGGAGAAGCTGTAAGGAGTTAGGAAAGGAAAGATGTGAAGGAGAAGCTGTAAGGAGTTAGGAAAGGAAAGATGTGAAGGAGAAGCTGTAAGGAGTTAGGAAAGGAAAGATGTGAAGGAGAAGCTGTAAGGAGTTAGGAAAGGAAAGATGTGACACACTCTGTGGTGTACGTCTACAATTCAAGACCAGTTTCCTGTTTTCAGAGGAAAACAAATTCAATTGAATTTAAAATGACCATTGTTGTTCACTGGACTGATGTGACTCAAGTGATCATGTGAGGATTTCAGTTCTGGATCGTGTTACAAGAATAACAGCTAGTTGTTTAGATATATATCTTTAGATATTTTGTCCACAACCTGAAAACATAACCCCTCCGGCCACTGGGTGTCGCCAGCAGCCACTAATGATTCCTTCAATGTTTAATCTAATGATTGTTTTGCAGTTAGAGCTCAAAGTGAAGTCTTCTAACTTCTTACTTCGTCTGACCAACAATCAAAGCCCCAAAACCGATATAGTTAAAATCTTTTTTTTACTGTTGATCGACACTATTTCAAAATGAGTGGACACACGTGTGTCACAAGGTGAGCATCTGCGTCTGGGACCTGTGGGCTTCAGTGCGTGAGGGGACATATTAGCAGTGGGATTAGATTAGACGCTCGCCTGTGACGAATCGGCCCTGCCGGGGCAGCGGGCCACACTCGGGACAAGACCCCGCGCTGCCACAGTTTCTGCCTTCGAGCCAAATCGAGCAGGGAGACTCGACGTTGTGTTCAAATCCAGGAGAAGGGAAATAAGTCAAAGTCGCCAGGATGCAGCAGATGCATTTGAGTTGATGGGCAAGAGAAGCTCATTGTTTCCCACAGAGCAAAGTTTACAGCCGATGGTCACTAACCACACACACACACACACACACACACACACACACACACACACACACACACACACACACACACACACACACACACACACACACACACACACACACACACACACACACACAGGTTTCCTACCTTGCAGTCATGCTGCGCCATGAGTGAGCTCCTGTGGAAAAGAAAAACTTCATTATTCATCATCACTGGGAAATTATTAAAGTTAATCGAGCAATAAAACTATAGAAACCAGTTCAGTCTCATTGGATCAAATTAGAACTACGATAACACTTTACTTTAACTCTCCCTGTTTAGCATTCATAGACAATATATATATATATATAACATTAAAACCTGGTTCATAACAGGCTATATGAAGACATTACTGTTTATTAATGTCAGATGTTGTAACTGTTGCTGCACATTCAAATAAACTTTCAGATGTCTTCATATCTAAGTGTGACCATCTCCTGGAGGCAGGAGGACAACGTCTCCTCCTCGTCACGGTGAGTCGCCATCAGGAGCTGGACTCTCATCCAGCAGGTTGGATAAAAACCCTAACCGCTGCCAGTGGTGTTCGGTTATTTTTGGTTAATTAATCAATCAATCAATTATATGTTACGTAGCCAAAGACAACATGTTGATCCGAGTCAGCCACGTCACCTGACCTCCTCCTCTCCTCTCGTCATAAACACTACGGCCACGAGAGGTCGTCTCCGGCAAAACACCACATCCTCCATTTCAAATCGAGGATGGTCTCTCATGTTGAGTCTTTTTACGTTACCTGTGTATCTGGACCAAGCGACGTCTCTGACGGTCACCATGACGACCAGCACGGCCAGCAGGACGGCCAGGAGGCTGTAGGCTCGGAGAGAGCTGAAGGCCACGAACCTGGACAGAAAAAGGCTGTTTGTAAAACACTCTAAATTATAACAATAACTTTATAGCACTTATCTAAACAAGGTTACTAAGTGCTTCACAAAATACATGGCAAAAACACCAATGAATAGAAATAGAACATATTCAATTCAATTCCATTTTAAACGCCAAGTCATAACTTATAGTGATTATCGTTATAGAAACCAACAGTTCACAATGAGCAGCAGTTTGGAGACTGTGAGTCACTGGAATCCTCGATAATAATAATAATCATAATAATCATAATAATAATAATAATAATAATAATCATAACAATAATAATTACACACAGACAGAGAGACAGAGAGAGACAGAGAGACAGAGACAGAGAGACAGACAGACAGAGAGAGAGAGAGAGAGACAGAGAGAAGAGGATGAGAGAGAGACAGACGAAGAGAGAGAAGACAGACAGACAGAAGAGGAGAGACAGAAGACAGACAGACAGAAGAGAGACAGACAGACAGAAGACAGAGAGAGACAGACAGACAGAGAGACAGACAGACAGAGAGAAGACAGACAGACAGACAGAGAGACAGACAGAAGACAGAAGAGACAGAGAGAGACAGAAGAGAGCAGACAGACAGAGAGACAGACAGACAGAGAGAGAGACAGACAGAGAGACGAGAGAGAGACAGAGAGACAGACAGACAGAGAGACAGAGAGACAGACAGACAGACAGACAGACAGAGAGACAGAGAGAGAGAGAGAGAGAGACAGACAGACAGACAGACAGACAGACAGACAGAGAGACAGAGAGACAGAGAGACAGAGAGACAGACAGACAGAGAGACAGACAGACAGACAGACAGACAGAGAGACAGAGAGAGAGAGAGAGAGAGAGAGAGAACAGACAGAGAGACAGACAGACAGACAGAGAGACAGACAGACAGACAGAGAGACAGACAGACAGAGAGACAGACAGACAGAGAGACAGACAGACAGAGAGACAGACAGACAGAGAGACAGACAGACAGAGAGAGACAGACAGACAGAGACAGACAGACAGACAGACAGACAGACAGACAGACAGACAGAGAGATAGACAGACAGAGAGACAGACAGACAGACAGACAGACAGACAGACAGAGAGACAGACAGACAGAGACTATGGGATGGACAGATCAGATATCATCACCGTTGTGCCTTTTTAAACTAAACACCTTCTGTCAGTCAGCAGAGTCATAATCTGTCCCATAAAATACAGTTCCAATAAACGTTTCAGATTAAATGAATTAAAAACAATTCAGTAGCACCGAGTGACAAATGTTAAAGGTTCCATGATCTTTAAAAACTAATATATATATATATATATATATCTCTATGAATCTGTGTATCCCTGCGTCATGGTGCCTACCACAGCACCGTGTTGGCTGCCGCACACAGCGCGGAGGTCCTGCACGGCCTCTGCCTCCAGTTCACCAGGCCGCAGAGCCGACACCCTGCGGGCCCGGGGCCCGGCTCCTCGCCGCGGGGCTCCGGGCCCCGCAGACCCGGCTGCCCGCCGCCCGCGGCTCCTGCTTCCCGGCTCAGCGGCATCATGAGGCGCACAGGGCCGCTCCTCCGCTCCGATCCTCCCGCAGAGACCCGCTGCAAAGCCCGCTGCAGGCTTCACGGTACTGTTTCCGGCAGTGGCTTTACAAAACAAAGGTCACCGCGAGAAATGTAAGTGAGTAAGTTTTATTTATTGAGCACCTTTCAAAACCAAAGTTACAAGGTTCTGTACAAAAGATGAAAACAGACAATATTCTATTCTATTTGTATAGCACTAAATCATAATAGACATTATCTCAAGGGACTTTATACAGAAGGTCCAGACCTTACATGTTATAGAGAAACCACATGAGCAGCTCTGTGGAGAATGTGGAGAGAACCAGACTCAATCAGAACCAGACCGGAAGAAACCTCTGGAACCAGACTGACGACATCTGCCTCGACCAGTCGGCGAGCGGAGGAAACTGGAGAGGAGAGGTGGATGGAAAAGAGAGAGAGAGGAGAGAGAGACACATCAGAGCAATCAAAAGGGGACAAGTTGTGTACTTGCACAAATACACCACAGCAAATTCCTTGTGAACCAGCTTGGCAATAAAACCAGATCATGATTCTGACGTACATCTGTGTTGTGTGTGTGTGTGTGTGTGTGTGTTGTGTGTGTGTGTGTGTGTGTGTGTGTGTGTGTGTGTGTGGTTTATTGATGTATGTTGAGTGTATATGTTTTTGTGTTATGCTTGACTGAGGTCTCTGGGCTTCCTGTTTAATTTCAGTTCCAGATTTATACTTTCCTCCGACTTTTGTGGTCGGGGTTCTGTGCATTCAGTCCGTTTTCTGTGTGGTGGTTGTGTGGGTTGTGTCGTGTGTGTGTGTGTGTGTGTGTGTGTGTGTGTGTGTGTGTGTGGTGTGTTTGTGTGCATTGTACATTTAAAGTGACGTCATTTGTTTGTGTCATGCTGTTATGACTGCACGGTACATACTTACATTGGACTGATATGTTCTGAAGTGAGACTCCCGTTTGTCAAATAGACACAAATCTGAGGGGAAGGTTGTTGTCCTGTGTTTGCAGCAGCCGCTTTATGGGTAGGTTGGTAAATCAGGGCCTCTGCCCCCTGATGGTCCAACGTCAGTTGCTGCAGCTCTAAACAGAACTGACAGATGCAACACAACGTCATTAATACGTGGATGATGTTTATCAGCACACCCAGTGTGATGTTGCCAGCGTTGCTGCAGTGCAGGCACAAGTTCATGAAATAACTTTGGTGTTTGAGAGTCGTCGCTTTCCGTTGAAACTTGAATGTTACGTTTATGACGACTCAAATCTTTCCCAAAATGTACTTCCTGTGGTAGAATTCAATGTTCTGCTAGACTAGGCCAAAGTCTGCTTTCTTTATACCACGTAACATATTTGTTAGAACTGTTTTTAAATCATGTGAGTTTCCATTAATCAATCTGACTTACAAACCACAGATTGTAAATAAAGGTGGACGAGTCGTCTCCACTTCCTCCCACCATCCAGACGTGAAGGTAAAGTATCTCCGATGGGAACGCCGCCATCTTGTGCATTTGGAGTCTGTGCAGTTGCAATCGAGGTCCCGCCCATACACATGCTTGACCAATCACGAGTCGGTCACAGCTGTCAATCATGACTTTTCAATCCATTTTTGAATGATCAAATAACTGATTAAAACCAAACTGATCAGAAACACTTGAATATAAATCTTTGAGAAAAATGGCCGTGTATAGTACAAAACTTAGTGTGAATAAACGCTTTGATGTTGTGTTTCTCTAGTGGTTCATCAGTATGTTTGATATCGTACATATTAATGTTTAATATATGTATTAAAACTATTGACTCTTGTATTTACTGTATATTTTTAAAAGAGCAATACGACCTTGTGTAGGTGTATGTGAGTGTGTGTGTGTGTGTGTGTGTGTGTGTGTGTGTGTGTGTGTGTGTGTGTGTGTGTGTGTGTGTGTGTGTGTGTGTGTGTGTGTGTGTGTGAGCCACTAATTGGACCTGAATTTCACTGAGCAACAAAAGATTAAGCTAGAAAATTCCAGCTCTGGTTTGCACAGGCTCTGCTTTGTTGTCCCTTCGCCTCTGTTTGTTCTCTTCTAATGCTGTGTTAACAGTTATCTCTCTCCCTTTCTCACCCCCCCCCCCCCCCCCCCTGTGTCTCTGTGTCTTTCTTTCCGTCGCTCTCACTTTCTCTCCTTTTTCTCGTGCGGCCCATGAAAGGCGTTTTGCCCCAAACGAAGCCCAGTTACCCCCAACTGCTCGGAGGCCGGCAAACCGCAGAGGCCCGAACCCGCTTGTGAGGTGCTGTCCAGATTAACTCACAAATCAATCTCTCTCTCTCTCTCTCTCTCTCTCTCTCTCTCTCTCTCTCTCTCTCTCTCTCTTCTCTCTCTCTCTCTCTCTCTCTCTCACACCCACACACACACTACAGGAGCCTGTTGGACAGCCACAATGAACCCCACAGCCTCAGTGGAGTGGATCCTGATCACTGTCTCCATCTATGTGAAACTTTCCATGTCGGTCGGTGCTGAGCCTGCCCGCGAGCTCTTGGTTGGACCTCTTTGCTGATCTCGAGGCAGGAGAATGCTTGGTGGCAGGATGATGATTGAGCTGCAAAGCACCGAGGATGGTGGTGGTGGGTGGCTGTGGCCACATGGACATACTGAGCCCGGAGGAGCTGGAGTGTAAGATCTGCTATTGGGCGTACAATCTCAGGAGTCGCAGGCCAAAGGTGCTCGAGTGCTGCCACCGCCTGTGCGCTAAATGCCTCACTAAGATCCTGGATCTGGGTGAGTCGCCCCCCAACGTTGTAGTGTGCCCGTTCTGCCGCTACATCACCAGACTTCCCGGGGAGGCCGTGAGCAGTTTGCCAGATGACTGCAGCCTGGTGGCAGCCCTGTCTCTCCAAAGCAGGAATCAGAGGAACCTCCACTTCCACCAGGAGTCGACCACGGAGCTGCTCCTCAGCCCAAGGCGCTTAAACTCGCTGATGGGCAACAACGCACCAGTGATGTCCCCTTCCCCTTCCTCCTCCGCCTCTTCCGCCACTACTTACTCCTCCATCCGGAGCTCCCCTAACTTTTTCGTCATCACCATAATGGAACCTCCGCCAGGCCCTGCCTCAAACCAGGATCTCCACCATCAGCCACATGGATCACACACATCAAGCCGGGGCTACCGCTCGTCCAGTCTGGACTCCATGGCATCCATCACGCAGAGGTGGACGGTGTGGAACTGTGCAGCTCTCCTGTGCCAGACATCTGCCAGGGCACTGGTGTGGGTGCTGGGGCTGCTGTACTTCAGCTCGCTGCCCATGGGGGTGTACCTGCTCATCATGCAGAGGACAACGCTCGGCGTGCTGCTGGTGAGCCTGGTTCCTGCCAGCCTCGTCATGATCATGGTCTATGGATTCTGCCAGTGTATCTGCCATGAATTCTGGGACTGCATGCCACCATAATGGGAGCAGATGAATGGGCAATGGTTTGCTTTGAATATGCTTCACAATAGATGTCAGGAATTCACTAATGGGGATGTTACTGTGTAACTGGCCATGTGAGCGTTGACTTCATTGGCAGGAAAATCATCCTTTTTTATGGGAGAAGAAAGCAACACAATCATGTACATCACAGAGGAAGCTCACAGTTGTGGGCTTTTCATTATTATATATGTTAATTTGTGCATTTGTTTAACTTGACAGACTAATTACCCAGTGGTTCTCGTCCTTTTCAGATTGTGTCACGGCCATAAATGCATCAAATGTGAACTCAACTATTGCAGAGTCCTGAGAGTTCTTGAAATCAGCAGCAGGATGATCCTGCAAAAAATGCACCAAAAAGACAGAATCAGTTGAAAGAATTCTAAATATAAATATGTATATGTACATTTGTGTGATCCTGAATTAAACTGGGTAAATACAAATATATGTGTAGTTTGTTATAGGTGTCAACTGTTCCGTAATGTTCAGAGATGTAAGTGAATCGTGTGATTAATGAGAGAGCTTCCTGATGAGCCTGAAACCACCAGGGGGCGCTGTAATAGCTCTTCATTGGCCTGCCACCTTCACTCAAAGAGTTTATATCAGTGTCTTCATTCAAATCCACTCAGGCTGTTGAGTCAGAGGGTGAAAGAGAAGCTGCAGGAGTGTCTGGACGAGGAATTTGAAAATCAAATGAAACCAGGACCAGAATCACGGTCTGTGGGTAATAATTTGTATTGGATTTGTAAGCAAAAATAATGTAGCAATATGCATAGTGTAAGCATGATAAACATAACTTTATCTTAGATTATTACGTATACATCTTTGTCACTTTGAGCCTTGAAAACTGTTGAGACATCTAGAGAAGAAAATCACAAACAAGTTGGAGACTGGTTGAATTTTTAACAATGTGTTGTATTTTATAAGCTCGTTGTGCGTTTTTAAAGGTTCAGTGTCTAGGAGTTAGTGACATCTAGTGGTGAAGTGTCATGTTGCAGCTGAACCCCCCTCACCTGTAGAAAGAGAACCTGTAGAAGCTTCAGTTGTCATAAAAACTCAAAAGGTTTAGTTTGTCCAGTCTGGGCTACTGTAAAAAACATGGCGGCCTCTGTAGAGATGTAAATATAAAGTATTTAAGTATAAAGTATTTAAGTATAAAGTATTTAAGTATAAAGTATTTAAGTATAAAGTATTTAAGTATAAAGGACCCATTCTAGGGTAAAGAAAACAATGATTCACACAATTTAGATGAAACAAACTAGTGAAAACATCACTAGGATTATTTTATATTCAATTTCTGCCAATAGATCCTTTCACCCAAATCTTACACACTTGACCTTTAATTTAAAATCTGAAAAATTAAAGTAAGAATTGAGGATTAAAGAGTAAACTATTTAGCAGAGTAGAAATGTAAATACTTGAGTAAAGTAGTACAAGTACCTCGAGTACTTCATTGAATGCTCTGTCTACCATCGGGGTTTGGATCCTGGACTGATTCAAGATTCAAGATTCAAGAGTTTATTGTCATATGCAATGATTACATTAAGCTTGCAATGAAATTCTTGTGTCACAGGCTCTCTTGTAGCAATGCTCATAATATTAGTAAAGTAAAATACAATAGAACATCAAAATTAAAGCGACATTAAGTTATTGTTTTCAGTGCAGCTACAGCGTTTGCTCTGAGATCTGATCCCGGCCCAGTCTGTCCTCACTCTGCTTCTACAACACACGTCCTGCTGATGGGAAACAGTCCCGGCCTCCCACTGGCTCTGTTTTCCAGGGGACTCTTCATCTGAATCTGAGCCAGTGCTTCCCAACATCACTTCAGATTCCTTTTTAGTGATGCAACTCCCACATGTCGGTGTGAGGGACGCTCAGAGGCGGTGAGAGACAAACTCGGAGCTGCTGGAAGTGAAAACAACAGAAGGTGACAGTTTGAAGGCGTCTTTGTGTTTTGGCAGTAGCACGTGTTTACACTGTGTGTTATGAAAGACACCCGGCAGCAGTATGGGTCATAAATCCCACCTTCTCAATGTTAATGGGGGGGGGGGGTTCTGCCATTATAGGTTGTTCTTATCACACCGATGTTCAAGTCTTCACGTTTCCACAGTGAGTCCCAAACCTTTACAGAAGTTCAGTAATGAATGTGTGTGTGAGGAGGTGTCCCAGGACTGTCAGGGGACCCCTCCTAACAAGATGGCTGACCACAGAGTCACAGAAGGTCTTCAGGAGCGCCCCCTGCAGTCCAGAAGACCTTTGTCTCCTCAGCAGGCACAATCAAAGTGATACTGACGATGAGGAGGATGAAGAGGATGATGATGATGATGAAGATGATGATGATGATGATGATGAAGATGAAGATGAAGATGAGTCCTCTGCTCACTCTGTGTATTTACTTCACATCCCCACAGGAAGCGAGTGGAGTCGCTGTCGGCCAATGAGATTCGCGGATAGCGCTCAGACAACAAACAAAAGACCGAGGCTAGCGGAGCAGCTGGTCCGGACGTCACTTCTCTCCCTGCGCACAGCGACAACCCGCGTCTCTGCCTCGAACCCGGTCCCTCGGCTCCGGTCCCTCGGCTCCGGTGCCGCCGCAGACCGTCTCCGCGCGGCGCCAGCTAACGTTAGCCTGAGCCGCGTCGGCGATCGCGCTGCCCGGGCTGGCCAAGCACATCGCGTCAGCCAGGTTAGCTACTCGGCTAACTAGCTGTGGCTGCCTCTCTACGACTAGCGAAGCCAGTTAGCTTAGCCTGCTAGCTAGCTTAGCTACACCCCCCCCCCCCCTCTCCTCCTCCTCCTCCCCCCCCCCCCCCCCTCCTCCTCCTCCTCCTCCTGAACTAACTTGACACTGACTGACACGAGAGGTTCGGGCTTGTTGCTGACGAGCCAGTTGTATTAACACCCGGGTCGGAGCCATGTCTGGACAGTCGTCGGGCTGCGGCTTCCTCATGTCGGTGGTTGTCCACGGAGACGCGGCTCTGAACGAGCAGGAGAAGGAGCTCAACCAGCGGCTCCGACGGCTCTACCCCGCCGTCAACGAGACCGAGACCCCGCTTCCTCGCTCCTGGAGCCCGAAGGACAAGTTCAGCTACATCGGGCTCTCCCAGAACAACCTGCGCGTGCACTACAAAGGTTCGTCCCGGACACACGCGCTCATCGCAGCACTCGGTACCACCCGGGGCCAGTGCTGCTAACGTTAGCTTAGCCCGGCCGTTAGCGGATCCGAGGCAGCCCGCCGCTGTGGCTAAAAACAAAGTGTGCTAGGCTAGCGGCTCGGGCAACAACAAGGCAGAGGACATCTTGCCACCCGACCAGCTGGCGAGGCGCGTCCGCAGCACGGAGCGGTGCCGCTAGCTCGGTAGCGTCCCCTCCTGCGTGACGGACCCGGGGCCAGCTGGTTCCGAGCCGGCTCGACATGAGTCAACACAATATAATCCCGTGAGCCCGAAGTCGACTCGGACCAGGTAGCCTCTGTTGGCTAATGTAGCACAACTGGGTGGTTTGTAAGAGACAGGGGAAGCCCAGTGTCGAACACCCCGCTGAGACCGAGCGGCCCAGACGAGTGGACCGGTTCTGGGTGAAGTGGTAGTTGGGGACCCGGGGTCGTGAAAGGTGGCGCTCGGGGCTTCGGTGTCGGTTCTGCTCTCTGACATTCAGGGCTGACTGGTTGCTTAGCAAAGCGTTCGAGCGGGTTTTGGTGCAGGCCTGTAAAAAAGGCTAATGTCAAAAAAAAAAAAAAAAAAGGTGCACCTCTGCTTCCTGGGTGTGTTGTTCTGCTGCTCCGGGTCCGAGCTGCTCTCCCACGAGGTCCACCTCGGTACCGCTTGTGTGTAAATCCACCTGGGTGTCGTAGAGCAGGTTTGCAGATGCTGAGAACTATATCCAACAAGGAGCCGAGGAATGTTGTATTTGTGCAGCAGTGTTGAGCAGAACATTGAAGTTGTATGCATGTTGGCATACTGATTTATAAATGAGCCGAACTCTTTCATCTTCCCTTAATCCCACCTAATCCACAATTATCAATAATTTACTGCTTTGCTGGAGCAAGGTACAAGAGCTTCAATGATTATTTCATTATCTAGCATCTATTTTGGAGATTTGATCAACATGGCAAATTCCAGGAACTTACATGCAGACATCTGCTCGTTAATTAATTAAGACTGCTATGTTGTTACCCTGAACAACCTTGGGTTTAGAAGTAGTGGCTGGACAAGTAGACTTTTCACTATATTACGTTGTGCTTTGGAAATCATAATGAATTCAGTCAAATCGATCATGAAAATGTTATTGGAGCCTCAACAACTGCCCCAATGCAGCATTCAAGATACTTGTTACTTGTAAAAACAACACAGCTTCTTGCAATTATTTGAAAACATGATGTTATAATTTACATTTATCTCAGAATGTGGGGAAAAAACTTTTTAATGGCGACGTCAGATAAAGCAAAAAACAGAAATGTGCCTTATCTTATTCCTGCAGGTAATTGGGAATCGTCCGATTCTCTACGAATACAAGGATGTGCATTTTAACGTGTGTAGACAATTAGTTGACTAATCAATGGCTCGACACAAGCAATTTTGGTTATTAATTTTCACTTAACTCTACAGGCCCCATGATTGATACTGTATTTTCTGTATCTTCTGCAGTTTAATGTATTCATCTAGCAACCATTTTGTCAACAGATGTAAAATGGAGGTAAAACGTTTTTTTATTCTCATCTCGCTACTTCAGCAAATTTTCCAGATTTTGGAAAAGCAATATCATCCTGATCATTATTCAAACCTGCTCCTGGAAATCAGATTGTCTGGTGAGAAGGAGCACATGAAATAAATTAAAACAGTTTTAGGAAACATATTGCCTCTCAGCTGGGATTTAAATAAAGATAATTTTTTTTTTGTAATCAAAAAGAAAAACTAGAGTGCAAAACTCTGCCAAGGTCCAACAGCCCTGTTAAATTCAATCAAGCTGCACCAGATTTCACACACTCATAGATATCAGTTCCCCACACGTGCCAGATTTTTCCCCTTTATATTAATCCATGAGTTATTCTGAATTTGAATTATTACAAATTTTGAAAAGCGTTCTTTCTCGCAATGTTAAAGTCGAAAAAAACAATCAAGAATACGCCCCCTGATCTTCATTTCTCTAAAAAAAATTAAGTTCTACTTTCACCAATTTCACATCCAGGGGTGGAAACAGTACCGGCCGCACCTCTCTCCTGATCCAACTTGATAACAACTTGGAAATTACTGTCGGGAAATAACTGACGGACACGGTCAACATTCACTTTTTGGTGAAAACTCTGACTTTGAACCCTCGTGGAGTGGAATGGTCTCTGGATCGGGCTTTATCCTGTCAGGACTGTCGGGGGTTTAATCTGCAAACAATCCAAACTGGTGGTCATCGGCCTCTTTGGCTGCTGAAAAGTGTTAGCCTGTCTTCATTGTCAGCATTTCCATCCCTTCATGATAAGATAAAGATCCGGTATGAGTTTGTATTAACCACACCCCACTGCTCACGCCTTTTATGTTTTACCCTCAACTTCAGGTCACGGCAAAACTCCTAAAGATGCAGCGTCTGTACGCGCCACTCATCCCATCCCAGCCGCCTGCGGGGTCTACTACTTCGAGGTGAAAATCATCAGCAAAGGCCGAGATGGGTAAGGACACAAAGACAAAGAAATAATTTCCATTTTCCCTTCAACATTTTTGCTGCTTTCCCCAAAGGAGAGCAGAGTCCTGACCGGTCCAAAGTAAAATATCTCTACTGTTAAATTGATTGCAATGGAATTGGGATGATTTCCAATGTTATTTGATGAGCCACTAACTTGTTTGTCCACCACATAATGAACAAACTATTTTTTATGTTTCTTATAATAATATAAACATACATTCGTATATATCGCAGATCACATATTAGCTACTCAACTATAACTATTCGTACTGAATTTCATGACGTTCTTACAAAATGTGTTTGCTGCCATGTTGTGACGTTATCAGTGCTTTGGATTCTTTGCTGCGACCCCAAACTTTAAATCACTATTAAATGAAAGAATAATTTTAATCTTCAACGCGATAGAAGCCAAGTTGTATTCCTACATCGAAAGGGCCTCGTCTGAAAGTTCAACAGCCACAGGTCATGTTCCCCTGTCACCATTTCAACCACCTGAACCTCCTGACACCAGATAGGTGATAGAAAAAAAAAAGCCGTCATATTATCCCAGAAAATGATAATATGACATAAAAATGTTTATTAGCATGTTCACATGCTTATGTTTTGCATCTTTTCCATCTATGCCACTTGTTTTTCTTTGCATTAACTGAGTATTACAACCTCACGCACTGATTGTGTAGCTGTAAAGTCAGATCTGGAAGATGGTGAGGTCTTCGTGATGATTATCGGCAAGGCACGCTCAGTGGCTGCTCACTTACTCCCCCCCCCCCCCCCCCCCCCCCAGTCTTTTATATGAACTCTTGTCTCTTCCTCAGGTACATGGGCATCGGCCTCTCAGCTCAGGGTGTGAACATGAACAGACTGCCCGGTAAGACAACGCTTTGTGTGCATTCGTGTCATGTCTGTGTTTGTAGCTACTGCCTTTGGCTGCGGTGAGAAGTCTGTGCATCACTGTCAGTGTCTGCTATTTTATAATACCAGCATTCTTTTGTATTTTGTATCTGGAACGAGGTATAAAGTTTTCTTAATCCTTCCGTGATTATGGCACGGATGTATTGAAGGACATCTGCAGAGAGTTGTGGTTAAACATTGAGCTAGTAAACCATCTTATTTCAGCTACTGTCACTGATTGTCTGATTATTCAGATCTGTTTCTGTTGAGGACAAAGGTTTTCCTGGTTGTGGTTTAATTTGGATTAGAGGAATAAAAAAATAAAAAGTCACTACTCCCACAACTCAAAGATATTTAAGGTGTAACCACAGTTTCAGAAGTCGAGTGCAACCAATATGAAAACGTTTCTGCCACCACTTTGCCGTGTCACGGGACCACGTCAGCCCAGTGCTCTACTGGGTTATCAGGGCAAACAGGAGCCTGACACCCCTTCACCGGTCTGAGAACTGGACCCACCCAGAAGCTCCAGGCTCTCCATACAAAGATAACAGGAGGCCCAGAGCAGACTGCAGACAGATTGATGGCTAATGAAAATCCACTAATTGTGAGGAACTGATGCCAGGCTGCTGCGTAGTTGTGTTGTAATGTGGCAACGTTGGGATTAATTCTGCAGCTCAGCACAAACTTGCACGGTCCTGCCACTTGGTTTGTAGCGCCAGAAGAGCCCCGAGGCCGTCCAGGCTGCAGCAGAGGCCGTTTCTTCTTCTCCTCTCTTTGAATCAACGATCGGACAAACGCTCCCAACACACCGACGGCAAAGTGAAATGTCTTGGAAATATGGGCTTGTTTCCAGCATCACGGTCATCCTCACAACAGAATGAAACATCTGTGTTTGTTTTATAGTGCTCATACTTTTGCATTTGCATCCCTCAGGTTGGGACAAGCACTCGTATGGTTACCACGGAGATGACGGACACTCCTTCTGCTCGTCCGGCACTGGGCAACCTTACGGACCCACGTTTACAACGGGCGACGTGATTGGCTGTTGCGTTAACCTCATCAACAACACATGCTTCTACACAAAGAATGGCCACAGCCTAGGTAAGAGAAAGAAATGCATCTTTGCACACCTGAACATGTCACCGGTGCATCGGTGGGACGCACAAACAAAATGAACCGAATGTTTACACTTACCCCTTGTCCATATTGTCTGAGCGTTATCTAACTGATTTTATAAACCAACAACAAACAAGATAGTATGCAGGACATTTTCTGAAATTTCAAGAAAATTGTCGCCTCTGTATTTCAGTAATTGGGTTTAGAGCAACAGTTGGAACAGTTTGACCCCACACCCAGGCAGTGCACGTTACCTTTTTGCACAGTCATGCAGAGTGAGAGGAAAACAAAGACATTTCTGTGTCATGGAAAGATTAAATTAAAGAAGGAAGTGGATCTGGATTCTTGGATTCATGTCTGGATAATGTGTCCAATGGGCCCAGCTGACTTTGCTTTTTCTTCCTCTACAGGTATTGCCTTCACAGACCTACCAGTGAGTACCCGCATTTTCTGTGTTGTGAAGAAGTCTGTTAGTTTCCATAATTAATCAGGGCTGTAGGACATGGAGCTATTTATAGAAAATAAATGTTTCATGTGCTCCAGAATATCTACTGCCGTCCAAATGTTTACACTGTGCTAAATGGATTGGTGGCTATTTGGATTCATCTCGTTAGGAACCTGATTCTTAAAGCTTTTGTTTCTCTGTCTGCCCAATGGTTTGATCACAAGTTTAGTGAATCCTCTTAAAAGAGTAATGCGTCTAAACGGGACATCACTCGTGCTGCATTGTGTTGTTGTGGCTCATCGTCAGATTCTGAGTCTCGCTCCCGTGCTTCATTATGTAAACAACTCCCAGACCAAATGGACATTAACTCCAGTGGGATTCATCTAGGGATTGACTGCATGAAAATGTGAGGGAGATCCTTGTTTTTTTAAAGTTATTCCCCTCCCTTCTTGCTTAGTAGCAAATGAGAGCCGGCTGTTTTCGAAGGAGAAGAAAATAAGAGTCTTAACCACAACAATAATCCATTGAGCACGGGCTTGACTGTGAGCCAGACATTCGTGTTCCTCCAGTGTTGTGCAGTGCGTCGCCTCGGCACAGCTGACCTTGTTGGACCGTGACAAAGGCAACTTTTAGACGCATGCACCGTTGTACTATTCTTATGGGGACTTTAGTCAAGAAATGTACTTCAAATGAGCGAGTGTTTGCAGGTTTTGTGATCTGTTTTTTTTGCAGGTTTTAAAAATCCATGGACTCGTTTCCCATTGCCGGTTGAAGAGTTTGCCTTTCTGTCCCCTTGACAAGACCTGTCATCAAACGTGCTGGAAACTGAGGAGCTCTCACCTCGCTATCTTGCCAGTGTTGCATTTTGCACTTCACAAACGTTCATGGCTTTTTACACTTCAACGCCCAGAGGTTTAATGCGCATCATAACGTTGTGCAGAAAAGGTGCAGCGTCAGCATTTAGGCTTCCAAGAGAAAGAAGAAGAATTTGGTGCATTCGCCCCGGTGTCATGTTTCCATCTCTGCCGATTGGAGGTGGTAGTGACTGGGGTCTCCACAAAAATGTAGATTGGGAAGTTGAATGCCAAAGTGGAGCCGCCACAGTGTTTCAAGTGTTTCAGAAATCGCAGCACATGACAATATAATCACTGAGTCATTGGTTCTGATGAACAAAGCTCTACATTGATCAGCTTGATAGGTTAAGTTAAGTTTTATGGGGTAAATCTAGACAAAAGATTAACTTCTGAGGATTTCCTTTCATTCCCAATCTCCATTTCCTTCTAACGTCACAACTCATGACTCTCTCTTTGTTGCAGCCAAACTTGTACCCGACCGTGGGCCTTCAGACTCCAGGGGAGGTGGTTGATGCAAACTTCGGCCAGCACCCCTTTGTGTTCGACATTGAGGACTACATGCGAGAGTGGAGGACAAAGATCCAGGCCCAGATCGATCGCTTCCCCATCGGGGAGCGCGAGGGCGAGTGGCAGTCCATGATCCAGAAGTAAGGGGATCGGAAAACTGAACCCGTACAAAATACACATTCCCCGTGAAATAATAGGGTTTATATGACAACACAAGCAGTAATATCACTATATTACTGTTTTTGGAGTATTGGAATTATTGGATACTGTGGATAATGTCTGCCGACGTGATGAGGATCAAGGCCCATATGGATCGCTTCTCCACTAGAGAGCAGGAGCCCGGATCCAGAAGTGAAAACTGTGGGATTGGGTTTTATTGTTTTGTTATGCTGATGGGATTAGTTCTCTGTTGCTATGATTACTTATTCTGAATGGATTTGATCTCCTCTTGATGGGGGATTGGGGTCTAGGCAGGAGTGAAGTGAAGTCGGCCCCATGGCCTGGAATTTAAAACAGGATGTTTCTAAGCTCAGGTCAGATTGGTGGACGGGAGGCTTGTGTTGTCTTTGTAGAGAAACGGTAAGATGATCAATCCTCTGATCACAAAGGTCCCTGCAAACACCAGCAGCCGTGCCTCCCCTCTAACCTGCCATTCAAAAGTCAAACACACACACAACAGGCTTTTATTACACACATACTTCAAAGATGTGAAGTAATCCAAGAAACTATAAGCCTGACTTTAACCAGATGCAATGGTTTACATGGAAACACCAACTCATCAGGTATGTCTGTGCTCTACCACTTCTCCTGTGTCTAATCACTTGATGTGTTTTCCCTGTTAGAATGGTGGCTTCCTACCTGGTGCACCACAGCTATTGTGCCACAGCTGAAGCCTTTGCCAAATCCACCGACCAGGCCGTACACGAGGAGCTGGCCTCCATCAAAAATCGACAGAGTGAGTCATTCTGTGCTGGCATTTTTCTGGAGCTGCTTTAAGACCTGCGTTGAACTCCAGAGAATCCCCGGGCGTTCTCCGCAGGGGCTGTGTGTGTGTGAACGCAAACATCCGAGTCAGAGCCTGTGGACTCTCTGCAGAGTTTCCAGAGTTAACAGTCCCCGGAATGTCCAGAGGCAACAATGTGAGATGTGCTGTAAACAAGAACATGTGATCGCCAAAGCAGAATTAATATGTCACGTCCTGCTTGCTGCTCCAGCCCTCACCTGAACACTCTGGAGAATCTCCTGCTGCTCTGGAGGTCATGCCTGAAAAGGGCTTCAATGATGCTACCATTAGGAATCAGGACTTTATCAGAATTTTAAATCTGACACTAAAAGCCACTACAACTTACAGGCAAGAGACGGATCCACTGTTTGTTTTTTGAAAACCCAAGTTTGCTCACAAAAAATCCAACCTATGTACAGAATCTGAAAACTTAGGCATGTGACTTTTTATAACGCAGTGTTACCAAGTCCATAAAATGCTGAATTAAAATGTGTATTTTCCCGCAATAATTCCCAGACACCTGTTCAACTGTTGAAGTTAGTGGACTGTTTTTGCAGTAATACTTCAGGAAGACGACCACTTACTAACTTTGTCAGCTTAAATAACTAAATTAAACGGGCATAATTTAATTACAGGAGTATTACTGTAACAAAGCATACAAACAGTGTCCGTGTAAAGAAAACACGGTGCAGTAATGTGTCCTGTAAACGTGTTCACTGTTGCTTGGCAGAAATCCAGAAGCTGGTGTTGTCAGGTAGAATGGGCGAGGCCATCGAGACCACCCAGCAGCTCTATCCCAACCTCCTGGAGAGGAACCCAGACCTGCTCTTCATGCTCAAGTACGACCAGGGCTGAGTTTGAATGTTTGTTTTTTTATGATTTTAAAACTTATTGGATCATCTGAATGCAGCTGATCCTTAAAGTGTGACGGGGGGGACTGCAGACTTTGGCTTTATTGAGACAGATACATGTGGTTAAAAGGCTTTCTGCCTCTTCTCTTCCTCTTTTGAATTTCCTTTCCTTCCGGTCCCCCTCCCTCCCTCCCTCCCTCCCTCCCTCCCCAGGGTGAGACAGTTCATCGAGATGGTGAATGGGACGGACAGTGAGGTGAGGTGTCTGGGAGGTCGCAGCCCGAAGTCTCAGGACAGTTACCCCGGCTCCCCGCGACCCTTCAGCAGCCCGAGCCACAAAGCCAGCAGCTCCCAGCCGTACCTCACAGGTACAGTCCAGATGTGCTTGTCATTCACATCTGGTGAACAGGCATCAAGTCCATACTCGGCATCATTCATTTGTATTAACATCTGTCCTGAAAGATCCAATAACGAGTGTTCAGCTCTAAGTAAATCAACGCTGACCACCTGTGACGGGATCCCTCAGTACTGAAGTTAATATCCGGTCTGGAGCGATAGCTAATAATAATGGGGGGGGGTTTCTCGATAGCTTCAAAGTTCATGTTAGTGTGTTTCCAAACAAAACGCACAAACGCCGTCTGTCGCGAGCAAGCTTACAGCTAACAGCCCCTGGAAAGTGATGTTTAATCTTCTCCTGGTAAAAGAACGATGCAGCAGAAATGCAGTGATCCAAGAGGTTCTGGACACGGCTTAAATATCGCACCGAAACACAAATGTAAACAAAAAGAAATCACCGTCTTTATATTAGATTTTAAACATGTCTCATCACTCTTGCCGTTTTGAAGGGTTTGACAGCAACTGCTGTAATGGCGTGACGTCTAATAAGAGCCACAGCTCCTCCCCTCACAGTCACAAGCCCTGCCCTCCGAGCACTGGCTCCACCCTCCCAGCGTCCGACATCAGCCTCAACGGGAGCCGCAGTCAACAGCCCATAACCAGGTACGGAGCCTCACTAAAACAACTATTTCATTGCACTGCTTATAAAGCTGAATTTTTGCTTCTGTGTGGAGGTGTGGTCACGGAGTAGAAGCATAAATTGTAGGAGTTATCGTGATTGACAGCTGGTACGGTCCAATGGGTGCAGGTCACAGGTGTTGGTGGGCGTGCCGTGTGGGATGTTTCGTCCACTGAGGAGGAAACCCTTCCTGTGAGCCTTCACACATTCTGTCTTTTTTATTTTCTTCAGCAATGACGTAGATATGGAGGTTGACCACTTCACCAACGGAGTGACGGAGTCCTCCTCCAATGGTTTCCTCAACGGCAGCTCTAAACACACCGCGGAGCCCGACGACTGTGACGCAGACATGGGTGGGTAGAGAGTGTGTGTGTGGTGTGGAGCATTAACATAAAGGCAACATGCCCCTGGTAACCTTTCACTACATTCCTACCTTGGTTGATTTGGAGTTGTGCTTGTTTCTAACATGCATTTGGCTTCACGTTGTGACTGAAGGTTTTCTGTCTTCCTCTCCTCTGTCAGAAAAAGACTGTATCATTCATTCTCTGTAAAATTGACAATTTTGACCACTTTGTGGTAAATCGTGGGATTGGAAGCTAATTCCTGTTGCTGTGTATAAATGCACCACCACATTCACGTCCTTCTTGCATGTCATACTGGCTGTGGCTCTGCAGAAGTGGAATCTGCTCAGTCCAAGCGGCAGCTGTGCGGTGGGAGCCAGGCAGCCATCGAGAGAATGATCCATTTCGGCAGGGAGCTCCAGAGCATGAGCGAACACCTCCGCCGTGAGTGTGGCAAGAACTCGACTAACAAGAAGATGCTCAAGGTAACACACACATCCCTCTGCTTGGTCCACCCACACTGCATAAACCTGTTTCTGTTTGAAAGCTCATGAACCTCTGCTCATATTCATCAGGCATTTACTATTTACGTACTAAATACTCACAGAAAATCTTGTAAAATTACTAAAGAATGCTTTTAGGTTGAAGGACAAAGATGTTGGTATTGTATTGGCATTATTATCAAGACACTTAGCTGAGGTTTAGAAGAAATACAGTTTAAATGGCATTTTCTGCACCTGCAGCAGAAATATATGGATCCACCCTAAATTCTTTAAGTGGCAACTTGGGCCGAAAGTGCGTCAGTGATCCACTGTTAAACACGGGCATGAACATTTCATCCTACATATCCCATAATCCACGATGTCATCCGTCAGACATTTCCTGCCTTACTATGGCCACAGTTGCTAAGGAACCAGGAAGTTACTGGTCTCGGCCCGTGACATATTTCTGTTCATAACCACAAACACTGCGAAGTGTTGTTGTCACTGTTCTGCGGAAACGAAACAAAAAAAGATGTGTTGTCTTAATCATTTGAGAGCTGCCAGTGGGAGGATGATGTTTTTTATATAAAACAACCCTAAGAGTTTGAGCAGTCATTCATTGCGAGGCCATGGCCACCTCGTCACGTACATCCGTGAGGACGGCGAGCAGAGAAACATTTCATATCTTGAAAAGTTCCACTTTACATAGTTCAAATCACTTTAGGGAGACTTAAGACATATCTTGTTCATTTATCACGGTTTATTGACTTACAGAACCTTTTTGCTTTGGTTGTACAGATTTCATAGACATGAAGTATATGAAGATTCTCCAGGAAATGACATGGCAGTAAAATACCAGTGTAGACGCTGGAGGATACTTTCTGTTGCAGAGTGGTTGAATGGTTAATAAGTGTGAAAGGCCGGTAACAGCGACCAGACACAAGCTGTGGGGAGAAACTGATGGAAGAGGAGCAGTCCACTGTTGTGTGATCAGTATCTGCTGTTCTTGCTGTCTCGTGCTGCAGGATGCGTTCAGCCTTCTCGCCTACTCGGACCCGTGGAACAGTCCAGTCGGCTACCAGCTGGACGCCATTCAAAGAGAGCCCGTCTGCTCCACCCTCAACAGTGCAATATTAGGTAGGTCAGCTGATCGGTGCCGAGTATGTTCAAGTTTGACGACACAGCAGTAGATGACATTTAAAATACTTGCAAAGTTTTACCAAAATTGAAACGTATGGAGCTGGAGACCAGTGTGAGCTGGTGCCACAAACACAAAGTAGCCTCAGCACATCTGGAGACGTGCGTTTCCACTGTACTGATGCATCTTCACTTCTGGTCTCTGTTGTCTGTCGCTCTGACCTTTTTTTATTCCTCTTCTCCCTCCTCATTCTCTCCAGAGACTCACAACCTGCCCAAGCAGCCCCCTCTGGCCCAGGCCGTGGGTCAGGCCGCCCAGTGCCTTGCCATCATGGCACGGACTGGCAGTGGCTCCTGCGCCTTCGCCTCAGTGGACGATTACTTGCACTAGCCTAGTGTATACGCGCGCGCACTGAGGACCTGTCCAGAAAGGTCTCCCTCCACCTGTAGTCATATATTAGCTGAGGAGACGCTCCTCCGCACGATAACAAGTAGAAGAAAATCAACTACGTCACCTGCTTCTTGTTCTGCTTTTACCAGTCGCCACAAACGCCACTGAGGACCAGGGGTAACTTCTGGGCAGATCTTCAGGGCGCCAACACACCACATTCAAACCACACACACACACACACTATATCTCTTTCCATCGTGAATATGAAATTACACCTCCACCTTGGTTGGCCTTGCTAACCCCCTCCTCCAGCCCTGCATCTACATGGGGACAAGAGTAGCCAACTTGAAAATACCCGGTGAGCCAAACTCATGCAGATGCCCTGCCCCCATCCACCAGGGGGCAGCAAACCAGGGCAGACAGACTCCCGGTCAAACATTAATGGGGAAAAAACAAAAGAACAAATAAAGAAAATCAGACGAGCGACCGCCATGGCCGACCGCCCTTTAGCGTGGTCCCTGTAAGCCGGACTCACCAGGTCAGCACACACACACACACATACTCGCAAACAGGCTCCACAGAGGCTTTCTGGGAGCTGGAACTACAGCCAACACCAGGCTCTGTGACAGACAGCCCACCCCCTCCCTTCACCCCCCCACCTCCCTCCACCTCCCACTGACTTCAGGACACGGGTCAGACATTTATGTGGCGCATGTGGACTCGGGGACTTGGAAGAAGCCAGAGACAAACTGCCGCCTCGACTCAATGTTCCCTGTTTTTAATCTTCTGTTGTTGTTTTGGGGTGGGGGCTGAGGAGGTGTAGTTACCTGGCTCTTGTTTGGGTTTGAGTTTTTCCAGGTTTACAAGGCACGGTGCAGACGATGAGTGTCATTATTATTCTAATTATCATTATATTAATTATTGTTACTTGCATTCACAGTATATTTGTTGAGCGCCAGCAAGAGCAAAGTCCACCAACCTATTACAATAAAGCTCCCGCTTCCACGATTACCAGTGACGAGCGTGTGTACATGTTAACGTTTATATACGACTCTAACAAAATGGAATTCTATCAATAGAGTGAGATATTTAGTTATCAAATGAAAGGAACTGTTTCAAGTAAAGAACCCTCCTTTGTACTGACATCAGTGAGCCCTGAAGCGTGCTTGTTTCCATGTTTCCCATTCTCTGGACTCCAGGGTTCCTATGCAGGTGGGAAAGTGAAACCTTTGACCTTCTCCAGGTCTGTGAAATGTTGGAAAGTAGAATTTCTCTGAAGAGTTTTAGAACTTTAACTTCAGGTGTGGTGGTACTTGCTGCGACATGATCTCTCTCTTACTACAGCTTTGCTAAATGTGTCTGAAAGATTCCTCGAACAGCTCTGGACAAAGTCTGGAATATTGGAAATGGAAACCTTGCGTAGGAACCCTGCGACCGTCTGACCCCATATTGCTTGTTGCCTCCAGCAGCTCAGCAGGCGAGATGCCAACATTGTTAATCTTTATTTTCTTATCAGTGTCTTGCTAATTTTTAACCCACAAAGAACTCCGCAGCCGAAATGTCCCTTTGTTCCTCCTCCTGTTTAGAATGCTGAGGTCCGACCAAGCAGCCGACAGGGCCTTCGTTTACAGGTGCACTTGTTTCGGGGTCTTTCCTCCGACAGTAGCAGATGGTTCACGCTGGAAGTCCGACCTGGAAATCAAACCACAGAAAAGAGTTTGATTTACAGTTGAACTGAAATTTGAATTCTTTTTGTGGTATCATTAAAAGTGTAAACGATACCACAGCGATCGTTGACACTTTTTATTTCGTGTGCGAGCGTCGTCTGACCAGTCGGCTGCTGTCCACTTCAGAAGTGTGCTCCTGACTGGAGAATGTCCTGTTCCTGTTGTGTCACAGACTAAACGTTGATAAAACAGGTCTTTGGTTTGTCCTCATTTTCAACAGGTGCTAATAGCGTCTCCCTCGGTCCCTTCCAACCATAGACTACCAATAAAGACGCGTCTCCACTTCCTCCCACTGTCTGGAAGTGAAGACAAAATGTATCCAGGACACAAAGCCTGTGCAGGAGCGATGGTGGAGTTGATCCTCCCGTCTCCAGGTGTATTCACGTACAGAGGTGGATTCAAGCTGCTGCACAGGGACATTAAAAACAACACGGGGACGGAGTTGGTAGAAAAACTGACAATTTGAAGGAGTAAGATACTAAATGCATTGGATGTTGCTTTGTTGGGAGCACGAGTCAGTTGGTCCCAGTGCTGCATGCATCATGAAATAAGGAATTCAAACCAAACTTATCAGTCTTTCTTTAGTTTGGTCCATGTCCCATCTGCCAACACGGAGTAGGCAGGGTTTATAACTCGACTGCAGTCGCACCCTGTCCTGTCCCTCCACACAGGGAGGCTCCAGTTGAAACTGGATTCAAACCGACAACCTTCTTTCTGTGACACAACAGCAGTAAACGCTCAGCCACCGTGCCATGTTCAGCGCCTGCCTACACAGACATGAGTCAAATAACCCAAACTTCTCCCTGGACAACCTGAATGTAGGGGGCGCTGTCTTAGAAGAAGCATCAGTTGAAAACCGTCATTTCTTCTTTGCAAAAGGAAGAATTTAAATTTCAGTTCCACTTGTTGGGCAGTGAAAGACTTGCTGCTCGTTGGCTTTTCGGCTCTGTGATAAACTGACTCAGTCACCGTTATCATTTCGTCCCTTTCAACCTCGACTACACGCTAGCATTTGTCTGTCTAGTCGTAATTTCCTCGAGCTGCTGCTGAAATTTAAGAGCATTCAGGTATGAAAAGCCCCAAATTTACCCGTCTCCAACCGGCCTTCACTACCCGCGACCCCTCGGGGGTGAGCCCTTGTTTTGTTTGAACCTGATCCTCCTCCGGCCTCTTTAGTGCTCAAATCCTGGATGGGGAAATAAAACCTTCAGTATGTCAACTGCACTGCGGCTACCACGCTTTCAAAATAAAGAACCGAACACTTTAGGAAGTCGACTTCGCAGCTGTACGTTCGTGCTCGCCGCTCGCAGGGAAACGGGAATGCCGAAGCTTTTCCCCCGGAGACCCGATTTGACAGCAACCGTTTTCTGTCCTTTTTCCTTTTCTTCCCCGAGTCGCAAGCAGTCCCACCATCGTTTAGAAACTTTCTTAGACAAAGTGTCTGTTGTCTCTTTCTGAGTAAGGTCTGAAACCTATGCATGCCATAGTAAAGTGGTGGTAAGATCAAGTTAGATGTCTCTTATTTTATTCTTTTTGTTTCTCCTTCTTTTAGCCAGTTCACAGTGTATACGGAAGATGTCAAGTTGTCCACTGCTGACTGTGCGTCCATTTGGAGAAAGAAATGTGCAATTTGTGTGAGGGTGAAAAGATTTATATTAAAAATGACAAATGATGACAGCACTTGTGTGGATGCTGCATGACTCCTGGAGCTGAAGTCCGTCTCGCCTCTGAAACCAGTCGAGTTCTGCTTTTATACTGGAGTCGGGACCGGCTGAGGCTGTGCAGCGTTGAGCCTCAATAATGTGTGGTCCAAACACAATCCTGCAAAGTATGGACACTTTTACACAAGAGCTCTGTGGAGATGATGTAATATCTGGGCCTATTTAATAACCTTCCTTCTCCAACGACAAAATATACGATGAACAAATATCTTCAATGTTCTCTTTGTTGTCACTTGTTTGTCCAAGGCAGCGTCTACAAGTTAACGTCCGACCAACGCCAGATAGATATCTTTTTCTTTGCCAAAATTCATATTTGGGTCTTACTCACTTCAGACATGATTATGTTTCATTTAAAGGTCCAGTGTGTACGATTCAGGTGAAAGCTTCTATTGGCAGAAACTGAATATAAAATAATCCTAGTGATGTTTTCATCTAAATTGTACGAATTGTTTTCTTTACCCTAGAATGAGCCGTTTGTACTTAAATACTTTATATTTACATCAGGAGCGGCTCCTCTCTACGGAGGCAGCCATGTTTTTTTACAGTAGCCCAGACTGGACAAACTAAACCTTTTGAGTTTCTATGACACCTGAAGCTTCCACAGGTTCTCTCTCATGTTTGGAGGAGGGGGTGGGGTGTTCAGCTGCAACATGACACTTCTACCACTATAGGTCCCTGAATTCTATGAATTGAACTTTAATGTAGAACATGTAAAACCTGTTCATGTCCATGTTCACTGCTGGACAGGCTGAGGAAGTGCAGTCATCAGGTTATTGGGTTGTTTGTATGAACATCCCATTCTCCTGAACACGATATCTAAAACTGCCTTGAGGGAATTTCTTCAACTTTGGTACAAACAATCGTTTTGACTCAGAAATCCAGGCAGCGGTGACCTCATCATTGTGAATGCACTCTTCAGGAACGCCTGCACCTGTTGGCAGAGGCGTACAACCACTGGTCAGTGATTCTAGTTTGCTACTAATCTGTCAATCATCCGTTTTCTCAAATAACTAAGTATGTAACGTATAATTGAGTAAATCGCAGGAAAAGAAGAACATAGTTATTAACATCATTAATCATTAAAAAGGCTGCAGAAAGCTGGATTTCCGCTCAGCGTCACAGTTTGTTTTTTGCAGAACTCGTCTCTGAAACTGCAGCTGCACAGAGAAAAACCCACTCTCGCTTCTTCCTGTGCTCCTTCCTTCACTTGTATTTGTACCCTCCATGTTTGCTTCTCGGCAGCAGAGCGTGTAGAAAACCCTGAAGGGTCACACACTGTCTCCAGTTCCCAGGCGTTTTAAGTTTTGTGAACTTTGTTCTAATGACCACCGGGCACTTAAAACGTGTGTGACGCCACCAAGTGGTTTGTTGATGTACTCCTGCCGTGGATTTCACTCCCACGAGATCGTCAGGCTCTCGCTCAGTTGAAGCAGAGTCACGAGTCGATTTCCCCCCAAATCAGCCCATTTCCCCTCAGTGCGTCTGTGAGACATGGACAAACACGAGCTGAGGAAATGTACGTTAGCGTTTCTAAAGTCAGTGTATGAACAGCTTCAACAACACAAGACCGAGTCCTGGTCTCATCAGACGTCACAGCTCCAACGATGCTCACATCAGATTCCAGCGGCTTTTCAGAAAACGCTTTAGTCCAAACTAAGGGTCCGTTGGGCTCGTTCCCAGCCGACTGACCGCGATCAGCAACACGTGGCAGTCGGCTGCAGTCTGTGACCTTTGATTGGCCGAAGCAGACTGGTCCTTGCTGCATGGATTTCACTGGGAACACGGGGCAGTTCAAATCTGTCCGTTTGTTAGGATTGTAACAGACATAAATCCTGTTATTCCCATTTTCCTTTACTCCCCACAGGGATGGAAGTAAAACGAGTATTTCCACGGCCTTACTCCCTGCTGACGTGCCGTCTCAGTCGTGACAGGCGATCTTCACTGCCTTAAGATCACAAGCTGCACTGAGGTAAATCCGGGATTCAGAGATCAGGGGCGTCCTGGGGCCAGGCCACGAAGAGCCGTACAAGTCATCAACAAAGATTTAAATCAGTCCTGAAACTAAAGGGCAGCAAATATAAAAAACCATAAAACAGTTGTGCTGTGATCATATGCTGGTTCCAGTTAAGAGTTTTGTACAGACTGCAGATGTTTCAGGGTTTTCTGCTTCAGAGAAAAGGCCAGCGCACGAGTCCACGTGCGAGATCATCTCTTACATTTCAAATGGATCTGATTTTGGAAGAATTGATAAAAAAAAACATTTTGTGATGTGCTGCTCAAGGAGAGGCTCCAGTCACATGTCTGGCAGCATGTGGTCAGTAGAGGGCAGTATTTCCTCAGTGAGCTTATTGTGAGGGAGGTTTTATTTTCTAACGTCTCCTGTTATAAAAGGCGGATTTCTTATTGTTCATTTCTCTGATGATCACCCTCCATCTTAACACTCAGCCAGCTCCACTCTGTCCATATGTGTCCTCGTTGCCTCTCAGATCTACAGTGAAGACAGACCTTCACACCGAGGCCTGTCCTGGTCGGCCACAGTGTTTCTTCACGTGGAATTCAACTTTGGAGAACTTTGACCTGCGAAAGTCATTAAGTGCTGTCTGATCTGGGTTAACTGCCGAGTGACGTGGACTTTGTCAAGTTATCAGTGTTAATAAAACACACCCTGAACATCCTGGAATGAGGCAAAGCTTGTCATTGGCTCCTCATTGCAAAGACAACAAGTTTTACTTTGACTAAACATTAACTTGCTCCCGCCCCTTCACCGAGCTGCTGTTATAAGTTAAGTGAGAGTGAAGTGTGGTGAAGTTCAGGAGCTGAGAGGCAACGAGAACAACAGAGTTCGGATCTTGATACAACTTTTGTCAGTTAAAGGGAAACTGAGATCCAGGACGGTGAGATGGCGCAGAGAGAATTTCAGCTGGAGCAGGAAACGTTCTGCTGTTCGATCTGTCTGGATCTACTGAAGGATCCGGTGACTACTGGCTGTGGACACAGCTACTGTAAGAGCTGTATTAACACCCACTGGGACAAAGGGGAGGAGAGAGGAAGCTACAGCTGCCCTCAGTGTAGACAGACCTTCACACCGAGGCCTGTCCTGGTGAAAAACACCCTGTTAGCTGATTTAGTGGAGGAGCTGAAGAAGACTGGACTCCAAGCTGCTCCTGCTGATCACTGCTATGCTGGACCTGAAGATGTGGCCTGTGATGTCTGCACTGGGAGGAAACTGAAACCTCTCAAGTCCTGTTTGAATTGTTTGGCCTCTTATTGTGAAAAACACCTCCAGCCTCATCTTCAGTCAGCTCCATTGAAGAAGCACAAGCTGGTGGAGCCCTCGGAGAAGCTCCAGGAGAACATCTGCTCTCGTCACGATGAGGTGATGAAGATGTTCTGCCGCACTGATCAGCAGTGTATCTGTTATCTCTGCTCTGTGGAGGAACATAAAGACCACGACACAGTGTCAGCTGCAGCAGAAAGGACTGAGAGGCAGAGAGAGCTCGGGCTGAGGAGACAAACAATCCAGCAGAGAGTCCAGGACAGAGAGAAAGATGTGAAGCTGCTTCAACAGGAGGAGGAGGCCGTCAATGGCTCTGCTGATAAAGCAGTGGAGGACAGTGAGAAGATCTTCACTGAGCTGATCCGTCTTCTGCAGAAAAGAAGCTCTGATGTGAAGCAGCAGATCAGATCCCAGCAGCAAACTGAAGTGAGTCGAGTCAGAGAGCTTCAGAAGAGACTGAAGCAGGAGATCACTGAGCTGAAGAGGAGAGACCATGAACTGAAGCAGCTCTCAGACACAGAGGATCACAACCAGTTTCTACACAACTACCCCTCACTGTCACCACTCAGTGAATCTACACACTCATCCAGCTTCAGGATCCGTCCTCTGAGGAACTTTGAGGACGTGACAGCAGCTGTGTCACAGGTCAGAGGTCGACTACAGGACATTCTGAGTGAGACAGAGACAGAGATTTTACAGATTGTGTCTCAAGTGGATGTTTTACTGACACAACCAGAGCCAGAGACCAGAGCTGACTTCTTAAGATATTCACAGGAAATCACACTGGATCCAAACACAGCAAACAACTATCTGTTATTATCTGAGGGAAACAGAAAAGTAACAAATATGAGTGAAGAACGGTCTTATTCTGATCACCCAGACAGATTCATTGATTATCCTCAGGTCCTGAGTAGAGAGAGTCTGACTGGACGTTGTTACTGGGAGGTGAAGGTGGGGGGGAGAGGAGGAGTTGGTGTAGCAGTCACATACAAGAATATCAGCAGAGCAGGAGGCTCACTTGAAAGTGGATTTGGATTCAATGATAAATCTTGGTCATTATCTTGTTATGGAATCAGTTATAAGTTTTATTACAACAGCATCATCACTCCAGTGTCAGGTCCTTGGTCCTCCAGAGTAGGAGTGTACCTGGATCACAGTGCAGGTGTTCTGTCCTTCTACAGCGTCTCTGGCACCATGACTCTCCTCCACAGAGTCCAGACCACATTCACTCAGCCTCTCTATGCTGGAGTTGGGGTTTATCATCCTGGAGCCACAGCTGAGTTCTGTAAACTCAAATAGACTCGAGTCATTAAAAGCAGTGATTTAGATTCTGTGTTTAAATCTTTAACTTCTTTTGTTTCCATGTTTGTTGATCAAAGTTCATCGTGGTGACGTTTCTGCTCCACAGAGATCAGCTGTCAATCAAACACTGACCTTCCTTTATCACACATATTCAGTTCTCACTTTGTAAAGACAGAAATCTATAATTACACTGACATGAATGTGTTTGAAAGATCTAATGTTGCTGTTGTTTTCTAAATCAAAGTAGAAATCATGTTCTGTGATGTTTTATAAACTGTATTGATCCTGATATATACTGTAATGGAAAATTCCACTGATCAATGTCTTACTAGTGTTTTGACTGTTTTCTGTGCACTTAGCTGATGCAACCTCAAACAGTGACGTTTCCTGTCTGCTTCCTGTTTTGTTTCCTGTTCATCACATTGTATAAAAACCTTCCTTTTTAACTTCTCGTTGTTGCACTCTGAGCCATGTTGCTGACTGTGTAACCCTCTGCAGAGCTACAAATTAAACCTCTAAGACAACTCCCGTCTGAGAAACTCATTATTTCAAATCTCATGATAAATTTCCACGACAATACGTATATAATTTTGTATTTCTTCCACAAATAAAAATCATATCAAATGTGTGACGAAGCTGAAGTTTTAAATACATAACACAGTTGTTAAATCCAGTCTTTCTACTTGTTCTACTCAAGTAAAGTAGAGACACATGACACATGTATTGAAGTACAGCAACAAAGTAAATGTACTTTGTAAAATCCCACACAAAATGGGGGGGGTTTCCACAGTTCATGTTTCAGCTCCAACCAAAAGTCCCTCAGATCAACAGCACGACGCAAACACTCCGGAGCTGTAGGGGGCGGTGTGGCACATGAAGCGCCGCTCGACCGCCGCCGAAGAAGAAGCGACTCGCCCTCGTGTGTCGTCGCTGCTGCAGCAGGAGAGTTTGGGGTTCGCTCACCGGACACACTTCCATCGGTGCTGCCTTGCTCACCGGATTACTAGGTAAGTGTCGCCGGTCGTGTTGCCCGCATGTGTTTGGTAAAGTCATGGACATGACGCCGTTGCTGTAATGTAAAGCTGCACAAAATTGCCTGAGTTTAGGTTAAGTTTGCTAGTAAGGTTGCACTGTGCCTGAGGTTTGGTTAGCTGGTTGCTAGCTGTTGCCTGAGTTTGGTTACTGGTGCAGTGTTGCTGAGGTTTGGTTAGCTGGTTGCTAGCTGTTGCCTGAGGTTTGGTTAGCTGGTTGCTAGCTGTTGCCTGAGGTTTGGTTAGTGGTGCTAGCTGTTGCTGGTTTGGTTAGCTGGTTGCTAGCTGTTGCCTGGTGTTTGGTTAGCTGGTTGCTAGCTGTTGCCTGAGGTTTGGTTAGCTGGTTGCTAGCTGTTGCCTGAGGTTTGGTTAGCTGGTTGCTAGCTGTTGCCTGAGGTTTGGTTAGCTGGTTGCTAGCTGTTGCCTGAGGTTTGGTTAGCTGGTTGCTAGCTGTTGCCTGAGGTTTGGTTAGCTGGTTGCTAGCTGTTGCCTGAGGTTTGGTTAGCTGGTTGCTAGCTGTTGCCTGAGGTTTGGTTAGCTGGTTGCTAGCTGTTGCCTGAGGTTTGGTTAGCTGGTTGCTAGCTGTTGCCTGAGGTTTGGTTAGCTGGTTGCTAGCTGTTGCCTGGTGTTTGGTTAGCTGGTTGCTAGCTGTTGCCTGAGGTTTGGTTAGCTGGTTGCTAGCTGTTGCCTGAGGTTTGGTTAGCTGGTTGCTAGCTGATGAAGTATCGTTTAGTTTCGCCGTCGACCTGCTTAACCTCCCTGAGTCTTTACGCGACAGCTAGATTGCGACTGTGCAGCTAGCTAGCTAGGCTAGGCTAATGTCCAGTAGATCGATGTTATGACTCTGTCAACAGGAACTTTGGTTCTTTAAGTACTGTCACGTTCCTTTATTTTACAAGACAACGCGTATTCAGTGTTCGTGTGTATTCCAGATTTATCTCCGTCAAATTGTTTTCACTTTTAAATGCTACATTCCTGTATTAAAGGTCCAGTGTGTAAGATTCAGGTGAAAGCTTCTATTGGCTATAAAATAATCCTAGTGATGTTTTCACGAGTGCGTTTCATCTATATCGTACGAATTGTTGTTTTCTTTACTCTAGAATGAGTCATTGATATTTACATACTTTATATTTACATCAGGAGCGGGTCCTCTCTACGGAGGCAGCCATGTTTTATACAGTAGCCCAGACTGGACAAACTAAACCTTTTGAGTTTCTGTGACAACTGAAGTTTACCACAGGTTCTCTGTCATGTTTGGAAGAGGAGGGTGAGGGGGTTCAGCTGCAACATGACCCCTCACCACCAGATGTCACTAAATCCTACACACTGAACCTTTACATTCTAAAGGAAGACGCTTGTTCAGTACACGTTGTTGTTTGTTTATTGTATAAGCTGCTCTACCAAGACACCATCGTTCACCTCAATGTTCCAGAAATGTCAGTGAGCTCTTCAGACTGCTTATTTTGCCTACACCACATTCATACATACTTACATTATCATGTAAGACCAATGATAACAAATTCGCACAAAGGTAAATCGTGGGTTAGAGGTTGGAAAATGAGTCAAGTAGTCACAGAGCAATAGTTAGTGACTCACTGAGTTATCACATTAAAAAATACCGTGGGAACTAACTGCATTAAAAAATGGGTTTAAATCACCCTGGTGCATTAAAGCACTGTTTTGCCCATCGTCTTCCAACAAAGTATATGATTCTAAGACTACACTTATTTTAGTTAAATACTGATTTGCCTTTAATTTAAATATACAATTTACCAACAGTCTGCAGCAACTGATAAAAGAACATGTTCGGTTTCGAGTTGAGTGTCTCTGGGATTTAGGCCGTTTGGAGAAAAATAGCTTCATACCATCAGCTACTTTTTGAATTGAGTTTGTTTTGCATATTTGGGTAGAATCCAAATGGTTTTAAGAATATGTTGTCTGCATTGTGAAGCCCTCTGTGACAAATTGGTGATTTGAGATGTATGAATAATTTCAACATGACCTGTTTCCAGGTTGCCATGGCCTCCTACACGTGCATCAGCTGCCGAGTGGCTTTTTCAGATGGCGAAGTGCAGCGAGCACACTACAAAACCGACTGGCACCGCTACAACCTGAAGCGCAAGGTGGCCGACATGCCCCCGTCACTGCTGAGAACTTCCAGGAGCGCGTCCTGGCGCAGAGGGCTGCTGCCGAACTACATCTGACTGAGTCATCGAGCACAGAGGGCTGTGCTGTCTGCAACAAGAAGTTCTCCAGCGCCAACGCCTACCAGAACCACCTGCAGTCCCACAAACACCAGCAGGCCGAGAAGCAGGCGCTGCTAGCCGCCCAGAAGGAAGTGGAGAGGATGAACGAGAAGAACCTGGAGAAGGGACTTGGTGACGAGAAGGTGGATCAAGATGCCAAGAACGAGGCCCTGCAGCAAGCCCTGAAAGAGCAGCAGAGCTCGAGCCTGGCCAAGCAGGGGAAGGCCCAGACGTCACAAGGAGTGACGAAGGAGAGGACAGAGAGGCCGGACAAACCTCCCCGCATGATGTGGCTGGAGGAGCAAGCCAAGAGGCAAGAGAGAGAAGAGGGAGCCACAGCTGACGGAGGTAAGGTGGAGATGTGAAACCACTGTGGACACATCTGAGTAAACCTCCAACCTTATTTAAAAAGTAAAGTACTATCCAGTTCTGTTTTACGTGCTTTTTGCAGTTATCTATATGTACAGACTTGAGGTAGTTTCTCTTGAAATGTAATCGGTGTACACTACAGAAGTTGATGATGAATTTATTTGAGTTCCACATCCATTCATTTGTGGTGTTAAAATGTTCTGATGAAAATCCTCCAGAAGAGTGGGAGGACATTGACCAGGAGGAGGAAGAGGAGGAGGAGGATGATGAGATGGGGGACTTTGAAGAGGAAACGATGGATCAGGAGGAAGAAGACTCTGCGGCTCTGTCTGACCCCCCCCCAGCTGGTTTGCCAGGCTCCATCCCCGACACCGACTGCCTGTTCTGCTCCCATCACTCAAAGTCACTCTTGAAGAATGTCGCCCACATGACCAAAGTCCACAGCTTTTTCATCCCCGATGTGGAGTTCCTTGTGGACCTCGGGGGCCTGATCCGTTACCTCGGTGAGTTGGAGCGTAAATGTTAGGAAACACCACTTAATGGCCGCATAGTGTAAAGGGTCCAGACATTAATCTGTCGATGCTCAATACAAGTGTGGATGAGCACAGTTCACTCACCTGGATCCTGACGTTAAAGTTTGTAATTCTGTGCAAGTCATGTGAAAACAGCTGCCAGTTATTTTGTAATGTTATCGAGTAAATCCCCGTATTACAGTGAACAGTCTTGTGTTTTCTCCTCCTGTAAAAAAAAATGTGATTCATTGGTAGTTTTCTTATTCTAACAAAAACTGTTTTCCTCCTCGTCACAGGAGAAAAGGTTGGTGCCGGGAACGTGTGTTTATGGTGTAACGAGAAGGGGCGTTCGTTTTATTCGGCAGAAGCAGTACAGAGTCACATGACAGACAAAAGCCACTGTAAGCTCTTCACTGACGGCGATGCTGCTCTGGAGTTTGCCGACTTCTATGACTTCAGGTAATTAAGTCACTTTGAACAAATCTATGATCTGTGATCTGCTCAGCTGTGTGCAGTGATCTGTGGGAGTGGATGAAGATCTCCTGCAGTTTAACCCATAAACGCCTAATGCACAGAATGAAAACACTCTGGAACCACAGCGTTGTTTGAGATCAACCACCTAAAACCTGAGTTTTCTCAAGAGTGAATTTTGGCCTTTTCCCTAAAGTTCATGAGCATTTTTTTATCAAAACCAATCAAAATCGCAGAGTCCTCCTCCTCCTCCTCCTCCTCCTCCTCCTCCTCCTCCTCCTCCTCCTCACCACTAACTTCCACACACTGACCCTTTAAGGAAAGGCTTTGTGTCTTGGGGTTGTCCGTCCATCCACTCCATTCTTGATCTTTCAGAAACACAATGAGGGAATCTCTTCAAATGTCACAGATTAATTGATTTAATTTTGGAGGTCCAGTTCTCTGTATACCATACAAAGCATGTTCTTGTGAACATGATGTATCGGGAACACCAGCAGCGAATTTAATTTCATCTGGTTGATGAAATGTACATCTGGTTCAAATATTCACTTGTACTCACTGATTACTTGATGATAATTTGGTGATCAAAGGTCTGAACTGAACTGAACTGAACTCATTTGGGTTTTAAAATGTGAATTCCGCCTCCCGCCTGTCGGGGGACCATGACTGCACCGGTGTGTTGCTTTAAAAGCAGCATTTAAAGGCCTCTGGATGCATTTATGCTGCATCGCTGTCATTTTTGTTCACGTTCTTTTTGCTTGCTCTGTTTTTTGGCAATAGGAGCAGCTACCCTGACAGCAAGGAGGGCGAGGATTTACATATGATCAAAGATCTGCCTGACGACAAAGACCTGGAGTACGACGACGAGACGCTGGAGCTGACTCTGCCGTCAGGTGACTTCAAAACGAGTTTTTATCTCCCCCACGAATCATTTGTGTCCTGGGCAGAAGTCCAAAACTTATAGGACTTTTTACAGGAAACTTTAGAATTTCGATCATCTGGTAGTGAACTGGAGCCTTTTGATATTTTAGGTTTCTTGAAATGTTTTTTTCTGTATTTCCATGGCAAGAACTTTGACTTGGTTAATCGGAGAGTAGGCTCTTAACTCAAAGCCTTTCACCAATAAACAGAGCCAGGTTTCCGTTTACAGCATCATAAAGTAAACACTGTAAAGACCAACTAGAGTTACAGCTTTCACGATGTCCGGTAAGAAGATTATCAACTTGTCTTCAGCGTATTATAATTGATCTATTTATCTAGCACTTTTGATCTCACCGTATCTTTATGAAATTATTATAAAATGATGTTTCTACTTGACTTGAAAGTTGTTTTTGTTTAGTGTTGTAAAAAAATGATGATAGAAAGAATGTGTTTGTGTTCACCGTCACGAAAAAATGACCCAAACACCAAGGAAGTGCAAAAGAAGAAAAGGGTCATATTTGCATACTTTTTTAATTCCCCTCACTTGCTTTCTTTATTTCAAATAAGTTTATATTGCTTGATTTTTAAATCAGCTTTATTATTCTAGCCTCACATTTGCAGCCTACATTTACATTTTGAACTTTGCTTTGTGCAGCGTTTTGTGGTTTTTATAGTAAAAAGAATCCAACTCAGATTTTTTTTGGTGTATTTTGCATATATTCATTTTGTCTTTGACATATTAATTATCTGGGCATATTTGTGCTGACAAATGAAGATGGCCAGCTGTGGCATGATAATCACTTAATGTAATATATAAAGGCAAAAGCATAAAAAAATAAACCAGGACTCCCAGGGGTTAATCACAGAGAATGATATGTTAAATATATAAGCACCAATTGATCGTCCCTTTTAATAATTGTTGGCGCCGAAGCCGCGTGTCATCTCTTGCTTTCTCTTGTATCACATGTGTAGTGACCAGGCGCTGAATTAGCAGAGGTTGCTCAAGGATCTGTGCCGTCATTCTCTCGTTGCGATCATCACGTGGTTTTATTATGTGTTCATGCTCTAACATGAATACTTCTGATTGCTGTGTTTCTTCAGGTGCCAAAATCGGCCACCGCTCCCTCATGAGGTACTACAAACAGCGATTTGGAGCTCAGCGAGCGGTGGTTCTCAGCCACAATAAGAACGCTGTTGGCCGAGTCCTCCGGCAGTACAAAGCGCTGGGCTGGGATGGAGGTAAGATTTAACCACGAAAACAAAATATTGTTATCTATCTAAATATCTAGCCTGAGGGATCGGAACTGAGCGCATCCACACCTGTTCTGAGAGTTGTCCTCTCGTGCTCATATTCTTTTACTGCAGCCAAAGCACAGTCTCTGATGAGCGCTTAACGTCCCACTGATGTACTAACAAAATAACTTTTCTGAGTTTAAATTTGAAGTCTTCAGTGTTGTTCATTATTCCCATCATAACGACAAGAGAACTGCTCCCGAACCACGACACACTCCATGTTCATTCATGCTGCTCCTCCCTTCTCTCTGTCTCTCAGGCAACGGCTCGTTCCAACGGAACCAGAGAGACATGAAGTACGTACAGATGATGAAGTCAAAATGGATGCTGAAGATGGGCATGAACCACAACTCCACCAGGCAGAAGCACTTCAGACTCCAAATCATGTTCTAAACTGTCTGCGGGGAAACCGGACGTGGTGTGAGACCGTGGTACGGTCACATCTTTGCTATTTTCCAGGCAACAAGACTGAGTGCAGAATCGAGCCCAGCTGCAAACGTTATGGTTCCGCGCACTGTGGCAGAAAGAACCATCAAACTTTCACATCAGCCAGAATCTGTCATGATCTAATGTGTTATGTTGATTTGAGGTTTGACAACTGCAGCAGAAACTTGGAATGGGCGTAACTTTTTAGAATTCTCATACGTAGTGAAGTCACCGTCCCTTTTCACTCTCGCTCCTGAGCGGAAAGTGTAGGTCCACAGGAAATCTGCTTGAAATGAACTTGTGATTGGACGACAAGGGAAAAGATCTCATCAACTTAACTAAGCAACCTTTTGTGTCACAAATTATTTAGAATCTATATGTACAATTGCTGCAGTCTGTCTATATTAAGGAGTTCGACCAATGACAGATTAGACAGTTATGATTCAGAATGCTCAAATAATGCATCCAACTAAATACATGTTTCACATTTATTGGATTCAGTAGTCTTCTTAAATGGGAACTATTTAGCTCTGTTTTACATTTTGTTTGCCGGTGCAGGAACCATTAAGAAATAAAACTTAGCAGCTATGAACCGTGTCCTTGACCAATGTTTTGCTCTTTGCGATCGAGGATTCGATGCAGACAGCTCGACCCCGACGTTTTCATTTGATGAGCAGGAACAACCTGTTGCACATCAGGAAAGAAGGAGTCGGCTTGTAGAACTACGATGAAATGAGCTTCTCTTAGGTCCTTAAAAGAAATTAGAGCGAAGCGAAGATATGGAGGTCAGAAATGAGCTTTGCTTTTTTTTTTTTTTTTAACTAAATGCTTCACTTTTGACATCTTGCCTAATCATGCCCCCTGGTGGCTGGCTGCAGTACAGATCGTAAAGTGAGCAGACAGCAGGTGAACCCAACTTAGAAGAATTCGCTAAGTAGTTATTATCGCACCGATTTATGTTGTAAGAGTTTGGTTTTTAGTTTTGATGAAATAAAAACGGTGTTAAACATCATGATTGACAGCTGCGACTGGCTGCGGTGTTGATTTCTCCTCTTGGTTTTCTTACTATTTGAATTATGACTGTTCCACTGTGGATCTTCAGCCTCCTACTGCAGAGAGGGGTTTGAGCTTCGGAGCGTCAGACTGATCAGGCGCTGTGGGCCTCGTGCAGATGATGTCATCGAAAGCTGATCGGGCTTCTTCTCCAGCAGGATGCTGACCCACCACACCAGCCCTTTAATGAGCTCAGCTACTCCATTTGTCTGTGGTCCTCCACTCTATCTTTGGCAGGCTCTCCACTTCCTTTTGCCGGCTGGAGAGTGTTTGCGGCACAATGGTTTCAGGGGTGTAAGGCGCCCTGCCTCGTACAGAACGCCACTGTTTGACGGAGTCCACAGGAAGAACAGAGAGGGGGAGGGGCTCTGCAGACAGGCCGACGGCGGGAAGGAGAATAATTGATCAGGACGACTTGGGGAGAGAACCAGAGCAAATGGCTGAGGGGCATTAGCACTGGAAGTGATGGGAGGAGGTGATTCTTTAAATTAGCTCGACCGTTTGACCGTTTCTACTAGTTGCTCATAATCTTGAAGTTGAATTCGATCATCTGAATTCAAGACTCTCACAAAGCCTACGTGTTCCACCAGCTCCCTTTTTTAAATTCAACTCCAGTGAAGCTGCTGTGGACAGAGGTTTCTACTTTCAGCAGCTGGAGTCATAGAGAGGGGAGCCAATCAGGAACCAGTTCACGCCCAATTCATAATTATTAAGTCGTTCACGTGAGCTGGAAACATCAGTTATAAAACATTGAGAGGAACAACTTCTTTGGTTGTTGTGAAATGTCTCTGACTGATGTTTATCCACCATCGTGAACTTTTAACTCCTCAAAGAGGGATGTCTTACCAAAATTGTTCCTGTCAAAAAAACTAACCTTGAATTTATATATTAGTGCAACTAATGATTTCCGAGAATAGAGGTGTCTTTACCTCCACTGGGGAGGTGATGTTTTCACCCCTGGGCGTTTGTTTGTGAGGAGGATTTTGTAAAAAACTATTTTCGTTAAAGGAGGAAACATCAGAGTTTATCCAGAAAAGAACGATCTAGAAGCACATCTGTATAAAGGGGAACAGCCGGGAAATTTTTGCATCTCTTTCTTTAACAATGTGAGATAGGAAGTTTTTCCACACACTGATTTCAAGGGGAATCATTCGTGGACCTGAAGGCGTATTTTGGGAACTGGTATCGATCAGTTTGGAGCGGCTTGATTGAATTTAAGGAGAGAGTTGGGCCTGGGAGCAGGAATGTGCTCTGAGTGCCATTCTAGTCAGTGGAGGGGCGCCACTCTCTCAGATGGAAGTTGAAATCCAAAAGTAAATCCGGAGGCGGTCGATCTCAGTCCCACACCCCTCCTAAACAAACCTGTTCGGACGCAGCTCACCCAGCCCCCCTGCTCTCAGCACGGTCCCGGTCTCCCTTCGAGCCCGGGGGACCTGGTATTGATCGGTGCTTCGTAGGTAGTGATTGGACATGAGTGGATAATTTCCTTTGCTGCATTAGAGTCCATTACTGGCCCACTCCCCGGAAAGCGATAGACATCGTCAAAAGAAAAAAAGAAGGAGAGAAGATTCTTCTTGGAAAAGCAGTCTCCTCCGACAGACGATTCGCCGACTGAGGCTCCGCGAGCTTTATGATCAGGTCCGTTCGGAGGCTGATGATAAGATACCGGGCAACAGCAAAGCCGGTCATGTCTATATCATTTAGACACTGAGTCGGGAAACCCAGAACAGTGGTGAGTTCTCAGCCACGTGTTCAACAGACAAGTGACACAGGAAGTTAGGTTTTTTCCCACAGTTTACTGAAGCATTGGTGCAGCCAATGAGATGTAGCGGGAGTTTGGTGGAAGGTGGTGGCTGGAAGAGGCTCAGATGTTTGATTTGCTTCAGGTGAAACATTACAAATCAGCTCTGAGCGCAGATGTGATTATCTGAACATGGGCTGCAGCCTTGTGCTCAAACTCCTGTTTCTCTCTCTGTCCTGACATAGTGAAAAGAACAATCTTAACGACTTGTGCATTGTGAATACATTATCTCGAGAACGCCACAAGAGAATCCTCTTAAACTTTGCACAATGTTCACTTCACGGATTAACTGAATAGATTTTAGTGGTCAAAGGTCGACGTTCCTGCGGCCTCACGAAACATGATATCTGAGCTCTGCCTTCAAATGTTGACCAGTTGTCCCCTGGACTCGAGGACGACCGGACTCCAGTGGTCAAAATGTCCTCGTATTAGTCTGGGAAGAAAATGTATGTCGACTGAAACCGCAGTGCTGTTTCTTTATAATAATATGTAATAAACTTATCTTTTAAAGGATCTGTGGCTGCCCCTAATGTTTTATAAGTTCATTTGACCCCCACATGTAAGAGTGTGGCCCAGAACCCCCCCCCCCCCCCCCCCCCCCAAGAACTCCCCCCCCCAAACAAACCTGCAAATTAAACCAACTGAGCTGTGAATATGATGCAGCTCATCTTTTTTTTTCCCTCACAGGCTGCAGAGGTAGTGCCTCCATGGGGCGGGAGAGTTACCTCATCCATCATATTAATGGGATAATTGTGTGTGTGTGTGTGTGTGTGTGTGTGTGTGTGTGTGTGTGTGTGTGTGTGTGTGTGTGTGTGTGTGTGTGTGTGTGTGTGTGTGTGTGTGTGTGTGTGTGTGTGTGTGTGTGTGTGTGTGTGTGTGTGTGTGTGTGTGTGTGTGTGTGTGTGTGTGTGTGTGTGTGTGTGATATATAAAAACAGACAAACTAACATCCACTGTCGCCAAAGTGCAGCGGTTTAACAAACACGGATATCTTCCACCTTCGATAAATGATGAAAATATTATCATTTTTATTGATGTAAAACGTGAAATTACTACAGTTTTTAACAATACGCGATAATACTGATAACTGATAGTTTTATGTGTACTTCCTGTACTTCTATATTTGTGAGGACCATTGTGAGCATACAGTGTGAGGACATATTGTGAGGACACACCTTTTCAATGGACCGTTTGGGGGTTAACATTAGGTTCAGGTTCGGGAATGTATTACGTGAATGAGGTGTCCCCCCCCCCCCCCCCATAAGAACACAACACAGATCTGTGGATGTAAAATACAGAATAAACTCGATACAGTAAAAACTAGTGCGATTAGAGTTTAGAGTCTGGTGCTTAAAGATATACTGAAATACAAAATACAATAAAAGTGGTATTTATTTATTTATTTTTATCAAGGGCTCACTTAGATACAAGTGTGTACGTGTGTGTTGTGTGTGTGTTGTGTGTGTGGTGTGTTGTGTTGTGTAGCTGTCAGCTTGGACCAAAGAGGCGGAGGCAGAGGGGGAGGACGGGAAGAGGAAGACGGGAATCCGGTGCTTCAGGTCGGTTTGATTCCCGCTGCGATGCCCGGACGCTGCTGCTCGGAAATGCTCCCCGGGTCCCCGGAGCGCAGGAGGCGGATGCAGCCGGCGGATGGGCCGCAGCCCCGGCGGGGATCTGGCTGCTGATCCGCGGCTCGGCTCCACGGAACGGAGGGATCCGGGATCTGGGATCTGGGATCTGGGATCTGCATCACGTCTCGCAGTGCTGGAGGACACTGTGCGCGGCGGTCGGGGGAATCTATGCAATTTAATTCCGACACTTGAGTTGATTATGAGCACCGAGGAGGGAGAGGCGAGGGGGGGCACCGCCATCACCCACCGCCACACCTGGGAGGAGGAACCGCGCGCCCCCCGAGGAAGTCCGCATCCCGGGGACGAGGACCAGGCGGAGCCGGGAGAGGAGCGAGAGGAGCGGGACGAAGGGGAGGACCGTCGGGAGGACCGTCGGGAGGACCGGGGCGAGGACCGGGGCGAGGACCGGGGCTGCGGGGACACGTTTGGGGGCGACCCGCAGGAATCCAACCGGGGGGATTGTTCCAGCGAGGACGGGGCGGTGGGGGGGGCAGCGTGCAAGACGCAGGCGATGCATTCGAACTGCAGCAGTGAGACATGCATCCCGACCCCCAGCTGCCGCATCTGCTTCCAAGGCGCAGAGCAGGTGAGTGGTCCTCCGGCACGTGGGCGGACCCCACGTGGTGGGGAGTGGGGGGGCCACGGTCCTGGACCCGGTTCAGTTCAACTCAGTTCCAGAGCAGTTCCACCAATGAGCAGGCGACTGTGGAGAGGAAAGATCAACTGAAACCTCTAGAGCCAAACTCAATGTGGGCGACATATGCCTCGACCGGTTGGTGAGCAGCCAGAGAGGAGCTAGAGCGACAGCAGGAGCTAGAGGAGAGCTAGAGCGAGAGCCAGACCGAGAGCAGGAGCCAGAGGAGAGCCAGAGCGAGAGCCAGACCGAGAGCAGGAGCCAGAGGAGAGCCAGACCGAGAGCAGGAGCCAGAGGAGAGCTAGAGCAGGAGCTAGAGCCAGACCGAGAGCAGGAGCCAGAGGAGAGCCAGACCGAGAGCAGGAGCCAGAGCAGGAGCCAGAGCGAGAGCCAGAGCAGGAGCCAGACCGAGAGCCAGACCGAGAGCCAGACCGAGAGCAGGAGCTAGAGCGAGAGCCAGACCGAGAGCCAGACCGAGAGCAGGAGCTAGAGCGAGAGCCAGAGCGAGAGCCAGACCGAGAGCCAGACCGAGAGCAGGAGCTAGAGCGAGAGCCAGACCGAGAGCCAGAGCGACAGCAGGAGCTAGAGCTAGAGCCAGACCGAGAGCCAGAGCGACAGCAGGAGCGACAGCAGAAACTAGAGCCAGAGCTAGAGCCAGAGCGAGAGCCAGAGCGACAGCAGGAGCCAGAGGTAGAGCCAGAGCAGGAGCCAGAGCAGGAGCCAGAGGAGAGCTGGAGCCAGAGCCAGAGCCGGAGCCAGAGCCAGAGCAGGAGCCAGAGGAGAGCCAGAGCGACAGCAGGAGCCAGAGCGACAGCAGGAGCCAGAGCTAGAGTCGGACCGAGAGCCAGAGCGACAGCAGGAGCCAGAGCTAGAGCCAGAGCAGGAGCCAGAGGAGAGCTAGAGCGACAGCAGGAGCCAGAGCTAGAGCCAGAGCGACAGCAGGAGCCAGAGCTAGAGCCAGAGCAGGAGCGAGAGCCAGAGCGACAGCAGGAGCCAGAGCTAGAGCCAGACCGAGAGCCAGAGCGACAGCAGGAGCCAGAGCTAGAGCCAGAGGAGAGCGAGAGCCAGACCGAGCGCCAGAGTGACAGCAGGAGCCAGAGCTAGAGCCAGAGCGACAGCAGGAGCCAGAGCTAGAGCCAGAGCAGGAGCCAGAGCTAGAGCCAGACCGAGAGCCAGAGCGACAGCAGGAGCCAGAGCCAGACCGAGAGCCAGATCGACAGCAGGAGCCAGAGCTAGAGCCAGACCGAGAGCCAGAGCGACAGCAGGAGCCAGAGCGAGAGCCAGACCGAGAGCCAGAGTGACAGCAGGAGCGAGAGCTAGAGCTAGAGCCAGAGGAGAGCTAGAGCTAGAGCCAAAGCTAGAGCCAGAGGAGAGCTAGACCTAGAACACGATGACAAAGCAGGATACAAAACAAAAGTCAAATTCTTAGTCTTTAGCTGCTGCATGGAGCTCACACATCGGCCCCCAGCATCACGAGGGTGAGGGTTAGATCTCCAGTTTGGATCCGTGGTTCAATTCATTTTTGTTTTTAAATTCAAGTAAACTGTTGCCACTCCGCTGACTTCAATATACCAAGCGTGGAGCTTCCTGGGACTCACGTAGTCACATGACACATTCGTTGGAACTTGTAATGTGTAATATTTACAAAATGCTGAGTTTTCGGTCACTTTCACGTGTTCACAGTTTCCGATGTGAGTTAAAAGAGGAGTTTTGTCCCAGTTGCTGCAGGTTGAGGTTTCCCGGGTTTCCTGTGGACGTCGTTTGTGTGGAGACAGAATCGTTACAGTCCTAAAGTCAGCTGTAACATGAAAACTGGAGCAAGGCAGGACACAGTTGAGGTTGGAGGTTAATGCTCCCACTACACAGCTAGAGCTGAAATAACTCAATTATCCAATCGACATTTGTTGGTTTAAATGTCTTTATGGGGGTTTGGACAAAGTGAACAGAAACTGGAAACTGTTCAATGTGTGTCGAACGTTCCTGAGTGAGGATTTACAGGGTCAGAGGTCAACATGCTCTGAAACAAGTTCTATCTCAGGAAGGGTCCCGTCAAAGAAAGAAAAATCAAACTCACCTTCGTACCATTTTGCACCGTCGGCCGCACTGTGGGCAGATTTAATTCTTTTGACAGCTGCCATGTTTGACACCGCAGGTCAGAGCAGCTGCAGGTTTCTGTCCTGAAGGTTCACACGGGGCTGATCATCTGCTGAGCACCCAAAGTTCAATCTCTTTGTGAATTCTCCTCCTTCATTTCACTGCTTCGCTGTGCTTTAAATAAAAGGCAGCGAAGTGAGGCAGGGCTGTTTTTGAAGCGCTTGTTTCATCAGGTTGAGTTCAGTGGACGTTGAAGACAAAAGGAAATTGTCTTTGTTCAGTGTGAAGAATGTAAAATTCAGCCTTTGGAAATGGTTCCAACCCAAATCCAGATTTAAAAATCCATTTTCATTCAAGCCTGATCCCATTAGAGGAAGCCAGAGATAGAAGTTACACCAGAGTTCCTGTAGAGGCTGAATATCGGGGAGCCTGTCTACAAACTGCTGTGGGAACTAGTGAGTGAGATTTACTTAATTGAGGATGATTAAAACTACTATTTGAACTTTCACGCTCGTTACTGTATTTTTATTGGGAAATCCCAGCTTTAAAAAATGCAGCTGAATACAAGAGGAAGCAGAAGTTCCCTTTAGAGGGTGCATGTTTTCTTATTGCACATTTATCCTGTGCACAGTCAAATCAACGTCTTGTATATCGGTCCGTTTTACAATCCAAACCCAATGAAACAAACTGCTTCATATCCATCATATCCGAGGTGGATGAAAAAAGGCTGAATCATAATCTATTTATAATAAACATCATCCCCACGCGATGCGTCAGCCGAACTGTCTGCTCGTCTTCCTGGAGCTGGATGGACAGATGTGGACCAGCAGGGACAAATGGACACTCTGGCTCTGAAACCTGACTCGCCGTTTGCCTGTTTGGTCCGTGACAGCGAGACTCGATGAGGGACGATTCATCCCCACCGGAGCTGAAGGGGAAGAGAGGAGTCAGGGCAGTAAACGCCTAAGTGAATATCCTGTCTTCTGAACGTGGGCTATAGCCTATTAGCAGAGCTAATCTAATTGCTCTGCCTCCGGGTCCAGACTAATATTTGATTTTGATACGAGGCCACGGGCTGGTCAAGCTCACCGGTTACCAAGAAAATTGCAAAACAGGAACTTGACACTTAAAATATTCCTGTGTGAGAAGACGGAGTGAGAATAAGATGTAATTTAACACGAGCAAAGGCCCGACCAGCATCAGCAGGTTGTCATTTTTTAATTTTCATGAAATATCCTTTGAACGTTACCCCGAAAGCATAATAATAAAATAACTTGCTCGCCTTTTTTGGCCGCCGCCGCCGCCGCCCGCGTCACTTCATTCAAGACGAAGCCTCCGAGGTCCTATTAAACCCACAAGGTTTTCATGACATGATGAAAAATGAGCTTCCTGACCACTGACCTTAATATACTATTAATATGCCACTCACAGCTCAGCCGGCAGGTCAAAGCTGCAGTAATGGCTTCTCGAGGAAAAAACAGAAGCACAAATATGTGTCTTCAATGATTAATGTCAGGCTGCAGCCTGCTAATATCCGTGAGTGTAGCTTTGAGAGATGCTCATTGATCTGAGCGATGCTGCCAAAGCCCTGTGGTGAACAAGTCGTGTGTCTTCCTGCTGGAAGAAAAGGACTTTTTAAATGATGGGAAACACACACGCGCTTTGAATACTGATCCAAAAACAGGGTGTTTCCTCCTGTTCCTGCAAAGATCCCGATGTTCATCCGTCTCTGGTGCAACAGGAAGTGGACACATTTATAGAAAGTCCAGCCGAGACATGAATATGAATCGAAGTGCCATTCTGGTTATTCTGGTTTTTAGAATTCCAGCTATTTTCCACTTGTGAATGTCTTAAAGTGCTTTTATCAAATCAATGTCTTCTCTTGATAGTATAATGACCTTTGCCCTCTCTCTGGTCTCCAGGGCGACTTGTTGAACCCGTGCCGGTGCGACGGCTCAGTGCGTTACACCCACCAGCACTGCCTGCTGAAGTGGATCAGCGAGCGGGGCTGCTGGACCTGCGAGCTCTGCTGCTATCGCTTCCACGTCATCGCCATCAACATGAAGAGGCCGTGGCAGGTACAGCAGCGTGCAGGACGTTCAGGTTCTTTCAGGTTCTTTCAGGTCTGCTCGCTCCAGATGGGACTCGAGTCGCTGGCCGATTGAACAAACTCACAAAGAGGCTCAGCACAGGTTCTTTTCCTCTGAAACGAGCATCGTGCCACGTCACCATCATCCGCTCGCCATCAACAATGTTCTGTTTCGCAGTTTGTCCTGCACTTTCTTCTTCAGGGCCCCTTTCCACTTCCTCTTAGCCGCCTTCGTCTCCTGTTTGCAGATTCAGTCAGACACGTGGCACAGTGCGGCGTTTCTCTTTATTTGAGGTTGTCTGAAGTTATGTTGGACTATCTTTTCTGTTTTCGGATCAAATAAAAATAATCACGATCACATAGGCATCAAAAACCTCAGCTGGTCAAAGTTGTTGAGTTTTGTCTGAGGGGACGACCACAGTCAGATATAAGTTGTGTTCCTGTTACTCTGGATTCAAGCGTCACGTGCGTTTTCAGATAAAGACATTTGTTCTCTCTCTGTCTTCTCTGCCTGCAGTGGCAGTCCATCACCATCACCCTGGTGGAGAAGGTGCAGATCATTGCCGTGTTCCTGGGTTCCCTCTTTTTGGTGGCCAGCATCTCCTGGCTGCTGTGGTCGGCTCTCAGCCCGCAGGCCATCTGGCAGCGCCGCGACGTCCTCTTCCAGATCTGCTACGGCATGTACGGCTTCATGGACCTGGTCTGCGTAGGTGAGGAGGGGAATGATTAATGCAGCTGACGCCAGACAACCGTCCTCTGAGGTCAATTATACAATATTTAGCATTTGCAGATGGAACTATTTGGCTGTTGGGGTCCATTTTGTTGTTTGGTGTCATTTACGTGTAATGAGCCAATCAAACAGTATAATACAAACTCACAACCTGAGTAATAGTTGGGCTGATGTTGGCTGATTATCTTTTATTTTAAAGTGAAGTAAGTGTGGGGACTCCAGGAGAGAGGTGTCAAACGGAAATCAGCCCAAATGCAATGAGGATCTGACAAACGTTTGAAAAAGAGACGTGTGATGTTTTGTGTGTGTTTTAATTCCCTTTGCATAAACTCTGTTGTGTTGGAACTGAGGTGGAAGAAGAAGAGAAATGAAACCACCTGAATATTACCTGCAGCTTGAAAGGGACCATTTCTAATTTGCATAATATTTTCAACAGTTTCGACATTTCTTCAACGTGTCCGTTTCTGTCGTTGTTACAGGCTTGATTGTCCATGAGGGGGCAGCAGTGTACAACGTCTTCATGCGCTGGCGAGCTGTAAACCTCCACTGGGACGTCCAGGGTTACGATAAGGCAAAGGACATGGAGGAGATGAGCACGGGTCATTCCTCATTGGCCCCCAGGACGCTTTGGTTGCCCCTGGCCAGCTTTGGGCCCAATGGCCCCTTACACTCCACCCAGCTGGGGCCACAGCCCTGGACCTGCCTCTGTTTGGCCCCATTCTGTCCCGGCCTCGTGCCCCGAAACAACCTCAGCCAGGACGGTGACTCGGGAGAGGTCGTGATCCGTGTCACATCGGTGTAACGCCAGGCGGAATTTATGCAGGAACAAAACATCTGATGGTTCTCACTCGGTCGTAACAATCTGAGCTTTGCTGGGATTTATTTCCCACATTCTTTGTGTTACTACATGAAGTATTAAAACAGTTTGCTCTGGGGCCGGTCCTCAAAACTATCTCCAAAGTTAAATGAACCCACATGTGGTTTAATCCTTGGAAAAAAACAACACTCCTGGTTATTGCATGAACCACACATAGGAAAGACGGTGGTGAAGGGGTTGCGGACCTGTCAATCACATCTGATGACGGTGCAGCCACGTGAGAGCTAATGAGCACTGTGCACGGTCAGCGTAGCACTACATCCCCTTAAAGTAACTCTTAGGGAATTGGAATTTGGTTGATTCATAGCATCCAATGCTTATTTACGTGTTGTTGGGATGAACAGAGCGTTAAGGCTGATGTGTGCTCAGAAAAATCATCTTTAAATATCTTTGAATATTCTGGCAGCTCTTTATTTTACAGGACCTGTTTTCCCTGCAATTACGATATAAAGGAATTGATCCAACTGTGATCTAATTGGACGATTCCTTCAAAGATTTGCAATCTGGCACCGTGGAGAAAATGGCGACCAATTTCCAACAGTTTGATCTAAATGTAAGGCTGTGTTCACTTCGTACATCTGTTCGTAAATGCAACGCTAACTCAGAACGTAGGCTCTGTTCTCTTCCTAATCGTTTTGAGATCTTTTTCAGCACAGGAGCCGGATCGAGGTCTGAAGCCAACATTCCAGTAAAGATGTAACACTCATCAGGAAATAGCCGGGACCCTTTATCAGTCCAACCAGACTCTAGGTTCGATTTGTGAAGATTTCCTCTCGGCCGTTTAACGACCATAGATCATAAATAAAGATGGACGACGCGTCTCCAGAAATGGAGCTGACACATCCCTGATGGAAACGCTGCCATCTTGTGTTTTTTGACGAGCCAACGATCCATAACATGGAGGACACAAGGTGTATGATGCACTATAGCCACCAGGGGGCTGTCATGTCCTCCATCTTTGTTTACAGTCTGTGGTCCGAAGACAAACTCGCATGAAATTCTCATATTAAAATGTTAAATGTTCGTAGAAACACGACGGGAACCTTCTGTCACAGGAGTCATTTAGAAGAAGCCCCAGTGTTTCCCGTCCAGCCTCTGACCAACGAGCCTTCAGGATTCAGTGAATGAGGCAGATTGAGCACCAACAGAAACCCCTGATGTCAGGAGGAGGATTTATTTCTTATCTCTCGCTGTCTCTGTATGCTGGCGTGTGAACAACAGTCTCTGCTGCTACACAGGATCAATCCTCCGATGGTTTGTGCCGGTGTTAATGCTGCTGTTGAAACTCGTTGTTTTGATGTGTCCCCTCTGTTGAGCTTCCAGGAGCCCTGTGCTGTTTGGGGATGTGTGACGGGTTTTCGGGGATCGGGGATCGGTTCTTGACTCGAGTCCCTGGATTTGTTCGGTGCCTCAGGAGGCTCGGTGACGACGCTGCCACGTGCAGCACAGAAACGACTTGAATGGGACTTTTGCTGTTGGCTGTGTTTCTATTTCTTTTGAATGTAACATGGATGTAATGTATAAAGAATATTTGTACACACGGAGAGCAGTGTTGTTTATCTGCATAATGTGTAGCTGACGTCACAACATCACAGTATCTGCCGTTTCCCTCTGTCCTGTAGGGGGCCTTCGGGTCGAAGGCTTTCTTCTGCGGAGTCAGAATCTCAGTACGAGACAACGGTAAATAAAAAACACTGTATACGCAGCTGCAGGTTTTTTTAAAGTGTCGGCTAATCAAATGCGGGACTGCTCGACCAATCAGGTGTGTTTAGTGCAGCAAGCCCCACCCCAAAGGTTCCTGTACTTCTGAAGCACAAACCCCACAAATAATTTTTTTCTTATAATACATCTCTTGTGTAATTATTAAAATTAAGTAGCTAGAAATTACTTAGAAATGGTTCTTTAATTGAAATCCACACTTGTGTAAGTCCCCTCCGTGAATCGCCACCTTACTGTGGTGGAGGCGTTTGGGTGTCCCGGTGATCCTGGGGGCCGGGTTGTCCGGGGCCGTGGCCCCTGGTAGGGTGTCCCAAGGCAAAGTGGTCCCAGGGCAAAGTGGTCCCAGGGGAGGGGCCAGACTAAGAGCGATTCAGAAACCTGAGGAACCCTCTGGAGGTTTCCATTGGCCGATAACCTCGGCCAAGAAGCTTTCACTCTCCTTCAGATTACGGAAAAACGACTGAATGGATTTCCCTGAAACCCAAGAAGACCTCATTACATTTCGGAGGGGTTCCGATTAAGGGGGTTTATGGTGGTGATAACTGGGCCGATCAGCCCATACAAATACAAAATGATCATTTTCATAATCTCACATTCTTCTTTGAGATGGAATCATCACAAGTGGAAACGGCTGAGTAATGGAACTCTGAACACACTACACACACAACTACTGCAGATAATTCAGTCTGTGGAACAAGTGTGAAATAAAGAGAACGTCCAACTGAATACACCTTTAAATCAAATATGCAACTATTTATTGTTAGAATCATCCTTTTAATACATAAAACAACTCATACAGATTTATTTATATAAAAGATACCGGTATAAGATCCACTGTGTGTTGGATGCTCGTGTAAAGAAACAAGAGAAAACGTGGTCATCATTCAAGGAAAAACAACAGAAGTATAAAATGTACAGCCACATGATTATATAATATATATAACATTGCACATTATACCAAAAAAAAGTGGAAACCACACATAGAACATAAAGTAAGTGTTCACAATATACAACAAGGCACCGTGGAATTAACCTGCACACGCGTCTTTGGATGGATCTGCCGCCCGCGGAGCTCCAGTGAAATGTTGAAGGAATGTCCCACTGCCGACTGTCCACGGGGACAAGTCGTTCAGGGTCTCATGTCCAAACGTCTGCAAACTGTCCACGGGGACAAGCCGTTCAGGGTCTCATGTCCAAACGTCTGCAGACTGTCCACGGGGACAAGCCGTTCAGGGTCTCATGTCCAAACGTCTGCAGACTGTCCACGGGACAAGCCGTTCAGGGTCTCATGTCCAAACGTCTGCAGACTGTCCACGGGGACAAGCCGTTCAGGGTCTCATGTCCAAACGTCTGCAGACTGTCCACGGGGACAAGCCGTTCAGGGTCTCATGTCCAAACGTCTGCAAACTGTCCACGGGGACAAGCCGTCCAGGGTCTCATGTCCAAACGTCTGCAGACTGTCCACGGGGACAAGTCGTTCAGGGTCTCATGTCCAAACGTCTGCAGACTGTCCACGGAGACAAGCCGTTCAGGGTCTCATGTCCAAACGTCTGCAGACTGTCCACGGGGACAAGTCGTTCAGGGTCTCATGTCCAAACGTCTGCAGACTGTCCACGGGGACAAGCCGTTCAGGGTCTCATGTCCAAACGTCTGCAGACTGACGAGCTGTAAAAGGCACAATGACTGAAATCCAGGGGAACTCACCGAAAAGGAGGATTCAAGAATGTTTGGGAGACTTTTCCTGGCGATTAGTTGAAGGTTTGACATCAGCAATCAGGATTTTTGTTTGTATTTACAACCATGTTATTCTGACACGACCGGGACACGACCGGGAAACCCCCCCCCCCCCCGTAATGAAATCCTTTGAATCCAAACTCACGTCTGTCTGAGGCGTCTGTAGTTTAAAGGGGATCTTTGTGTTGTCGCAGTTCCTGCTTGCTGCCAGCAGAGGCTGACAAAGATCAGATGTCTATTCGACACAATGGTAATTTTAAATTGGACTAAATTTAATTCCTGTTTTGAGGAAGTTTGGTGACTTGGTTGATATTCAGGTATGTATGTGGTTTTTTAATGCAGGTGAGGGTCTCCTTTCCCATTACCAGTGGAGGACTTTGCATTTCTGTGGGTTTTTTGACGCCTTGTTTGACGTCACAAATTCACAGAACGGGCACCGCCTTGTACAATTTGTACATCTGGACATTGACACACTTTTGAATTGTCCATTTCTTGTGCTTTGCACGTTTGCACCTAAAGCGCCGCCGGCACTCGATTTTCCATTCTCTGTACAACCTCTTTGTATTTGTTGGATGTGAACCCTGGCTTGCAAATCAATTCTCCCCACGTGGGACAATGAAGACAAACTGAACCTTGAAGCTCGGTCGTAACCCTGCGGATACCAAACGGTTGTAGCGACCGATCCGATGAACTGTAGGTGTTGGCGTTCTTTGTGTTTTAGCTGATGCTGCAGTCTGCCTCACTCTGCCTCTTGATTCTGTTCAAGTTTTTTGAATGAATAAAGAGGATTTGCTTGGATGGACAGATTTTGCAGTGAACAGGTACATTGGTAGTTGCAGGAAATGTGGCAGCACCTCCACCAGACTCTGGCCGATATGACAAAATCTGATTGGCGTTCATCCTGGTTTATTTTGAACAGGCACTTGTGTGACCTTCGTATCTCAACTTAAACCCATCACAACAGCCGACCTCAAAGTGGAAATGTTTTGAGACAAGAGCTGCAAATTATTTACAGTGAACAGATTCTGGAGACAGTGAGAAAAATATATAGACGTCCAGTCCCAGAGTTTGTCAAAGCAGAGGAAACGGTGTGAAGGCTCTCTGCTTTAGTTTTTTCACATTCGGACAGCCTGTCGACACACCTCTCTCTCTCTCACACACACACACAAAAACAAACACAAACAAACAAACACACACACACAAAACCCCCATTAACAACCCCCCCCCAACACAGTTATGTTAGCATCAGGAAGAAAGGACCTTTTTGACAAAACGAGACACGACCACATATTAAAATGTTGAGCTGACAACATGAGAACTGATGAGCAAACAACGTCCTGTTGAATGAAAACAGATTTTCTTTGGTGTTGGAGAAGTGGAATTTCTTGTATATTTATATTTGAGACCAGCAGATATTTTCACCTCTGTTCAAGAGTGTGGTCTTTAAGTGTGAGAGCAGGACTTATTGATTTGCACTCACACGCTGCCCCTGCTTGTGCTCAAACTGTGCGCTTGCACTCAGATTGCCTGCGCTGCAGCTTCACGTTCACGCTGCCTCTGCGTGCTCCTTAAATGTCTACTCTGATTTCTCCTCTGCTCTCGGATTTATTTGTGCAACAAGTCTGTCAAATAGAAGAACCAACAGAAAGCCGGGGGGGGGGGGGGGGGGGGGGCGATGACGAATGAAACTGCGTTAGCTTTTCTTGCGATGGGAGGACTGTGTAATGATAAAGCTGCGGAGGGCGGCAGCGCATGAAATCCGAGACCAGATGTTTCACGAAGAGCTGAAGCTGGAGCGCAGGAAATCTGTCCAAGCAACAAAGTATCTGAGTACAAATACACAGTTTGAGCACAAGCAGAGCGATTTGAGTGCAAGCGCAGGGTTTGCAGTGCAAGCTTTAGAAAATCTCAACGTGAAATTGATGAGTCCGGCTCTCAAACTGAAAGACTTGAATAAAAAGAGGAAAGAAAACAATCTTACTGTAGGTTTACACATGATTCAAATAGCTGCTGGTTTTGATTCCAGTTTAAGTTCTGCACGTTGACGGCTTCTTGTGCTGTGAGCATTTTGCCTGCACTTGATAATCTCTGTTTTCCAGTTGTTTCTTGCAGGTCAGTTTGCTTGTTGGCAAATCGGGGAAATTCTCCGAAAAAAGGCTTTGGTCGTTTGTTCCTTCCATTTTGAAATGATTTCGAACCGTCCTTCTGTTACAGTTCTGATCGGTCGTGTGTGCCGATGTGGCCTTTTGGAGTGTGACCAGTCAAAACAATCATTTGAGCGAGTTAACATTAAGAGCATCGGGGTTTGTCTCCAGAGTCAAATGTACAAGCTGCTCTTTCCCCAGCGCTGAGGACGGGCGTCCACACCCGGCCCTACTGCGGCGCTCCGGCACACAGCCATAAGGTCAAGATTTAAAGGGCGGCCTTCACCAGGCGCTACACTGGCTGCCGTGGCTGCTGACGGACTGACAGTTGCTGTAGCGCTTCTTGACGATCATGCTGATGTAGGCCTTCATCAGCTTGGCAATGTCCATGACCTGCAGAGGTGAGGAGGAGCAACGTTTATGATCTGAATGCATTTGGACGACTGAAAAGTGATCTGACGGTTTGGATGTTATTCTTTTAACAACAGTTTTGAAGGAGCATTTGCTAAGTTGTACGAACCATTTGGGTTTCGAAGACCAGCTCTCGGCCCTCCACGGCGATCTTGTATGAATTGGCCAGCGGGGCGCCGAAGGAGAGAATCTGTTCATATGGGAAAACCTCCAGAGGCCACGGCTCCCCTCGCTTGTACACCGATATGGCCTCCCGGCTCACGCCCAACCACAGGTCGCAGGGGAACGATCCGTCCCGACACTGAAACGACAGAAAGCACACTGAGGTCTGGCTGCTGAAGACGACTGAGCGAAAGGGAGATTGACACAGCTTTGGACTCCTGCGTTTTGTTAATAAAAAGTCCCATGAAATGATTTCTACTCACGTCAACGTTGAACAGCGTGGATCCGTATCCCTGCCACTCCTTCACCAGCGACATGTATTTCACCATGGCCTGCTCCTGGTTCATCCCCTGCAGTTTCTTCCACTTGTCCATCACGCTGGTTCTCACCGCCGCCGCCTCCTCCCTCATCCAGGCCTCCAGGCTGTTCTCCTCCTCCAGCTTTTGCCGACTCATCGAGCCGCTCCTGAAGCTCCGCCTCAGTGTTCCTTCCAGGAAGCTCGAGCGTTTCCTCTCCGTCGTGCCCGAGCGGTCGGCCACGGAGCCGGTGCCTGGGGCGAATGTCTTGGCAGAGTTCTGCACCCGGGCCCGTAATCGCGCCATGGGGAACACCTGGGACATTTCCGGGACGCTGGCCTGGGAGCTGTGATCGCCCAGGAGGTACTGAAGTCTCAGGGCAGCCAGGAACTGCAGAGTCTCCTCAGGCGCCGGATACCGACCACGGATGACGGCTTCATGGGCCTGTAGACAGCAGACACAGAAATTCTTAACACACAGCTACTTTCGATGGAGGCTTTAGTTTCCTGAAATTTTATATTCAACATCTCAGATAATAAGGACCCATTTCTTTGTGAAAGGAAATCGGGCCACGAGGTTGTGTGGTTCCTTGCCTCAGAAACACACCTGCTGAGTCTGAAGTCGACAGGCTGAGCGGCGGCTGAGCACCGTTTCTCGATTTGTTATCAAAATAAAACCGCTTAAACCCAATTATGGAAAACTGTATAAAAATAGATTTTAGTTTTAATTATTTAATTCACCGTCAGATGACAGACAATAGTCTAAATTCTGAGAAATAATCATTGGATGAAACCCTTTTTTCCCTCATCAGGGTAGAACTAAGCTTTTAGCTCAGGCGGCTCAGCACAGCAGGGAAGCGATTGGCCGGTTCCGGCTTCGTCTCACCTGCTCAAACATGAAGGCGAACTCCACGCTGTCTCTGGGAACATTGTCTGAGTCCAAGAAGCAGTAGAGCTTGAAGTAAAACTTCCAGCCGGTGTTGTGTTCGTCTGGAATCGCTGATCGCCTGGAGGCCAGAGAGCGAGTTAATAACAGACAAGACTCAAAGGAACAAACACACTCGCACGCACGCGCACGCTTACTTTTCAAACTTGGCGAGGACGTCGGCCACCACTGTGCGGCTCTCGATGGCTTTCTCTACGGTGTCGTTGTGTTCGAACAGAGCAAACATGTTCCTGCTGTCCTCCATGGCCAGGCCGCGGATCAGCTTCTCCACCACCTGACGCACACACACACAGCAGGATCTAAATTCTCTGTTGATTCCAGCGTCACCACAATGCACCATGTGTCAGTGTCACCCACCTCTCCGGCCGTCGTGTGTGAGTTGATGGTGATCTTGCAGGAGCCTCCTCCGTGGCAGTGAACGGTGGTGCTCATGTCCTGCCGTGCCACAATGGAGCGGATCTCCTCCTGCGACGGCACGTTCTCCCTGGCTCGAGTCTTCCTCAAGCAGTCCAGGGCGAAGGCGGCGTAGCGATCCATCTCCGAGCCGGGGAGGAGCTCTCGAGTCCTGCGGAGAGGGAGATGTGTAGATTGTCGGTGCCAAAGATTCCAACATTAAGCAAAAATAAGAACAAATATCTGCGGATACATTTACAAAGAGAATTGGAGATGAATCCATTTTGTCTTCATCCATCTGTGCACATGCCAGTACCTCTTCAGGTGGAACTTGAGGTATCTGAGGACGCTCCTGGTCGGCACGAAGGTGCAGGACATGCAGGCCAGGATCTTCCAGGTGCAGAGGTTCCCGGTGCTTCCCGGCTGCGCCGCTCGTGTCGTCTGCTTGACCAGCTGACAGTAGAGCTCGTCCCGCAGCTGTTTGAGCTCCTGGCCTGTCTGCAGAATGCCCTGGATGATGGGCACGGGGTCGGCCACGCCCTCCAAGTGCTGCAGAGAGCTGAACACCTTGAGGGCTTCGTCCTGGAGCGTCGTGTAGCTTCTGTGTCGTTGAGCTGAACGGGGGATGAAGGGAAGAGGTCAGTGATGGTCTCTGGATTGTGATCCTGTAGCTCCGTGAATGTAAGTGTGAGGTTAATGTCCACATGTGCCACTTTTCACCTGAAACCTCTTAAAAAACGCTCCATTTAATTGGGATCAAAGTGTTTGTACACTGTGAACTGCTTCTTGTTGTCCACATTGTCTAATGAACTGTCTATTAAAATGAAAACATCACACTTCCACACGTGTTGATGGTTTTCCTGCCGTTTGATCAGTAGCCACCGTGGTTCCTTGACATTAATCGTATGTACATGTCACCTCCTCTTCATAATCCTGTGCTTTTCAGTCCAGAATCTGAAGCTTTATAATCGGATGGATTTGATTTAAGAAAATGTTGCAAGAGGAAGGACTTGGGATTCATTATCACACGGTCGTGCCTTTGGAAGGTTGTGGCCGTTTAATGTATCACAGTAAGTGGATAAGACCGGTTCTTTCTTAATCTAGTTTAGGGGGAAAATGCAAATAATCCTCTCTGCTGGAGTCTTCATGAGGTGAATGACAAGTATTCACTGATATTTGAGTGATCTAGGAAGCCGGTTCCTCCGCTCCGAGGCTTCTCTGTAACTGTGACTCACCGGTGACGTGGATGTCTCCGTAGGGCAGCGGCAGCAGAGGCGAGTGCAGCGGGTGGTGGCTGTAGCGAAGGATGGGGTTCCTCTTGTAGATCTGCTCCACCACCTCCGAGTTCAGACAGTTCTCCTGCAGAGAGCAGAGCAGGCCGACATCAGCACGACACACATCAGCTGACTGTCCACACGGTGAACGCCAGTTTGCACGGCCGTGCTGCCGACGAGCTTCCTACCTTGATGTCCTGGATGAGCTGCTGCGTCGGCGTGTCGATGGGAGCTTTGGTGTCGATGACGTTCTGGATCGAGTTGGCCCAGCGCGTGGCCTCGTTCAGCAGCTTGCAGTAGAGACGGTACGAGTGTTTGCGGCCGTACACGATCACGCTCCAGTAGCCTGAGAGGAAGCGAGGAAATGTGAGAGAGGGATGATGAAACAATCGGATCCGACCTGATTCTGCCTGCGACTCTTCCCTTTCTTACCGCTGTCTTTGAAGACCTTCTCGTCCGGCTGAACCACGGAGCAGAGGCTGTTCAGCACCAGCGTTCCCAGCTTCAGGGAGTTGCGCTCAGAGCTCTTATAGTAGTCCAGGGAATTGTGGGTAAGCAGGAACCAGCGCTTCTTCAGTTTCAGCGACGCTTTGGTACTGTTCTTCATCTCTTTGTGCAACCAGCCTGGTGGGAGATAAGGAGTCACATGATGTGCAGTCATAAACCGACTGGGCAGCAGGAATCAGAGGTTTCACACTGAATCTTTGATTTGGGATTTTTATCCACTTTGTGCAAGTTTAACTAAAAAGACAATACACATTTAAAAGCAAAAAACTGTCCAAATAAATCAGCAGCTTCCACAAAGCAACTTCCAGGACCTTTGTCCATGTCTGTGTGTTGTTGCTCTGCTGCTGAGCGTCTGCCTAAATGCATTGTGGGATAGACTCCAGCCACTTAAAGTGATTCCCCCGTCACCTCGGATGATGAACTCCTGGCCGTCCACTCGGGTGTCTCCCTTGGAGCGCTGCAGCAGCGTGATCCAGTGGTGCATCTCCTCGGGCGTGTCGGCGTTGCAGTGCAGCACGCGGTTGGCTGTGATCATGACAAAGGAGTTTGACCTGCGAAGGAGGAGAAACGATGGTGAGAATAAAACCAGACGCTCTGAAATCTCAGCCGTCTGGTTGACGTTCGAGGGAAGATCACAAAGAAGAAGAGACTCAGACTAAATATTTGTGGTAGAGCCTCTAACCATCTTCAGACATGAAGAGGAGTCTGTCACTCGTGAACGATGCTGCAGCAGGAGATTCTCCGCTAGTGAATTTCTTTCACAAAACTAAAAGTGGACATATAATAATGGCCGCAGCAAACGGTGACACCACAGAAGAAGACGTGGACGATCTGAGTGAGCAGCGCTGGCTTCAAATGATGCACAGAAAACATGAAGACACACGATGATGATTTGATATCGGTCCTCACCTCTCTGGATTATCTGACGCACAAACGGAATCGATCATCCCCACATCCAACGTCCCCTGAAGAGACGGAGACAGAGACAGAGACAGAGAGAGAGAGACAGAGAGAGAGAGAGAGAGAGAGAGAGAAGAAGAGAGAGAGAGAAGAGAGAGAGGGAGAGAAGAACAGAGAGAGAGAGAGAGAAGAGAGAGAAGAGAGAAGGGGAGAGAGAGAGAAGAAGAGAGAGAGAGAAAGAAGAGGAAGGAGAAGTAGAGAGAGAGAATGAGAGAGAGAGAGAGAAAATGAGAGAGAGAAGAACGGAGAGAAGAGAGAAAGAGAGAGAGAAGAGACAGAAGAGACGAAGATGATATGAGACAGAGAGACAGAGAGAAAAGAGACAGAAAGAAGAGAGAGAGAGAGACAGACAGAGAGACAGACAGACAGACAGACAGACAGAGAGAGAGAGAGAGAGAGAGACAGACAGACAGACAGACAGAGAGAGCGGGAGATAGAGAGAGGTTCAGAAACAGTGTTGGTCAGTGATGGTTTGAATGGTTTGTAATACTGAATATTTGCTGTCATTTGTAAAATATGCTTATTTTATTAGAGATTATTTTCCTAATATGATGATATTAATGATTTCTCTACATGAAGCCACGTGGGCCGGTGCTCACCACAGCATTCTGGGGGTTGGCCTGCTCGTCGTGCATCTCTCTGATCTCCTGCTCGGTGGCGCCGTGGACCTGACTCAGCACGCTGAACCACTGGCTGTAACCATGGAGACAACTTCATCAATGAGCAGGACCAACTCACGGGATTACTCTGCGACTTACACACGTTATTCAATCCTTTTAAGCCGGGCTTTTGTTCGGGAGGCACAACATACACCGGACCTACCTGGCGTCCTCGGCGGACTCTGCGATCAGGTGGTAGGTCCTGTCCGGCATCACGATGTCGATTCCATTCTCCTTACCGGTGTTGTCAATGATTTCTCTGCACGCGACAGAAAACACTCATGACCACAGTATCTTCTCTGAGTGTGAGTATTGGTCTGGAAGATGTTCAGCACTGCTAATTATTAATAATACTACTAATAAAGAACTAAATCAGAAGGTATGACACCATCCATCGTGGAACGTGACTTTGATGACATCTTACTTGGCATTGTGCATGTCCATCACGCCCTTCATCTTGTCCTCGTTGTCGCTCTCAAAGTACATGAGCTTGCTCTGCCGCAGCACGAACCAGCGGCGCTTCCAGTTTCGGCGGGACAGCGTGGACGAGCCTCCTCCCTTCTTGTGCAGCCAGCCCTGCTTCAGAGCCTCCTGCTTGGCCCGGAACCACAGGAAGGTCTCGTCCTTCAGAACGCACCAGCGCCGCTTCCACGTGTTCATCAGACCGCCTTCCAGAGGGAAACAGGAGAATGTAATGAATACTGAGGGTGAAGTAAAAACAAACTCGTCTTGGTTTGACGCGTCGTTACTGAACCTTCTGTGTCTGAACTTGTGTGATACAGGAAGGAATGAATAAACTGAAAGACTGTAGCCACACTAATGGGAATGCTAAATAAAAGATATGGATGTTTGGGGGCTGATGTCGATATTAGGGAGATGTTTCCGAAGATTTCATCATCAAACCCTTGTTTGAATTGAGGCTAAACTTATTGTTTCACTATAAATACAAGTAAAAATACAAATAGATATAACTTGATTAAGAAAATTATACTGCACGTCACATGCAATCATAAATGGGCAGAGCAACACTGATATGTCAGCATTATGTGGAGGATTCACTGCGAGTTGATGACATTTAATATTATATTATTTAATATCTCAGGATGAAACAAAAGGAGCCATTCACTGACGAAGACGTCAACTTGGAAAGACGAAGATGCCGAGAGAGTTTTTGTGGCACAGCTAAATCTATGGTAAGCCAGTTCTGGAATAAAAGTCACATACTTTACTTATAAGAATGTTCTAATAATATTTTCAAAATGCTGGCGTGTGTTTATTGTAAAAGATCTAGAGGGAAATCCTCTCTTCTAGGCGCCATTGAAAGGAGTGTGCGTAGTGAGGGAGTTACCTTTGATGAAGAGGAAGCTGTGGAAGTACGGGAGCGTGACGCAGCTGTAGACGGAGTCCCGCCGGTACGACAGCTCGTCGTCTGTGTCGAACCTGTCGAAGTCGTCCTCGCTGTCCTCGAACTGGAAGCACACGGAACAAACACAGTGTTACCGAATGAGCTCGTTGTACTGCGGTGGATTAGCTTCTTTCTCAGTTTGATTCCAATGGGTTTGAAACATTCTGACTGATTTGAGCTTTTCAAATAATTCAGGATAAGTATATATTCAATCTAAAACTGTTCAGCAAAGAAACTGCTCTCTGAAGAGCCCGGTGCAGCCTCATGACGTCTGAGCTGCCAGTGGCACAACCTCAGATACGCAGGACGATGTCTCCGCCGCCCGTTGGTCAATCTGAGTTCCTTCTGTTTCGTGGAAATGGTTCTTGTGTAATCCTGCTGTGAAAACATGGTGAGCTTACACAACACTTCCAGGATACTCACTGATGACTGAGCTCCCTCCGAGCTGAAGCGGTAGGCCCCTGAGCTGTTGTAGGTGCCAACAGAGCCGCGGTAGTCAGGAGACCACTGCCCGCTGCGAGGGTTGGAGAACGCCACGCTGCCACTTGACACGATGGCGCCCTCATCGTAGTCATCCTGGTCGTAGTCTGAATCCTCGTCTGGCGGTATGAGCTCCACCAGGTCATCAGACTGAGCCTCGGATGAAGCCTGGGGATGGCCGTAGGCCGAGTCCCCGCTGGACGAGGCACTGTGGCAGGCTGGCGGCACAGGCGGTAAAGGCAGCGGCTGGTGAAGAAGAGTGGTTGGAGGCAGTGGTGGGATAACGCCGTCATTGGCATACGGGTCTTCTTCAGAGGAGTCATCACTTGTTCGGATCCCACTGGTCCGTTGGCCGTCTGAGTGGCCGTGCTCACTCGGGTTTGGAGAGTCTTTAAAGGCCTCGTCATCAGCCTCAAATCCTTCATCGACCTCCTCTTCGTCACCGCCTCTCCTCCGTCCACTGTCCCTCTCCTTCTCGTCCCCCTCGCTGACTCCCAAGGAGCTCTCAATGTTCCTCACACACTCGTCGATCTCATCAAAGTTCAGCGAGTCTAAGAACTGCTGCGCCGCCTTGCAGGCTTCGTCCTCCAGCCGCCTGAGCTCCTGGTCGCGGAGCAGCTGCAGGCGGTTCAGGGAGGCCTCCGTCAGGGAGAGCTCCTGGCGCTCCTTCTGCCTCTGCAGCACCTGGATCTCCCGCTCCAGTCGTAGGATCTCCTCCACCTGAGTTGCTTCATGGGGACGAATTGCCCCCTCACAGGTCTCGGCTGACTCCAGCTCCTCTAGAGCGTCTGGTGATGTTGCCGCCGCCATGGCAGGCGAAGACTGAGCCGAAACCAGAGAGGCCAACTCCTCAGCAAGATGCAGCTCCTCCAGCCTTCTGGTCTCCTCCAGCCTACTGGTCTCCTCCAGCCTACTGGTCTCCTCCAGCCTTCTGGTCTCCTCCAGCCTACTGGTCTCCTCCAGCCTTCTGGTCTCCTCCAGCCTTCTGGTCTCCTCCAGCCTACTGGTCTCCTCCAGCCTTCTGGTCTCCTCCAGCCTTCTGGTCTCCTCCAGCCTTCTGGTCTCCTCAGCCTGAGGACGGAAAAGAAAGTGGTGTTCCCAACACTGACGCTGCTCATGGTACAAAAAGACTGTTTCTCAAATCTTAATACAAAAACTCAAAATCTGCTGCTTTCGTAAAATGAAAGAATTTCATGCCTCATTTTTTTATTACTTTCCTTCTGGCATCTTTTTCTTTTCAAGACTAATTTCTACAAAATTCTTGAAAAGTTATAATCCACGCCCCCGGGAGACTGTTGATTGTGATATTTTAGGACGAAGAAGACTTCTCCAGACAGATTTAGATCAAACTGAGATTTGGGTCGTCCACTCTTTTTCACTTTGATTGAGTTTCCTGATAACTGGTTTCCTCGTACCTCTCTGGCAAGTGCCTCGGCCTCCAGCCTCAGTCTCTCCCTGCAGACAAACAGGGAGACGTCAGTCAACATCATTATTCTTTAACTGATTAAAGTCAGACAGAAAATATACATCATCCACCAAAACAACCGAAGCAGTAGGTCCCATTCCACACCAGATGAAATAAACCTTTGTGGATGCTGGTGTTACTAATACCACGGCCATGTCCTCGTTTTCGGGGGAAAATTTAATTAAAATAAAGAAATGTAACGTTTGAAGCAGCACAGAAAATAGACAGTATAGAATAGATATGAATTAAGATTTATTTATTTTCTGTAGGTGGCGTCTTTGCCTCATTAATCTTCATCGCTGTTCATTCCGACGAGACAAATTCAGAGCAGCAAACACAAGAGGAAGGAGTTACATGATGAGCCCACCTCTCCATCTCCTCCTCCACCCTCCTGCGGCGCTCCTCTTCCTCCTCCTCCCTCCCTCCTCCTCCTCCTCTCCTCCAGCAGCTGGCTGTAGGCCCGGCGGGCCAGCTGGCCTCTCAGGCATTTCTGGAAGGTGAGCGCAGCCCGGCGGAGGAGCAGGAACCTCCTCCTCCAGTAGAAAGCCCGGTAGTTCTTCTGAATGACCACGATGCACGCAGCAGCTTCCTGTACTGCTTCCTGCGTGTGGAGCAGCATCGACGCACGTTAATGAACAACGGGGACTTTAGGTTACGCTTTGTCAGCAGCTTTGTGACGTGGAGTTGAGTTGTGAAGGTCGTACCTGGCCATGTAGCCCATGACATGAGCCTGGATGATCATGGCTGCTTTCAGCACCTCCACCTCCCTCTGCTTCTCCAGACGATGCTCCAGAGACTCCCGAAGAAAGACCTGAGAGACGAGGAGCGGAGAGGGAGGAGCAATACAAATAGAATTTCAATAAGGTCAATAGCAGGACAATTTAGATTTAACTTTAATCTGGATGTTTATGGCTTAAACATGTCATGACCATGGTCTGTAAATAAAGATGGACGACATGACGGCTCCCAAAAGTGAAGCCAAAATGCCCTGATCGCCCCCTGGTGGCTGCAGTATAGGTCATAAGCCCCTCCTCCTCCATGTTAGCAGATGGGACATGGACCAAACAAAAAAAACATCAAAGTAGACGTTAAATAAATGTTTGTCAAAGATGTTTCTGTCGTTTCAGCTCGTTCTCATCTCTCTGATGTGTTTCTGATCAGTTTGGTTTGAATCAGTTATTTGATGATATATAAACAGGCTGAGACGTCATGATTGACAGCTGAGACTGACTCCTGATTGGTCGAGCCATATATCGACAGGCTCCATCAACTGACAATTTTTGCTTTATTCTCGAATCGGAACTTTTCCTTCTCGGACAAAAAGGATGCAGGACGGAGAAGCGTGAGATCCACTAGATGGCGCCTCGGTACGAAGTGACTCACATGCAGGTCGAGGTGATCACATGGTTTCAGGCCTTTGTTTGAAACTTTACCATATTGCTCCCAGCGGCTCGAAGAATGATTTTAACTGTGTTTTTTGAAAGTATTTGATGTTGGTTGTTTTTTTCTTCAACTGTCACTTGCAGAAAAATCAGAAATATAGTTTAATAAATGTGGAAAATGGATAAAAGCTGCAGAACGGAGTTAACACGGAGGACGGAGGGATACGGCCACTACTTTAAACTGTGCATTCACTACATTCACCATGTTACACACACATTATGAATAAAAGATTTACCAGTGAACAGGATTAAAAAGAGAAGGCCCGCTCCTTTTTCCTGTAACATCCCCATTTAACAGACCCCCCCATCCAGGAGAACAAGTGAAGAGAACAAAGCTGCCGACATAAATCAAATCCAGATCCTCCTCCTCTTTTGTTCACGCTGCTAAAGAGCACAGATTACTGCAGCGAGTGATTTCAGGACATCTCTCTGTGAAAAGACTCATCTCACAGGCGCTCGGTGCAGCCGCCCGCTGTCGGAGCCAAGCTGCCGTCCATTGATAGAGAAACGGGGCCCAGGAGGGACGCCTGGGGTTAATCCGATTAGGGGGGAGGGAAATTAGATATGGGACGGTGGGGAAATGTCACAGTGCTACGGGGTACAGGATACAGATTGCCTTTCTCCTGTTGAATAATGTACTGTGTGTGTGTGTGTGTGTGTGTGTGTGTGTGTGTGTGTGTGTGTGTGTGTGTGTGTGTGTGTGTGTGTGTGTGTGTGTGTGTGTGTGTGTGTGTGTGTGTGTGTGGTGGGTGGTTGAATCCTCAGCGGTGAAGCACTAATGAGATTTTCGGGGTGATGTGGACTTCTCTCTCTGACGAGCAGGTTAATTAAACGTGCAGTACATGCCCATGCACGTGCGCCTACAGGCACACACGACTAAAACACACAAAGACAAACTCACAAAACTGCCAACGTCTCCCCTGAAGGCAGCTGCTGTCAGGCTGTCAGAGCATTCCCACCAATCAATCAATCAGTCGATCGAGCAAAGCTATAAAATGTCCCCGCCCACGCACGGAGCCACGATGTTATAATAATAACAAAACATCACAGGTAAACACTCATACAAAGGACAACACGCAGGCACAAAGGGAGACGTGCACAAACAGGAATCACACGTGCACAAAAAGTGCCCAACATTTGCATCCCCATGAATTGAGAAACTAATCCTTTTCAGGTTCATTGCTATGCTAATTAGTGCAACGGCATTCTGGATAAGCCTCGGTACCACTGTCGATTCTCGGCTGGTGTGACGGCTCAGACCCGTGGAGGGAGAAGCAAGCGGCTCTGCCTTCCAGGAAATGAAGTTTGAGGCTGTTAAAACAAAACAATGGTGAGGACATGTGTGGACTGAAAGGAGCTGGAGGCCGCTCGATGTAAATCTGTCTGCGAGGGGCCGAGGCACCGAGGGAGAATCCCTCAGAGGGAGATAGAAGTGATTTAAGGGTTTACAGGCAGCAGCTCTTCTTCATCATACAGGTGAAGCCTGTTCCAGCCTAATGCGCTGACTCCTCACACGGCTTCTAGTCTGTCCTGGACAAACACAGATACACACACACACACACACACACTTTCTGCAGCATCACACATTCACGCTGCGATCAGGGATGTGTGTCGGCCATCTGTCTTTTCATTTCCCCACAGAAATCACACACACTGGCAGTAGTTGTGTTTTTCCTGACCCGTTGTAGTGGAAGCAGAGAGACTGAATCCAATAGCTGTTGGATTCCATGCTTCAGGTGCTCTGGACCTCAATCATTCATAATCACACACACACACACACAGACACACACACACATGACGCACAAAGCCAAATTAGGCCTTGTGGGGAGCAGAGTGCAGCCAAAGTGGATTGGCGTCCCCCTGGTGGCGAACTTCCATCCAATCATATTCCACATTAGCACGGATCAGCCGCGGCGCCGGAGGAGGAACAGGATGTTCAGGAGTTCAGGGTTTGACAGGAAAGAGTCAATTATACCACAGAAAACTGGGGGGGGGGGGGGGAGAAATACAAACCTGTGGGATATTTACTTCCTAAATAATAAAGTGAACCTAATTCCCGCACAGCAACAGGACATTACCCAGTTAGACTGAATATAATGAGGCTCTGGATCAGGTCTCAGGTCTCAGGTACCAGGAAGTGAGTGGATCCCTCAGCCACAGGGTTAATGCAAAGGTTTAATTATGCAGAATTCAGACTCAGCACATGAAGATGACTGCTTCCTGTGAATGTGGACATACAAACATCTGTCCCTCACCTTGGTCTTGCCCATCTGCCACTCCACGCTGCTGCTGTCGTAGTGGGTCAGCAGCTGGATGCAGCGCCCCCTGGGGTCATCCGGCATCAACACCTCCCGCATTAGCACCTTGTACCTGGGGAGCAGGGTGGGAGAAGGTTTAGGATCCAGAGCTTTTCAGGTTCACAGGATGCAGGGACAAGGTTCGAGTCGCCCCCTGCTCTGAAGTGTTCGAAGTCTGCAAACGCTGAACAGGAAAGTGAAACTAGAAACCAGAGTCTCCTGAATGAAGATGTGTGTCCGAGTAGAATCAGAACCAATAGCCGTAAACAGCCGTCATCACACAGACGAGGATGTGTGTGCTTGTGTGCGATGAGCTGCTGAGACTCACCGGCAGCAGAAGTCTTGGAAAGGTCTCCGGATGGGGAAGCCTGTGCGTCGAATCTTCACCGTCTCCACATGCCCGAATATCTGAGCTGGTTCAGAACCACGGTCTGGTCGAAGTGGTCAGGCATCTGGAGGCAGACAGGGGCGATGGGAGTTTACCACAAGGATGCAAACAGACACATTTACATCTGGAGTTGAAGATATTTAAACGTTTGATCTTTGACCCTCTTTGACGCTGAACTAGACATTTCATTTGTGAAACCAGACCCGTGTGCGTGAGGCTCACCGGCTGTGTACAAACCTCACGCTGACGTCTGCGGCCGAACCACACCTCACTTCCGTCCCTTTAGACTTCCACGCACATTCTTCAAACTTCATACGACTCATTCACAAGTCAGAAGTGTGCAAATCACACAGCTCCCCCCTCCCAGAGAAACACACGCGCACACTTGGCGATGAGATGCCCTCATTTCTTACAGAAGTGCATTCAGTGAGAGACGCTTTTCCCGGGGACCCCTCTCACCCTGTAACCTCGGTGGGCGTGGGGGGGGGGGCTCTGGATAAGGGGTGGCTTTCATACCCGCTGTAATACCCCCTTTATTCAGCACCCATCTCCCCCGATAGCCCGCTGACGACCCATTTGAGCTGCTGGGATGGAGGGAGATGTTAACTGAAGGGACTGAATGGCGCCCTTTAACAGCCACTGGCCGCAGAGGAGACCTCATTAGCATAAACGTCATTTGCATACGGCCGGTCGGCGGCGGCACAAAGCCGAATGGTGTCGGGAAGCTGCCCTCTGCCCATCGCTTCTCCTCTCCGCACAGATTCCGTTCAGTCTGGGGTCTCGCGCTTTCTTTTTAGATTCCACACAGTTGCCTGAATGAAATGAAATACACAGGGAACTAATCTGTCAAACACAGTTTTGTTGACAAATGGATTGGTTTTATTCTTCTTCTTCTTATAATTATGATCTACTTTTACCTGCCCAGGCTGGACAGATATTATCTAGGAACTAACTCTTCGTTGGTTTTGAATTTGCGATTTTTTAATGCAGAAACTTTCTTAAAATATGACGTTTTCCACCAAGATAAAGGGATCTGTAACATTTGGCTTGAGAATGTCACTGATCCTTCGTATTGCTGGATTAAATCTGTAGCAGATATTTTCTGCAGATGTTATACGATGAAATTTGGGTTCTGTTCGTCACAGATTTGTCAAGGGGCCAGAATATTCTGAGGTCCAATTCTGTGATGTAGATCCGCCCCCGGAGGCAGACAGAGCATCTCCGGCCTCCACAGAGACGTGACAACAAAAGCCTGAGGGATAAACTCTGTGTCCGTCTCAGCCCGACTTCCCTCAAAGACTCAGGGCATTCAGCAGGACAAAAGGGGGCGTGTCAGTGCGCCCCCGAGGGGGCTGGGACCCGGCGGGGGGGAAACACAGAGAGACAATCAAACTCAGGAGGCGCTGAACGTCCCTCACCGCCGGCGTGAAGGTGCCTTTTTTATTCTTTCATCAAGACACAAGTTACAGTTCGATGCGTTGACTCGATCGCATTAAACATTCGCGGAAGGTAAATTAACAGTATCTTGGTTTTAGGCTTTGAGATGACACTGTTTGTGTTTTTATAATATTTGTGGAGGAATTGTTTGTTTCAATTTCAACTGGTATTAACAGAGAAAAGCAGCGAATCGAATATGAATGTGAATTACTGATCTAAATGTAACTCCGACCTAAATCCATGACCCTGCTGGATTTAAACATGACCCGGGTCGGTGGAGGATTTCTGTGGGTTCGAACATGACACAAGCCAAACCTGCAGAAGTGGAAGCTCCTGAGACGAATCCAGACAATGAAGGTTCTAGTAGCCGTGAACAACATCAACTGTCAGAGGAGTCAGACCTTCACAAGGATCCATGTGCCGACACTGAACCCCCTCAGCAGGGAATCAAAAACATGCAGAACCAACAGCATCTCATCCAGACACAGAGCCTTTCTCACACTTTCTCCTCGTTATCATGTCAGTGAGTCTCCTCATTGTGTCGTCGGCCTCATTCGTGCTTTTAAACTCCCGTCCGGTGAGGGAGACAACAGACAGGAAACAGATGTGGGACCAGTTTGAGGTTAAAAACAAATAACAAGCGTGTGCTCAGACTTCTGTGTGTTCCTGACAGAAGTCAATATAATAATTCAACTTGCTCTCACGCCACTGTCTTCTGTCTGATTCGTCATGGATATGAAAACACACCTGAGAGCTGCCTCTCACCTCGTTCCACCGCACTGACACAACCTCTGTGCAACACGCGCACACGTCAACACACGGCATTCCAAACGGGCATCGGGTCTCACCGTGCATCGTCGCTCGCCCTTCTGCATCCGTCGGAGCGATTATTCCACAGAAAAACCACAGAGAACTTCCCGAAGCTGTCGCCTGTGCGTCTCCTCCACACACTGAGCGCCTCACACACACTCACACACACTCACACACACTCACACACACAGTCAAACAAAGGCTTTCAAACCACAAACTCCACTCCCCCTTCTTGTGTGGAGAGGGAGGGCTGAGGTTGCCATGGCGATGCATCTCCTGCTGAGGCTAATTTGTGCGGACCACTTGTAGGGCCTGTGTGTGTGTGTGGTGTGTGTGTGTGTGTGTGTGTGTGTGTGTGTGTGTGTGTGTGTGTGTGTGTGTGTGGCAGAGAAGGCTGTTTACATTCAAACGTGATGGTGACTGGCCAGATGAACTGCTGCCGGTTATTTCATCTGCTAATTTGAATTTTCTAATCTTAGCAGAAGATGTTTACTTCAATAAGACAGATTCACACTAGAATTCTTAAATATATTTATCTTATAACGTGCAGTTAAATTACAATAATAACATTAAAAAAATGTATATATTCATTTTGCTAACCTTTCTCTAATATAATTACGTTTTCACAATTACAGATTTCATACATACTACAATTTTTAGGTCGATCCATGTTCCTCTGCTAACATGGAGGGTGGTTCATGAGCTATATTGCAGCCAGCCACCAGGGGGCGATGAGATTATCTGGCTCCACCAGATGGTTTGGTGAGAATCAGACACAAAACTAAGAGTTACAAGCTTTAGTTTACCTAACACGCTGTTGTGTAAGTGACCGTGTGTGTATCTGTGTGTGTGTCCTAGTTGTGTTGAGAGGTCTGTCCACACCAGTATGCGTTCTGTCAATATATTGATCTTTCCCCAGATTCCACTTCCCAGCTGCAGAGGTCCCATGACCCTGCAGGCTTTTTCCACACGCTTCCATCACGGCAGCTCTAAGTCCCGGATGTGGTCAGATGTTCCCACCACGTTCCCACCACGTTCCCACCACGTTCCCACCATATACGTTTATATCTACATGTGTTGGAGCTGAGAAGCTAAGAAGCTAAGAAGCTGAAACTGGTTTTGAGGGTGAGACATTTTGGACCTCCGTCCTCGGACACCTGCTCAGAGTGGAACAGGCAGATGACGGGGACGCCCCTCGGGGGCTTTTAGGGGCCACGTGCCTCCCTGGCCCCCCCCCCCCCCCCCCCCTCACTACATTAAGCTCCATTTGAAAGTCATCACCGGACCTTGTTTAACATTCGATCACAAGAGGAGTCCAGACGGCCGCTCACTGGTCTCTCTGAGGACATGAAGGTCCATCTGTGGATCTGTCTCTGGCAAATTATTACCTCCTGCAAAAAGGTGTGTCTGTCTGTCAGCAGGATTTCACAAAAAACAGCTGAACTGGTTTTATTGAAACTCGGTTGTGAGCCAACGAAGAACTCATTCGCTTCGGAGCGGATTCAAACAAGTGGGCAGATCCAGGATTTCCTTTCCCTCCGTTTACACTCATGACATTCAGGTTATTTCTCCACGTCGCAGAGACATTTGGTTCTGACCCGGACGATGATCTGGATCTTGAGAATCAAAATAAGTATTATTACTTACTCGGTTACACTACGGAAACAAATAATACTTTTTAACTTTATCAGACCATGGACATCTTCCTGGTGTTAATGTAATAAGTGATTCAGTTTGCAGGGAATTTGTTGGACCTGTAACCATTTCTGCTCAGAACCCCTCCCACACGCACACGCACACACACGCACACGCACACAGCACACACACACACACACACACACACACACACACACAGGGACCCTCTGTGCTGCCACAGACGACAACGAGAGTCTCAAACACAAAACCGCTCAGAGCTGCTTCACATCTGCGTCACAAACCTCCCAGTGTCCACGTCCGACTCCGTCACAGCTGCACAGACATGATGGTGTGAAGCCATTTGATCTAAAGGCCTCCAGTGTGACGGACGTCCTTCCAGAGACTCTTCACAGCTGCTCACAAAGAGTTTGTTGCAGAAAAATAAATGTATTCGAAAGAAATTCTGGCCCCAAAAAATGCTGGGTAATTACTTTAATAAAGCAAAAAACTACAGAGGAAAGGAAACCTACGAAGAAACATTTCCGAGCGATTATTGTTGCTTATATTGAGCAATATTTCTTATATTTTACATTTTTACTGTAGATTTTTTTCCTTATATTGTAATTTGTATGTTGGAATATTGTTTTTTATATTATATTTTTTTTATTGTTATAATTTTTCTTATCTGTAGATTTTTACTGTAGATTTTTTTCTTTTTTATATATTTGTACTGTTGATTATTACTTTTCAAACCATATACTGTATTTTTATTGTAAAATGTATTTTCTTACATCGTATATTTAGATTATTAATTATGATTTTGTATAATGTATATGTTCAGTGAAGCGAACGAAGTCATAGAATGATCGTGTCCGTTGATGATCGTGTCCAGATTTTCTTTTTCGCGAGTAAAGTTTGAAATGTAAATCTGAGAAACTCGAACAATTAAAATCCTAAACTTGTTTTCTTTTCGCTGATGGTGTCACACAACTGATGATGTCACACAACTGATGTGTCACACAACTGATGATGTCACACAACTGATGTCACACAACTGATCACTCCAGAAACACAAATATTTAAAGATATCTTGTGAGTGTGGATTATCTGTGGGGGGAGTCACAGGGCACCCCCCCCCCCCCCACTCCTGTATATACTCTGTGTACATTATCCCCACATTCTCCACGACTCCTGCCTGTTGCTAGGCAACCTGGGGTCAAAGGGCACCAGAGAGGAGCAGACACTTCTCATTCCTGTCTGCGGCCGGTCGGTGGGGGAGGACGGTCGGATTATTAAAATGACAAACGCTCCCACGTTCCTGAGCTGCTAATGGTTGCTGTGTGTGTGTGTGTGTGTGTGTGTGTGTGTGTGTGTGTGTGTGTGTGTGTGTGTGTGTGTGTGTGTGTGTGTGTCTGTGTGCTCACCTTGCGTGTGTTTGGTTTGATGCATCGTATGAAGTATGGGTTGGAGGTGCAGAGTGTGGCCATCAGGGAGTGCAAAGAATTCTGTCAAAATAAACGGGCACAAACACTACAGTTACTATTACAGTTAATATTACAGTTACTATTACAGTTACTATTACAGTTACTATTACAGTTACTATTACAGTTACTATTACAGTTACTATACAGTTACTACAGTTACTACAGTTACTATAGTTACTGCTGCTTACTACTTACGTGCAGTTAATATTACTTTCACTACTATGACTGTTTATATTTAGATGTTTCCAGAGGCTGCACAAGAAATACTGACCTATAACTAGAATAGACGGACCTTCTCCATCCTTCTCCGCTCTACATCCCGTAGTTATAATAACAATAGTACTACTTCTGCAATACTGTGTCCCTCCACAGTAAATAACATACCGGCTGTAATACATTTACGATAAGGTACTACTACAGCTACTACCGCAGTTCTACTATTTGTGTAAGTTGCTGCTACTATTACTACAACCGGTGATATGTTAACAGTTGTTTTCTACAGCAGCAGCAACATGAACTTATTTCCAAAGCTACAAATTATTCATATTTATCATAATATATCAGTAAATGCTGTTATAACAACGACACTCTCCCCTACTGAACACTACTGCTGTATAGCTACTGCTGCTACTCGGCTACTGGTAGTGTCGGGACTGACTGAGTCACATGTACTTCCCTGTATCTTCTCCTAATGATGGTCGGTGCCGCCGGTTCAGCTCCGGTGAACACTGACGCAGTTTGGCGTTTGTTGGGGACCTACCTTAAACTGGGAGCTGACCGTGGGCCGTCGGCGCTTGCAGCTGCTCTTCAGAGTGTCCTGTTTGTTTCGGCTCAATACGTGTTCAAACAGATCGTAGACAAAGTCCAACCTGAACCACAGAGGGGACACGGTCAGATCCTGGTGAATCAGGATGTGTCTCACGTAGGATTGAACTGTAATATGAATGTATCATAACTGATCCCTGATCGCTCAAACTGCGACTCTGGAGGTTTAATGAACAATCGGAGAAAGACATCGAAACATGTGTATTTTCCATTTGATCATCGTTTGACAAAAGAAAGATGAACAGACGAGTGCAGACAGTAAAAGTTTAGCGGAATTAAGGAAAATGGAAGAAATTATCTTGTTAAATAATTCCAGAAATCTCTGTCTGTCTGTGACTCGTATATATCGAGAAGTATCTGCCACTCACCTGCTCTCCCTCAGCAGGTTGAGGATGTCGTCTCTGAAAGTGTCTCTGTTCTTCTCCAGCATCCCCCTCACGTCGTACACCACCTGCAACGAGCCACAAGGGGGCGTCAGATCCGAACCCAATAACCAGAACTACGCTGAAGGAAAAGGATGACGAGGCAGCACCCACCTCTCCTGCATAGTGCCTGACTCCAAAGAAGTGCACAGCAACACGGGGCTTCACATAGAACGAGTTTTTCTGCAGCCAGAGAAAAAAGACAGTTCAAGACCATGTTCACACTTTGCTTAAAAAAACGATGGACCTCAGATGATGAGGACAATTTGAGTTAGTGGGTTTCTTTAACGTCTTAAGTTTCTCCATCCTGACGTTCATTGGGGACAAAGTGTGAGTCCCGTGTGTCCTGCACCAGCTGCTGGTGTGACGCCTACCGAGTGCTGGCTGTGGAGCTTCTCCAGTAAGGTGTCGTCTGTGGCTTTGGGGAAGTGACTCTCCTCATTCATCAGTGCCAGGAGACCCAGTTTCTATGGAAACACCATCATCATCATCATCATCTTATCCTCGTCACATCTCTTTCTGCTGCTTGACTCGTTATCCAACAATCATCATCCTCATCTGACAGCTTTAAACAACTTTCCTGAAATGTCTGAATCACAGAAACGCTCTTTGTCGTCCTGACAGTTTCCATTCCCCCTCGTACCTTCTCGATCAGGTCCAGACACTCTCCGTTGTCCATCCAGTTGATGTCCACCCACGCCAGGCCCTCCCTGCAGGAGACCAAACAACACGTTTACAACAGCAGGAAACCTTTAGCACACCCGAGAGTAAAGAAACAAGAACAAAAACCATCACGTCTCATTTCGCAGTGAAGAACTAAGCGATCAGAATGGCCTCCACCTACTTGTTGTACTCAAGTTGCTCCAGGGAGAAAATGTGCTTGTTAAAATATTCCTGAAGCTTCTCATTTGCATAGTTGATGTTGAACTGCTCAAAGCGGTTGACCTGCGGAGAATAAAACCAGAGTTAACGAGCTGGAAGACGAGGAAGAATCCCTGAGGTGTATTTACTGATTTCTTCATTAGCAATTACAATATGAATCCAATACTGAGTAGAGGAGAAATATAAGGTCACAGATTGAATTGGATTGAAATTCAATAAACTATATTTATCAGTGAGAAGTTAATTAGATCCTGGTTTCATGTGAGACACTAAAATACCTGAAAGCGTTTTTATTTCCCCCTGAATCATCTGACTGTTAATATATCGTGTGGTTGGAATGTGCACGTGTTCCACACACCTCGAAGTTCTCGAACCCGAAGATGTCCAGGATGCTGATGGACTTGAAGTCCTCGTTGCCCCTGATGCGGCTGTTGAGTTTTCGGATGATCCAGTTGAAACACTGGGAGTAAAGGGCCATGGCCATGGAGTCTCTGGAGTCCACCGCCTGAGGAGAAGAGCCCACGTCACAGGGGATGTTAGTCAGTGACACAAGAACCAGGTCACACATAGAAAAGAAGATGAACAGGAGTCTCGTCTCCTGTCGAGCAACATTTTTGAAATGAAACTTTAATAATGGCTGTAGGGTTTTGAGTGTGTGCTGAGGGTCTTTTAAATATCGCATAACCACTGAAAACTGCTTCTCTTTGCTTGAACCTCTCTGCTCAGACGAAGCAGAGCAACAAGAGAGAGCGTTCGGAGTCATGAAGCGAACGAAACAAAGGAATTCTCCTTTAATTGTGATAATAATAACCTTTAAATAGCACTTTTCAAAGCAATGAAGCAGGACCGAATGGTAAAATGAATAAAAAAACAGTTGAAATATCAAATTATCATTGATCATCAGACGCTAAATAAAAGAAAGTTAGCAATAAAATGACAATATGAAATAATTCAAATAATCAAATGCAAATAGGGTCTCATTATATTGGGACTTTATTCTCGAAATAGACTCGTGTGTGAAATGAACATGAGATCCCTCACCTGTTCGACGGTGAGCGGTGTGGAGATCTCCTCCCCCCTGAGGATCATGGACCTGTGGGTCAGAACCTCGGCCAGCTGGTCTGAGTTCAGCCCCAGGAGGTCGGATGTGCGGCTGAGAGCTGCAGACGAGAGCAACACAAACTGAACTCACTTCTAATCACGGACATTTTGATATTTTCCAGACTTGTGTCTGTTTTACGTGTTTATGTTACATGGAGAATGTACAAGTTACACATACATGTAGCCTATTTAAATCATTTATATTGTATTTATTAATACATACATTTTTTTGTACATTATATACAATATAGAGCACAGTTAAAAAACATATTTACAGATGTATAGGAAGCTGGTTAAGTATAAGATCATAATTAATTCATGATTTATGCAGAAGAGGCTTGATTCAATAAGTTTGAACTCCTTTTCGAATGTGTAGATTAAATCATTGAGCATTTGGATTTTCCTCAGTTTGTAAATAAAACTTTTTTACGACGTTTCACTCCCACCTAACAAATGAAGCTGAACCTGAAGTCAGAAAACCCTGTTTGTGACAGAGGAAGAGGAGGGAAGAGGACGAAGGTGTGGACGACGAGGGGGAAGAGCTCTGACCTGATTTGGAGGAGACCTGTGCTCCGCCGGCCGTCATGAACTCGATGTTCCCCGCATGAAGGATCCCCGCCAGGAGGCGCAGGATCTCCCCGATGTTCTCCTCCGTGAACTGCATCGTTCGCATGGCATTCTGGGAGCCACGGAAAACAGAGAAGAAGAATGAGCTCCTCTGGTCACACCTTCATCTTCTCCATGGACTCGTGTGTGTGTGTGTGTGTGTGTGTGTGTGTGTGTGTGTGTGTGTGTGTGTGTGTGTGTGTGTGTGTGTGTGTGTGTGTGTGTGTGTGTGTGTGTGTGTGTGTGTGTGTGTGTGACCTGCGTACCAGAACATCCTGAAAAGTGCCTTTGTCGTTGATTGTCTTGTCGGTGACGCAGCTCGACTGCCGCAGGTAGTGGTAGCTGTCGGTGTGGGTCAACGCGAACGCATCTGCGGACACACAACGAACACACAACGAACACACACACGCTGTCACGGCCGGCTTCCTGACGAGACGCGCTCATGCATGTGGGATTTACAGCAACACTGTGCAACTTGTTAACATTAAAACAGCAGCTTCAGAATGAGACGACACAGTCGGATTGATTGACGCTGACAGAACGAGTCCCCATGTGTGGCTGCAGGGGGCGCTGTTGCTCAGGGAAAGTCTCGTCGTTTTGCTTTAACTCCGAACTTAACAGGATGTTTGTCTTTGGTGCAAAGACAAGAGGACGCTGCTGGTGCTGCACATGTATGTTTGGATGTGGCCCGGTGTTTGCTGCTCACCTCTCTGCTGGCTGTTGGTTCCTGCTAACAGAGCATAGAAAATGTGGTAGTTTCTCTCCCCCGGGTTCTGCCGGACCACACGGTTCTGTAGAGAAGAAGAGAGAGTCGCTTATTACTCACCCGACGATGACTCATCTACAAACACCACATCCAGTCCCAGGGTCACCGGAGGAAGGACACTCACCTTTTCTAAGAGGTCTGTGGTCGGAAAGTTTCTGTCAAGGCACAAAAACTGAATGATTCGGCTAAATGTTGCTCAGAGAAACCAAGACAAACAGGGAGAGCTGCGGTTGTGTTGCATCTGCACAGCCAAACTAAACCTGCTGAGCTTCCACATACAGGAACACCAGGAATATAGTCCCTGAGAAGCAGGTCCCTGGTTCGACTCCCGGTGGTCCACACCCTCACAATACTCAGGGCCCTAAAGGTCCTGTCTTCTACACTATACTTTGAATACAAAAAACAACATTATTATTGGATTCATTTCAATTTACCTGAGCAAACAAATAAAGTGGTGTAGTGGACACGAGATAGACAGAGACAGGACAATGCAGTTTACTGTCCACTTGTTAAACTAGGAGCTAATAAACTGCAGTAATCCAGTTCCACTCATCTCGGCACAGACGGACTCAGATCCTCGTCTCCACCTCTACAAGCAACAGCCTGTTCCAGTTCTTCCTATCGACAGCGTAATGGGTTTCAAAGGATACAGTCGACGATCCTGCCGCCCTGGATGTTCCCCTTCTGGCTGAAATGCAGCTGGACAAACTTCCCAAAGCGGCTGGAGTTGTTGTTGTGGACGGTCGTGGCGTTTCCAAAGGCCTCCATGATGGGACTAGAGGAGCAGCGGCGTTAGCACACACACGTTTACACCGTCATCCTCAACACCCGATACTTCACACTTCAATGTGTTTTATGAGCTGTAAACTAAGTCGTATGACTGAAGAAACACATTAATGTTGGTTTTAAAATCACATTTGTTACAGGAAATCTACATTTACGGCTGGACTTGGCTGATAACGCCACCTGGTGTTTCAAACTGTCTTGACGTCGCTCTATCATGTAATCGTTGTGTAGTATGTGTGTGTCTAAGTGTGTTTCTTCTTTAATTCCGACACTTCAGACAAAGCGACTGGTCACCTGCTCTCCAGCAGCGCCTCCTCCACGCGGGACGTCCTGTCTCTGGACGACACGTCCAGGGAGTGCTGGCTCATCGCCGACAGGAACTTCAGGATCAGCTTGGTGCTTTCGGTTTTCCCCGCTCCGCTTTCTCCACTGTGGGCAGAAAAACACACTGATGTTTAAGTCCCTTCTTCTCAGCTGCCCCTTGAGCAAGGCACTGGCCTCCCTGGAGATGGGGCAATATCATAATTAGGGTTTATTATGATGTTTCTTTTCTTCTTGATCTGGAAAATGTCCTGTTTTCATGTAACAGAGGAACCAGGACGTACTGTATGTTGTGGGACAAAACAAGTTTAATTGATATATATTTTAACACCGGCACAGAAGCTTCTTGTCTCATCTCACAAACCTCCTGTGTCTCTAAATGAGGCCTGAGGCCTGAGGCTGGCTCTTTAATTCAAACTGTGTGTGTCTTTATTTAATGTGTGACTGTGTGTCTGCCTGCAGGTTGTGTGCACTGCTGCTGCAACTCACAACAAACTGGGTCAGATGTGAATCAGCTACTGATGACTGACTCATAACTGATGCTGTTCACACACACACACACAGCGTCATGGGACATATTCCAGCCACTAGATGGGGCACTGGACACTGCTGATTGGCTGTGAACTCACCGCTCGTCCACTGATTCTCTCTAAGAACGAAATCCAGGGAACTTCACAATGATTCCTCGTCATTAGTGAGTCGTCCTCAAACTCTTCTACGATATAATGTTCTGTTGTGTGTGCAGAGCGAAGTCAGAGAACGTTGTGTCCATCCCACCTGGTTCATCTGCGCTGAAGATGTTCGAATCAATGTCTCTCATCAGATCTCACTCTTTCCATCAGTTTGTCAAACTTCTTTCGTTTGCATCTTGAAAGGCTCGGTGTGCGTGTTGCTCATTTAAATAGCGTAGATTATAGTGACAGCCAAAACGTGAAAGGGTCGGTTTAATGCATCCCATTTAAAAAGACCTCTGGCAGCAGGACAACTGATCTGAGACGCACACACACATGCAGCCAAACAGCACCCGGTCTTTGTACTAATCCCTGGCTCTGCACACGCTGTTGCCACCCAAGGTAACCCCCCCCCCCCCCCCCCCCCACACACACACACACACACACAGGCAGGAAGGAGGGAGCCTTCATCCGAGCGGGAGCTGGACAAACCGCCTCCGCAGCTCTGGACCTCACCCAGGCCTTTCTGTGCCGAGGAGCCGCAGTCACAGGGGGGGGGGGGGGGGTTCTGTCCACACGTGTCGTCTAATCGGGTCTCGAGTCTTTTGAAGAACGATTTCTTTAAACCGGAGATGGAAGTGAAATCATCTCACCGAACTACCCAGAGACTCATGGAGGATTAGGATTGAATGGCTTGTTAGGATGGACTGGAATGTTCGGCCGAGGTCGGGGGGAGTTTCTGTTGCACTGCCAGAAATACTGAAACCTTCCCTTTCAGCAACAAACCTTCACGGTCCCTGAAGGTGCGAGGGAAAAGTTTTGAATTCACTGTTCAGGAAAACGTCGACACGAGGCCGTGTGCTTCATGTCATCGACCTTCTCCGTGAGAAGTGACGGGCGAGGCCCCGTTACCGAGCTGTCCTCATCCCTTTCCAAAACGACGGCAGCACCTGTATCCTGGAGGGTTTTGCACCACGAGAGGAAGCGGTGAAGGGTCGTCCATCTTTCTTTGCGTTCGCTGATGCCGACTGAAAGATTTTATGTTACATCACTGCGGCCAAAGCACAGAGCAAACGGAAGTTATTAATGTTGTGTCGTCAGTGAGTTTATTTCTGCAGAACATTTAGAGAAAACAGAAACTGGTGGGAGGACGGGACACGAGCCAAGAGGGAAGTCATTACATTTTCCCTCGGATATGAACAAAGGAGCAGATCCGGGACCTTTTCATCACGTTCTTCAACATTTACACAAACTTCTCAGAGTTTGGGAGAATTTGGTGCAGATCCAGAGAAAAATCTGGATCTAGCGTATTTTAAATGTGGTTTCATCGATGGGTAGATTTAACAGGACCAGAAACATTAGAGAATGTGGGTTCAGTACAGAATCGGACAAACTGTTTGATTTCAGGCACAAAGATGCATCGTCACGTCTGATTGGACCGGACCAGCTCAGATTTATGTGAACAAATACAGGACGATCCGGATGACGCAGATAAAACCTGCTCAATCCCAGAAGAAAAGGTTTCAGGTATGTTTTTGCAGAGCTTGTTTTGTTGTTTTAGCTGCAGGGATTTTGTTACTGCAGATTCCTGAGTAATTAACGAGGCCGGAGCGTCTCGGGTTTGACCTCACGTGCACCTCTGGGGTCGGGAGGTCGGGGATTTAATCAAACTTGGGCTGCATCGGACACAAAGCCACAGTCAGAACCGTATCAGCCCTAAAATCTGAATGGGTTGAGATAGTCCGAGGTTCACAGACTTTTATAATCATTTTGACATCAGATCACATGATACGATGAAAAGCTGCAGTGACTGAACGTGACGTGAGATTGTTGGGCTCTCACAGCCTCCACTCTCCTGGTTTCAGGTTTCACATCAGGCGTTGGGACCAGTAAAGGTCCGACACCGGTTCTGAGCCAGTTGTTCCAGTTGGGTGCTGAATGGGGTCGGGGTCAGGGCTCCGTGCGGACCAGTCAACACCCCCACATAAACACCAAACTGGGAAAACTGTTCCTCTGAAGCCTTGAGCAGGAACGCACCGTCATGTGGAATCAGGAAAGAGACCCACACCAAACACTCGGCAAGGAAAACGTGAAAATGAAACGTCTGAATCGGTTTATAGGAGAAAATCTGCCGTGCTGGCATCTGCTGCGCTCGGGAACCGTCTGAACAGGTTGGAGCATTTCCAGCAGATTCTTCGTTGGCGGCTCACGCTGAGTTCTACTGAAATCTGCAGCGACAACGTTAAAATCATGTGGCTCAACGCAGCCAGGCATCCGCATCAGTGGAAACGCAAAGTGGCGTTCATGAGCATTAATGAGCAGATGCGTCTTGTTAGAGTTCGCTCCTCCTCCTCCTCCTCTCCTCCTCCTCCTCCTCCTCCTCCTCCTCCTCCTCCTCCTCCTCCTCCAAACCAGCTCCTGTTTCATTCGCCTCCTTCTGCCTGGATCTGATTACCCACAATCCCTAAATCCGACGCGAAAGCTTCCTGCCTTCGCCTAAAAGTGCAATTTATAGCTGTTCTCACACACACACACACACACACACACACACACACACACACACACACACACACACACACACACACACACACACACACACACACACACACACACACACACCATGAAATTACTCTTTTTGTGTGTGTGGTGGGGGGGCTGCCATGTTACATGTTTTACGAGGGTCTGCTCTGAACAGTGTGTGTGTGTGTGTGTGTGTGTGTGTGTGTGTGTGTGTGTGTGTGTGTGTGTGTGTGTGTGTGTGTGTGTGTTCATTGTGAACCAGACCACGTACTGTGGCAGCTGGGCAGGAGCTGGGACTCTGCGTTAAAATTATCCTCCACAATAAAAAACTTCAGGGCATCAAACAATAAAAAGGAGCTGGAGATCCGGCTGTGAGAAGTTTGCAGCTCGGCTCCGTCGTGCAGAGCGACGCCTGTTTCAGTGGCAGCAGCCGGATCCAGTTCCAAACACACACATCGATCAAAAACCTCCGTTTTCACTCTGCCTCTGCACATCCGGCTTCTCTCTCAGCACAGAGATCAAATACAGAAATGCAAGTTGGGTTATTTCTTTATCTTAGAAACCAGTGGAAAGCTCCTGATCCTCCTCCACATGCAAACACGTTAACTGCACAGCAGCTGTTAGCAACGACAACCGGGTCAGTGACACTCGTAATTCATTCTCCATGTTGTTTCTCCTCTGGCCGCTGAGGCTGGTTGTTTTCATGGTAAAGGAGGTCATGTGACAGGAAACTGACGAATCAGTGAAGGCTACTCTGTGACCACAAGGAGGTTGTGAGCGTCTACGTCATCTATAAAATTGTGATTTTGTTAAACAGCATCATATAAAAATGACGACAAGATATTATTTAGTTTGTAACCAAACACCATCGACGATCAGTAAATCCTGCCCAGCCGCCTGGAGACAGGAGTCTCTGCTCCGCCCTGCAATTACTCACAGCCTCACACATCCATCAGCCGCAAGCGAGCTGCACACACACCGAGGGCGTCACCGCCTCACACATCCAACAACATGCAAACACTCCACGCCACACAGGATTCACATATTAAGACATTCAAACAGAAAATGCCAGTTGTGTGCAGGAGTGACTCTGAGGAACCGATCCCTCGGGTCCGAGCAACTTCATCAAACTAAAGTGGTTTCTTATATTAATAATTCAAGCATCAGGGAAGAGCTGCAGAGCGCTTACACGTTTTATATTCTCTCAACTGGTGCAGATGGAGGTTTAGTGCCTTGCTCGAGGGCGACAGTTAACAGCTGATTAAGCCAAGTAAAACAGTCTCAGAGGTTCATGTTTGAAAGTGACACTCACTGGCTGTTGAAGAAGCAGGAGAGTGATACTGACTCTCATCTCTTTTTAGATTCATGATTTAAAGGAATATTTGGATCTGCTTCACCTGGAGCAGGGCGGCACGGTGGTTCAGTGGCTGGTCCATGTGGAGTTTGCATGTTCTACTTGTGCCTGCATGTTTCCTCCATGTACTCCGGCCTCCTCCCACACGCCACACACCTGCACCTCTAGACTACCTGCAGGTGTGAATGTGAGCGTGTCTCTGTCATAGACTGTAAATAAAGATGGACGACCCGCCATCTCACGCGTTTGACATCATTTTCCTGTGCAGTGCAGGAGCCAATCACAAGTCAGCATCGGACGTCCCGTCGCTGGCTGGCGCCAGTGTGTCTCTGAAAAACGGTTCCTCACTGAAGCGCAATGCAGCGTCCAGAAAAAGCCATTTAATGCCACGCTACAGTTCATATCTCCAGCTGAGTCCTGACACCCTCCTGTGACCAGATGCAACGTTCAACCTCCACATCTCCAGACCGACGATCGGAGAGGAGAATGAGGTCTCACAGGGTGTGTGTCTGTGTGTGTGTCTGTGTGTGGGTGTGTGTGTTGGGAGGCTCACTGTGTCATTTTCTCTATTTTAACAGACAGTAAACCATCAGGTTGTGTTTTAGCTGAGACAACAGCTAAAGGTCACGCCTGTGGTCCGTGGTTTGTCCTCTCTGGCCCACAGCGCTTCATGTGCTGCCGCTGCCGCCGCTGCTGCCGCTGCCGCCGCTGTCATGGAAAAACTACGCAGCCAAACTGGGGTTTTTCTTTTTCTCAAAGTTACAGATTCTGCGGTAAATTAGGCGTTTTTAGTTTTCTTTCTGGACGGATGAACCCTGCAGCGGAATCTGCTTGTTGCAGCAGGGAAAGTACCGGAAATCAGCGAGATCAAGATAAACACAGCATCTACGGCAGCGACGCGTCTCTGTGGGGAGACTGGCAGTATTGTGCAGCTCAGCGTTTTCTCCGACGACACTATGACAACATGTTTGTGTTTACGCCCCGGTGTGTGTGCGGCGGTGGATGTTCTTCCCACTGACCAACATCCTGGCAAACAAAGGACCTTCTGTGCCCTGAACAGGAGGACGACTCCAACCAGGAGACGACGAGGGAAACGGAGGCTTCTCTACATCTACATAGATACACATGCGATTTAATAATCACAATAATAATAAGTATTTAGATATTTAAGTGTGTTAGTAATAAATGTGAATCGTCTGGTTCCTCTGAATCACACAGAGTCAGAAATGTGGGTTTTTAAACACACACAATGTTTCTGAAATCACGTCAGTGCAGAAAGCTGCTGTGTTTTTAATTAATCATTAACAATTAAAGGCATAAAAAGCCACTGTTCACTTGCTGCTTCCTTCACACAGGAACATGTGTGTCTCATTAACCACGAGGCCAATAGAACCGGGCCAAACGGGCCTGTAAACTAATGCCAGCAAATTTACATGGAATTGCAGCACTTGTGCCTGAAGCAGCAAACTGAGACTCTCCTGCACCTCTCAGGCTCTGGTTCTGCTGAACAAGCTGATGTTAGCTCCACACCGAACGCATTATTGTGTCTCTGCTGTGTTCTTACACAATTGCTTTGCGACACAGGAATGACAGACGGACACTGGCCACGTACCCAGGACACTTCGACGACCACAAACACAACGTTCCCACAGAGTCGATCTGGTTCCCCTGTGTTAGAATCTGGGGCCAAATATAAAAATAACTTTTTTCTTTTCAGGTTCAGGGGAAGGGTTAGGGTTCGAACAATGGAGAGACGGCCGAGGTGAAAGTCGTCCAGTTATAATCAAAGAGGAAGGATGTGAGGAAGGGAAGCAGAGGATGGAGATAGTAACAGTGTGTGTGTGTGTGTGTGTGTGTGTGTGTGTGTGTGTGTGTGTGGTGTGTGTGGTGTGTGTGTGTGTGTGTGGTGTGTGTGTGTGTTGTGTGTGTGTGTGTGTGTGTGTGTGTGTGTGTGTGTGTGTGTGTGTGTCACGCTCAGAAGTGCAGCCAAAGCGCCCGGGGGACTCGAACCTCGATCAAAGTGTTGGACGCACTGAGGGAACAGCGACTGAACAAGCTCAAGACCACAACGGTATTCAACGAACAGGGCTCGTGTACCCAAGAGCTGTCGGGATCAATCGACTCGCAAATCTTACTACTTCAGGTTTCTGTGTCAGGTTGTGAGTCACATTAAACTTCCAAGACAACGACACGACCACCGACCTGATCAGGACACACTGGTTCTGAAGCCTCTTCCACAGCGAGCGGTAGCACTCGTTGGCAACAGCGAAGATGTGCGGGGAGATTTCCCCGAGGTGGTGTCGGCTGTACAGCTCCACCGCCGGCCGGTCGTACAGCCCGGGAAGCGTCTGGTAAGGGTTCACCGCCGCCAGGATGGAGCCGATGTACGTCTGCGGATCAGGAGAGAGAAGAAGTGTTAGAAACATAAACATGAATAATTAAATCATATATACACGTCTTCGACAACCAGTTCAGAGTTTATGTCTCAATCTCTAGTTTCAAGTCTCCTTCAAAACAGCTGATGATCATTTAGAGTCAAACCGACCAAACCAAGATGGCGCTGGACAAGATGTGAAACTTCAGAACGACTCACAAACCAACGGGTGACGTCACGGTTGATACTGGGTAGTGAGGTCGCCTTGACCTTGAGCTTTCCCTCCCTTAGAGGATATCAAAACAGGGCTTGGACGTCATGATTGACAGCTGACACTGACTCCTGTGACTCCAAATGACGTCAACAACCCAGAGTGGAGACTTGTCTTCAATCTTTATTTATAGAGTTTTCTCTATAATATTGTGAGGTCTTGAAAAAGTAAACAAATAAAACTGAATTTAGTTGAATTAAACATGGACGCAAGAAATATTCTGCTTCTGCAAAATGGAGTAAAACTGAAAAGGAAAGAAGTTACTACTTAGAGCAGGAAGTTGAAAACCTCTCAGGTAATCTGAGCGAAATCTCTGAGCCGATACGTCAGCGAGACAGAGAGGCAGACCGATCAGAGCAAATCACATCTCTGCTGCCTGTCGCTGCTCAGGTGGAAGCACACACGGGCCAAAGGCTTCACATAATCACATTTATCGGACAAAAGCAAGAGTCATAAAAGCCATATTAAGCTCCCAGGAAGGTGGACGAAAGCAAACATGACACGTGACTTCACCGGTTCCACTCAGACGGGAAAACCCAGCTACGTCCAACACATCAGACTTCTTCACATTTCACATTTCGAAGCAAAAACAAACCAAACGGGCTGAAGCTTGTGAAGCCGGTGGGGGGGGGGGAGTTGTTTTCTTGGCAGAGGCTGCAGTGTGGTGGTGGTGGTGGTGGTGACTCATGGATAATAGAGTTGGGAAAAGGCGGCACATCAGCCGGCATCTGTGGCAGAACAACCAGATATCTCTCGGAGACGAGAAGGTGAGGCTGTCAGAAATCCTCCTCGTCGCCATCGGCCGCGACGCTTTGAGCAGCAGCGACGGCCAGAGAAGCTTTAAGCTGAAAACATTTCACTGGTCGTTTCTTTGACAAACATTTATTTAAAAAAAAAATGTTTGGCCCATGTCCCATCTGCTAACATGGAGGAGGCGGGGGTTTATGAGCGATACTAAAGCCAGCCACCAGGAGGTGTCCATCAACCTGACCTTCACTCATCCTTTAAATCCAAACATCTCACACAGTTTAATCCCAGTTTCTGGAGAATGAACTTTTCGCTCGTGCAACTTGAACCTGAGAGTTCGTAGAGTTTCCATAAACACGCATTCGAGGCGACTGGTGGAGGAAAGGGATGAGACGCGTTAAGACGAGGAAGCAGAGAGCGTCTCCATCCGGACGACCTCTGAAAGCCAACGTCTCGTCAAACCTCTCCGACATCTTTCCCGCTCGCGTTCACGCTGTTTATTTTTGCTGCGACTCCAGTTTATGATATTAAAGTTTAGCTTCAAAGTTAAGACTGTAGCAGGTAAATTGAAAACAGAGGTGACTTAGAGAAACTGTTTATTTTGGAAGGATCGGAAGAGGAGGAAAAAGAAGCCTGAGGTGAAACCAGGGCTCTGAGGCGGAGAACTCCCATCACAGCCATAACAATAATAACTAGGTTAATGGCCGTGCCTGCTGTATGCACAGTGTGGGAGACAATACTAGAAATAATCTCATCCTGATGAAGCTAAGTTTCAGCTGAGCAGTTTGTTGTGGGGGTTACGGAAAACCCAACATTATAGTGTAAATACAGGAAAGTTCTTTAAAATCTGTTCATAAAGTACAGATGCGTGTCCGCCCGTACTCTGGTTACGTTAGCCCCGCTGGCTGCGCTCACAGAAGGTGTGAACGACCCGTCTGCTACTTCCTGGACAAACATCCTGTTTAAACAAGACGAGATCGGGAGATCCATGCGACCTTCATTTGACGAAATATCTCCGTCCAGACGAAGACAACGAAACGAACAAACAATGCCGGGCCAGTAGATGGCGGTGAAGTCGACATCAACGATCCGTCGGACCACAGCGTTCTTCTCTGGTACTGGACGGATCGTTGATGTAGACTTTACCGCCATCTACTGGCCCGGCATTGTTTGAGCGTTTGTAGTCGTTTTGACCCCGAGTTCCTCATTGAACCCCCTGTGCTAATCCACCCCACCTGCCCCCCCACCTGCCCCCCCGCCCCTCGCCACCCAGACGGCCCACTGACTGACTGACCTACATTCTGCCTGGATGCAAATACATTTGAATGGCAGTTGAGGTGAATGTATTTACATGACAAACACAGACTGTCCTGCCAGAGTGTGTGGTTGATATAGTAATGTACTGTGGATCATACATTACTGTGTGTGTGTGTGTGTGTGTGCGTGCGTGCGTGCGTGCGTGCGTGCGTGCGTGCGTGTGTGTGTGTGTGTGTGTGTGTGTGTGTGTGGTGTGTGTGTTATCTCTCTCACAACATGGCAGCTCTGCTCAGGAGATCGGTTCATCCTCTGCCAGCGGTGTAAACAGTTCACAGTCGGACCGATCTCTGGCTCCGAGGCTCGCGAGCATCACTCAGCTCGTGTGTAAACGTTTCTCCTGATGCTCGTGATGCGTCACGTCGTGTTTGGGATTTTTACTCGAGTTCTTGTAAACACACGAGGAAAAAAAGACTCGACCTTTCCCCTCCCTGTGCACTTGTTGGACACTTCACCTGGTTTCGTTTTACACTGAGTTCAGCGGAGTGAGTTTCAGTTCGGAGCCGGAGGAGTTCACACCAGACGGTTGGTTTGTGTCACTAAGACTTCAAAATAAAGTCCTGCCCTCAACTCGATGAATTACAACCATTTGGACTCAATTAAATCTCCCTGTCGCTCCGACCTGGCAACAGTTACCACGGCAGCACCTTGGCTGCCACTCTCATCAGAAGCCCCCCCTCCCCCATTGGCTGATGTGATTTGCTGTGGCCCCTCGTCCTCCGTGCCTGGTGTCAAATACTCCGCATTTCGTTGCCGTACCACAGAGCTGACGCAAGAAACGCGATACTCACTTGAGTGTTTGTTTGACACACTGAACCTGCGGCACGGAGACGGTGGACGTTCAGTTTTACACATCGACTTTAGTGGGATGTGATACTTTTGTACCGACGCCACCAACATCACGTGTTTGGCACAAGGTCTGAAAGCAGCTTTATTGAATTTAATTAGATTGTATTTACCACTTGAGTCCAATGACAGAGGTTTGGAACATGCGGAGGATCTTGCTGCAGGAGCGTTTAGTTTCTAGAGATATTTAAATACTTCTGATTGTGATGAAACGTAACTTCTGGCTGCACCGTAGAGTGGAGTCACTTTAGTTTTGGGACAAATGGCAGATACCTGGCCTAACGCGGATCTCCTGTTTGTCGACAGTTTGCAGTTACAGCGACGTCCATGTTTACAGAGAGGCGTCAGTGGCTGTTGATGGTGTAACTATAGAGCTCAGGGAGGCATGCAGGCAAAAAACAAGATCTCTCTCTGAGACAGATAAATGCAGAAAGTGGGAAATGAAGAACAGATGGAGAGAAAAAACGGAGGATCAGAGGCAAAGCGTCGGCAGGAAATGTACGAGAGAGGGGAGGAGTGAGTCTGCAGCAGTCACTGAGTTACTGGGTCACAAAGACAAATTCCTGCACATTTGTTATTCTTGGCAATCGCAGCGATCCTGCTCGGCTGTTTGTGTTTAATATCACTGCTGACGGACAGAAGTCCCACATCTGTGAAAGTCGGGTTGTTCAGGAGAAGAGGACGATTGTTTCACTTTGCTGGACCCGCTGAAATACACGCACTCGACCAATCAGGACTCAGCTGTCAATCCCGACGTCTCAGCACATTTTGACATTATCAAATTAGTAATTAAAACCAAACTGATCAGAAACACTTGGACAAACATCAGTGTGATGAGAACTAGATGACAGAAACCATTTTGACCTATACTGCAGCCAGCCACCAGGGGGCAATCCAGATGTTCTGGCTTCGCTTTGGGGAGCTGTCATGTCGTCTGTCTTTATTTAGAGAGTATGATTTCTATTGATTCCATAATTTTTCAAAATTAAATTATCAAAGAAAATTTGGGTTTCTATTTTTCTTTTACTCATTTATTGCACGACTGCTTTCACAGGAAGTGACATGAGCCGCGGTTATTTGTAAACACAGCTGAAAGGAAGTGACATCAGGACAGCGTGTGGTGTGGTGACTCCTCTTTGGCTGGAGGACGGTTTCTCCACATCTGACTGTGATCAGGACGCCGAGCTGGACTCGTCTGGAAGCTCACGTGCACACGCTGTGCTCCTATAAGGACACAGTGTGTAGCTGTGTGTGTGTGGCCAGTACGTGTGTGTGTGTGTGTGTGTTTATGCACGAGGAGACCAGATATCTACTGTGGGAATAAAGGGACGTGTGTGTAAATGAACTCTTTCTGCTCTTTCTTTGTAAACTTGTTTTTTTAAACTGCCGTTTATTGTTTGAGCTGGAGAGCAGCAGCGCTCTTCATCTGCTGTTTGGTCTCTGCAGCCACCTGTAATTCCCCCCCCCGCCTCAAAGCCATGCATCTGTCCCAACACTTGGTCGGCTGACTCTCACATGTGCAGCTCGATTCCGCACGGTCGAGCCGAATGACCCCTGGACCACGTCAGCATGTCAGAGGGCGACCCCCGTCCTGGTGGGAACTACGTGTTGAAATGTTGTGGACGGTCAGAATGTTTTTTTAAGTCCTGTCGTCACATTAGATTCAACAGAGCTTCGTTGTCTCAGATTAGAATCTATAAGTCATTATAGAAATAAGCAGACACCATAAAATAACAGATCCATGGCCGACGACTGGGAGAACCCCAAACTGCTGCATGAACATCCACTGAGCAATGAAAAGTGTGAAACCCACATTAGTCAGCGAGGCTCCTCACAGTCAGCGAGGAGCCTCACAGTCAGCGAGGAGCCTCACAGTCAGCGAGGAGCCTCACAGTCAGCGAGGCTCCTCACAGTCAGTGAGGAGCCTCGCTGACTGTGAGGAGCCTCACTGACTAATGTGCTCATCTTCATAGATGCAGAACAACTTTCACTCTGTGCTGATCACTCTGAGGTTCAAAGACTCCGCTGTACAGAACGTGTGAGAATAATAAACCTGTCACTGCAATTAATCACAAACCAAAGCACTAAATGTAAACAGAGACAAAATACCCAGGGAAGGAATTTGCTGCCATTAGATGACGTTATTCTAAATGTATGTTTAAAATGTATGTGTGAGAGAATGTGTATGAAAGTCTGAAAGTGTGTGTTTTAGAAAGAGGGACAGTACGGGGGCAACCGAGCAAGTCAGAGATTCCTGAGAGAGAGAGAGAGATAGTGTGTGTGTGTGTGTGTGTGTGTGTGTGTGTGTGTGTGTGTGTGTGTGTGTGTGTGTGTGTGTGTGTGTGTGTGTGCACGTTTCAACTGGAATCCACACAGGAGACGAGTGAGGCCACCAGTCGACAGCACAGCTGGTTACAATCACAGGAGCTAAAGACTGCATGCACACACACACACACACACACACACACACACACACACACACACACACACACACACACACACACACACACACACACACACACACACACACACACACACACACACACACACACACACACACACACACACACACCCAGTGTGGAAGCCTCCAGGCTAAATTTCCAATTCATCTATGTCATGCCAACTCTAAAGTAAAGCAGCTTTAGCATTGAGGCTAGCTGCTAGTTCAAAACTAAAACATTATTTGTTCCAGCTTCATCATCATCATCATCATCATCATCATCATCATCATCATCATCTTCATCATCATCAAAATGTTCTTTTAAAGTCTTAAATGTAAACACTGTAATCGTAATGTAATCAGCATCAGCTCATTAATTCTGCCTGTCTGACTCTCAGAAGTCAGCAGGGGTGCTTTCAGAAATTCCGGGGGCCTCTGACAGGTTATGGCATCGGGGCCCCTTGCTCTAATGCATCTGACTTCATGCGTTTGTGCACACTTCACCTCTCTCTGCCCTTTTCTTCACACCACACACGTTCCCAGGAAATTAAGAAACTAAAGTAAAGTCAGGAACTTTATCTGTGTTTCCTGCAGCTCTCAGATTTTTAGAAGTGTGTGTCCCTGGCATGACCGTCCCTCTAAACAGATCTCAGGAAGTTAGAAACCACGATGTCCACGAGCGGCCATTTTTCATCAAGGACAGAGTAAAAAACATGCATGAGCAGCAAAGTGAGAGAATCCAGACACTGGACGCTTCCAGAGCTTCATGTGCAGGTACTGGATTTGTCTGTAGTTCAAACTGTCCCATCATAAACTTGACTACATGAACCCAGTCCTCATACTGAACATGAACCCAGAGTTTATACCGTTTGTATTGGTGTAAAAACTCCACTGATTATGTGCAAAAGGAATTTAATAAACGTGCATTCACACAGTCCTGAGTTCCCAAACGTCTCATGTAACCTGAAACTACCAGCGTCCCCAGTTAAAGTCCAACTTTCAACCTGTTTAACCTTTGCTCCGTGTCAGCGCTGGCTGCTGGCTCTGTGGCTTCGGCGCTGTGTTTACGGACCTTCCCGTTGGTCCACCGCGACCCACTTCACTCAAACCTCTCCTCTAATTTTCCCCTTCTGCAGCTTCTGGCCCAGAAAGGGTAAAAAAAAAAGCCCGTCAGTGTGGAGAATGGGTGTCTGTGATGAATTGATTGGATAATTTCCACCATACGGGAGCATTCAGTTGTGATTAAAGTAACTAAAAGGCGTTTGTCAAAGGTTACTACGGCGAATGTGCGCAGAGAGCACAAGGCTGCCTTTGTCGCCGGCTTGTTTTGCTGCAGAAAGTGCCGGGTCAGGTTTGTTCATTAGTCCATAAGTAGAAAAGGAGACAGTAATGGTGGAGAGCCATTTGTCCCACATATTCCTTTGTTCTCAGAGTTCAGTCTGACTGGTCGGCCAGGAACGAGCGCCGCCTTGCTGCTGCAGCACATTTACTGTGCTTCAAAGTCAGCGAAGAAGTCCCCCCCCCCCGACTGCTGCGAACCCCTTAGAGCTTCAAGTCCCAAGTCCCCCCCCGACTGCTGCGAGCCCCTTTAGAGCTTCAAGTCCCAAGTCCCCCCCCGACTGCTGCGAGCCCCTTTAGAGCTTCAAGTCCCAAGTCCCCCCCCCCGACTGCTGCGAGCCCCTTTAGAGCTTCAAGTCCCAAGTCCCCCCCCCCGACTGCTGCGAGCCCCTTTAGAGCTTCAAGTCCCAAGTCCCCCCCCCCCGACTGCTGCGAGCCCCTTTAGAGCTTCAAGTCCCAAGTCCCCCCCCCCCCGACTGCTGCGAACCCCTTTAGAGCTTCAAGTCCCAAGTCCCCCCCCCCCGACTGCTGCGAACCCCTTTAGAGCTTCAAGTCCCAAGTCCCCCCCCCCGACTGCTGCGAGCCCCTTTAGAGCTTCAAGTCCCAAGCCCCCCCCCCCGACTGCTGCGAGCCCCTTTAGAGCTTCAAGTCCCAAGTCCCCCCCCCCCCGACTGCTGCGAGCCCCTTTAGAGCTTCAAGTCCCAAGTCCCCCCCCCCCCCCGACTGCTGCGAGCCCCTTTAGAGCTTCAAGTCCCAAGTCCCCCCCCCCCGACTGCTGCGAACCCCTTTAGAGCTTCAAGTCCCAAGTCCCCCCCCCCCGACTGCTGCGAGCCCCTTTAGAGCTTCAAGTCCCAAGTCCCCCCCCCCGACTGCTGCGAACCCCTTTAGAGCTTCAAGTCCCAAGTCCCCCCCCCCCGACTGCTGCGAGACCCCTTTAGAGCTTCAAGTCCCAAGTTCCCCCCCCCCGACTGCTGCGAGCCCCTTTAGAGCTTCAAGTCCCAAGTCCCCCCACCCCCCCCCCCCCCCGACTGCTGCGAGCCCCTTTAGAGCTTCAAGTCCCAAGTCCCCCCCCCCCCCCGACTGCTGCGAGCCCCTTTAGAGCTTCAAGTCCCAAGTCCCCCCCCCCCCCCCGACTGCTGCGAGACCCCTTTAGAGCTTCAAGTCCCAAGTCCCCCCCCCCCCGAACGCAGCCAAGTGTAAAGTATGTCAATATAAAGTATTTAAATATAAAGGGACCATTCTAGGGTAAATAAAACAACATTTGTGCCATGTAGATGAAAAACACTAGTGAAAACATCACTAGAATTATTTATAATATATAAATGTATATATAATACTTACATTAAATATTTGCCAATAGATCCTTTCACCTGAATCTTACACACGGAACCTTTAAAGCAACATTAGGTAGTTTATATAGTTTCAAATAACAGCTTCAAAATTCTTTTGATGGTATATATACTTATAAAAAGGAAGAATGGCACGTCTCTCATCGTCACAGCGCCCCCTGGAGGCCTGGAGCTGCAGTACGTAACCGTGGTGTACAACATTTCCTCACTACCTGTAGACCAAACGTGAATTCTTTTACCATATCAGATATAATCAACAGATTATGGGATGGTAACATCGGGTTCACACCTGAAGCAACGAAAGCAGTCGGGCAGGTTTCTGCTGCGTCTGTGCACGTTTCCAGTCTGATGCTTATTTGACATCGTCCTTTACTTCACACCCGTGAGGCTGTCGACTGTTTGGAATGAGGCCGACAGCCGAACGGTTTCTGACGGCGCGCCCACAGGGAACGTTGCTGTGACCTCGGAATACCACACGTCTCTGACAGAAGGTGTGATGATGAAAACTGTAAGAAGCTCTTGACTTGTTTTGTGATCGTTCCAGAAGGACGTGAGCTCCTCCTCTGTCTAACTGATCCATCTCTTATCCGTCTGCTGCGTCTAGACCTTTATCTCTGCTGTTGTAACGATTGAGCAACTTCAGGCATTCGTAGGAGATTCCCACACAGAGAACTTAGAGGAAGGCAGTTTTTCCCCCCGATGGGCCGAGTCGTCAACGTGAACGCTCACACGGCAGATGGACGTCACAGCTCCTGTCTATCTCAGATCTTCCTCCTGACTTGGCTCAGAATCTTTAAAGCAACCAGATAAGCTAAATTGCAACTGCTTCACCCGTGTGTCCTTATCTGTCGGCTGCTGTGGAAATGGAGTGTTTTGGGTACGTACGTAGATGTGTCTCTGCTGGTAGCGCAGGAGGAGGTTGTGCATGATGGCCCCGTCATGGAGGTCCTGCAGCGTCGCCATGTCCTCCACCCCTGTGACGCTGCTGTGGTGCATGGGCTGCACCTTCTGCCTGGTGAGCGCATTCTGCTTGTAGGTGTACACCTGCGTCACAAACACAAGATATACACATTCAATTATGTGGAAAGAATATATTACAAAAATAACAAACTTCTATCAGATTATTTGGATAAAAAGTGGAAGAATTATTATCCAGAGTTCAGACATTAACAACATCGCCTCAATTCCTTTTTGGTGATGTATTTTCAACCCTTCCATTATTTGTTTGCAGTTTCCTCCTTCTCATATTCCACTTGTCTTTGTGCAGGAGGCAGATTGAACGTGGCCCTGGGCTGGAGGAAGGGTTCGGCTGCTCGAGTGTCCGAGGACAAGGTCGAACAGCTTCTCAAGACTAAACAGTTTGAACTGCGTCTCCTACAGTGACGAGTCCAAACCGATGATAACGGAATCTAAGTCCTGTTGAGTGTCTGATATTGTGTCTACCTCAGGGGACTGATATCTATGTGTGTGTGTGCACTTTGGGTGCAGATCCAAATAAAAAAACGTGAATCTCATGGATTTAATGTGGTTTCATGAGGGGGCTGTAGGAGAAGGTCTACGAGTCACGTTCTAGAAGGCAGTTATCAGTTATATATAAATATAGATATAGATAAGAGTCAGTGACATCATTTGGTTAATCTGTGATTTTTTCTTTTGCTGGAAGTAAAGACGAAAAGAGAGAAACTGGAAACAAAAACCTGCAACAGGCCGATTTCTCTTGTTCTCCTTCACCAGGAGGACAATGAAGCTGTGAGCATCAACCACACGTCTCACAAGGTGATTAACACACGCTGAACTCTGGATGGTCGGTAGGTCGGTGACCTGCCGTGACCAAGCGAGTCAGGGCGACTATTCCTGAAGGAAGCCAGTGTCTGACTGGGAAGTCAATCACATCTGACCCCCCCCCCCACACACACACATATTAACCTCCAAAGCCCCCCCCCCCCCTCAGCATCCTGCCAGGCCTCATTTCTCACATTCCTGCCTCAGTGACGCTTCAGGGGAAACTGAATGTCACAGAAACAATCTTAACGCGAAATGTGATCGGGTCTTTTCTGTGAAGCGTCACGGGTGCTGCGGTCGAGACCACCGTGTTCTGATGGATTTAGAACAGTGTCCGGGTGAGGAAAGCCAAACGTCCAGAGGCACCTGGAGAAAAATACCGAGCTAAAAAACTAAACTAACCAGAGTTTATGAAGAGCTCTGTTAGTGTAACCTGGTCTTCACAGTTCCACAGACTGTGCAGAGGGAGACAGTTACATACAGGAGATAAGTGACTTGTTAGACCTGTTCAGAGTAAACACTGTTTGCATTCAACAGTTGAACAAGTTCAATCTGCCCTGACGTCCTGAGAGGGAGGTGAGCGAGTGTAAACACACCCTCACCTGTCGACCTGTTCCTCAAACACTGAAAACCACTGTGAATAAAGATGGACGACGCGGCTCCACCTCCTCCCACTATCCAGAAATGAAGCCAGAATAATCCCGGAATACGAACGCTGCCATCTTGGGGCAAAGTCGTTATTTGGAGTGAGAGTCTGTGCAGCCAGCCACCAGGGGGACACTTTGGCTTCCCTCAGCCACCACGACCACTTGTTTCTACCCCATAACTATGCTTTAGCTCCATAGGCCCCCATTCATTCTGGACCACCTCATGAGCGCCCCCTATGCAACCTTGACGTTTTGGCAGTAGAACCTCTCAGACAGTCTCCGCAGGCCTACCGCGGAGACTCATTAGGTTTCTAATTGGCCCAGTTGTCCTCGCGGAGATGAGGAGGGTCCACGCCTCGAGGACAAAGCGCTGGGGCCCGGGCGCTAAGCCGAGCGACAGATGCTAACGGGAGTAAATCCCTGAGAAACAAAGCCCTTGGACGGCGCTGCAGAGGAGGTGGGTCGTGACCGCTGTACAACAGGCTCTGCTGTTCCGGGATCAGCCAGGATGAAGTTTGTTGTTCTTACTTGAACGGATCAGAAAAGTGAGTTCTCATTGAGCTGGAGGCAATTAGATGATCCTGAGGAACTCTTATAATGAAACTTATGCACTTTAGCCATCACTAGTTCGGAAGGTTCACTATAAATGGATATTTATTTATGCATTGTGTAAACAACACATCATTTATTAACCATAAAGACAATAAGAACTTTAAGAGTAATAACAATGTGACATTTACTGTGATAATTATCCATATTGATATGTTCATATCGTCCAGCCCTGACTTGACAGTTTTCTTTGAATGTAACACTGAATTTGTCAGATTATTATCTTCATAATGTGTCTGTGTGTTTCTTCCCTTTATGCTGAGCTTTGTTTTCAACCTGCATCTCTGTTCGTCCACGTCTTGGTTCTGGTGCAGTCGCATCGTTCTCGTCATCGCTTCACATTTCATAACAACTCGGACTCTCCAGCCAGTGACCACTCTGGAAAGAAACTCTTAATTATGCGTCGTCAGGAGGGGAAGCTGAGCCCTCGCCGCCCCCTCGCCGCCCCCCACACTCTCTGTCAGACAGTCGACCAGGTAACCCAGCGCCCGCACCCCCCCCCCCCCCCCCTTGCATCCTCATCTTCCTCATCAAAAGCAACAGCTGCACTTTGAATCACCATTCATCTCCTGCTGCATTGTCCTGCAGTCAGCTCGGGAGGAGGAGACTGTCTGCGCCGTCAAAAACACTGAAACCCGAGCAAGACAAGAGGAACCCTGCGACCCCCCCCCCCGACAGCTCACAGGCTCACACATGAAAGAACTACTGATGATATGATAATAATCATAATCCTTAGAAAAATAAAAGACCTGACACACAATTATTATAATAATGTAAAAGAAGTTAATCCATAAATAAACATGGATGATAAGTCAAACAGGGGATTCCTGGATCACTGGAGGTTTCAGGACCCTTTAGGTTTTTGTTGGATCCTGTTTTGCGCCGGTGTCTCGCACCAAACCCACCTCCCGCTCAACACCTCCCGGAGTATCCAGTGGGTAAACTGTGGTGCGGAGGGTCATTAGCTTCAGTGACCAGCGGCTCCGATGGAGTCTCTGAGTGAGTCGGAGCCCGGTGATAAGAATGTCTTAATCTGCCAGTAAATCTTCAGGACAATACGCCAGCTCAACATGACCCTAAATCCTTCAGCGCTCACATTCACACCTCGTCCCCTGGCAGCGACCCGCTGCCGCTCACACACAGGAAGTCTTTGTTAAAGCTGTCGGCACAGGAGGGTGCTGCGGAGTAAATCCACCCAGACACCTCACACAGGTTTTAAGGCTTCACTTTTGTCAAACTAAACTAAAACGACCTCAGAGTTTTGGCTACGAATCAGTTTTCATCCCCGTCCTGAAAACACACATCACATGAGCACTCACGCACGTGCAGGGGAACATGCAAACAGCTGTATCATTGTCAAATACAGAATCAAACTGAACAGCAGCTGGGAGCAAAGACACAGGGTCGGTTACACTTGTAATTGATCCTCCATGTCGTGCTCTTCACCGGAAGATGAGGCTGATGGTTTTCTTCATGAATGAGGTCATGTGACAGGAACCTGACGAATCCGAGGAGGCACGTCGTGACTAACAAGAACCAATCAGGAAGAGCGTCCCGTCATCGCTTCCTACACGTCTCCGTTTCTGCTCATCCAGATTCAAACGCAGCCTCGGAGTTTTCAATCTAAAACAGGAGCAGCGGCGTTTACAAGCTTCTGTGCTGTGGTGACTCTAAAGCTCTGGAGAAGTCTGGACGTCCAGAGAGACATTTTCCTTGAGAATCTTGAGATTGTGACTCTCTGGGGCTTCATCCACACTAATACGTTTTGAAACTAAAGCAATCCTTGAACCATGGACGTCCACACCGATATGAGCAGAGGAGGAAATCCACATGCAGGGGAAACAATGAATCCTCTTTGAACTCAGACTAAACAGGTTCCGTGAAATGACGTCGTCAAAAAACGGAGGTTCAGTTGACAAATTAAAACCTCTGAGGACATAACACTGTTATTAGTGAACCTCCGGAAGAGTTGGTATAGTTGTTCCTTCTTAATAACCAACTTAAATACATAAGTCCCCCTGTGACCCCTGCTCCATATGTCCCTCGCCTCCTCATCGGCTGTTTTGACAACACGTGCATCAAATTAGAATCATGCAGAAGCATATGGGGATTACAGGATTTACTCCATCTTGAGCTGATCCTAAATTATGAGTAGACCTCTCTAAGCCTCTGCTGTCTTGGAGGTTTACGAAAACAGCTAGTAGGACAACCTACGAGCTCAAATCCCCAAGTTTGATACTCGAGTGTGAACGATGAGTGAGAGAATCCCTGATGTGACACTGCAGGAAGAGTGTGTGCATGTGTGGGTTCACAGAGAGGACAACCACCACCACTGAGACCTTTCAGGAAGAGAACAGACATCCGATGTAAACAGGACTCGAGTGACTCTCACCTGGCCGTAGTCTGTGGCAAAGGCCACCACCCCTCCGGAGCAAGAGGACACGGTGCTGGGCTGGTACTGCTCATCCTCCCGTAACCACACCCGGTCGCCCTGCACAGGAAGAAAGAACGAGGCACGTTAAATCCAAACTCCACACACACTTCACATGATGAGAGGATTCACATGATCTCTCAAACCTGTTGTAAACATCAGGACTTTTCACTTTCACCTGCTGCGCCACCGAGAAACCGGCCGATCGCTTCACACAACACTTCCAGAGTTCATGTGTGAGCAGCGCGGTTCTGTGACGTCATCACATTCACACCCTGATGCAACATGGCCGTGCACTGGAGTGCAGCTTGGTCCGAACCTGACCGGGCTTTGAGAGGAAACTAAACCCGACAGTTATTCTGTTTCGACGATTTGACATATCATTTGTGAACGGTGTAATTTTAATATTGGGGTTGATCTCTAATAAATCGTCTGGTCAACAAAAAGAATGCGATGGAATGTTCAGTGAACTTTCTTTTCCGTTGTGAAGGTTCTTGTGCGATCTGTTCGACGACATGTTGTATTTATGTCCTTTCCGCTCATGTAACGGTGGATTAAGCTCTGACAAGAAGATATATTCATCTCCATGTGGTGCCGTTCCCAAGGCACTGACCTTTCTCCCGCCAGTAGGAGGCTCTCGGGTTTCAGAGGTCTCTACCTGCAGCCAGTAAACCTGCATGTTCGTGATTATTCCTGTTGACCTGTGAAGTTTACTGCTCCTGGTCACACAGTGGTTCCCCCCCCCCGACGAGCAGCTGGATGTTTTATCACCACAGTTTCTACGGCGACGCAGCAGAGGATCCGGAGAGATTTGCAAAGAAAGTCAGAGAGACTCGACGGAACGTTTGAAAGTTTCCGTCTCAGTTTAGTTAAATATTTCTCTTTGAATGTGATCGCATGACCAAAAGGTTCTGATTGCGATGCACGAGGACACAGAGAACTGGGACTAACAGCTGACGGCCGGGCTGGAGCCCTGAGTGGACTCCCTCCTCTGATCGGGGAGCCACATGTGCCTCTGCTCATTAGCGTGACAGGCTAACGCTAATGGGAAAAACAAACGCTGTGCTTTTGTGGGATGCTCCGACCCCTCCTCCCTCCAAGCGCCGCGCATACGAGCGACCTTTGACCCACAGGCCCTCGTTTCTACCATAGCGTGGTGGAGAGGGGCACCTGGCCAGGGGGGGGGGAATGATGCATGAATGGATGTGGATAAACACACACACACACACACACACACACACACACACACACACACACACACACACACACACACACACACACACACACACACACACACACACACACACACACACACACACACACAGTAAAGCTTACGTCTGCAGTGTCAGCAGTGGATCAGAGAGCCACTGATCCCAACCTGGTCACAGGACGTCAAACAAATATCTCTTTACTTTGTCTGACGAACTTTAAAAGGAAAACCTGATCTGCTGGGCCTTGGCGGAGGTATTGACTGAGTGACGTTGTGGATGTTGTCGTTTTTGGAACTTTCCTCGGACGCCGGTGGACGAGAGGCTCTTTGATGCCACAAAAAAGGGACCAAACAAAGGAAGATGTCCCATTGTAACGTGCACAAAGAGAAGGCGTGTGCTGTTTACCAGCTGAGACCATATGGACATTCCTGACGTGCACCACTGGAGGAATCTGATGTTTGCATCAAGTTTGGGTGGAGAAGGCCCCCCCCCCCCCCCATTGACACACTTTTCAAGGCTCTGTCACCACCAAAGAACCCGACACATGTAAACACACACATCCGTGTTCTTTGTGGGAAGCGTGTGCCGCCCGGCCTCTAGAGAGAGACGACTCAAGACAGTGGCACACTATCTACTTTCCTTCCATCCGCCCCTTGCCCCCCCCCCCCCACACACACACACACGCGCACACACAAACACACACACACACAGCTACTAGCCCATGTCTACAGTCGGGCTCTGTGCCAGAAGCCTCTGCTCCACCTCCCCTCCTTCATTCATCACCACCGACTGCCTGAACCCTGAACATCAAAGATCTCGTTGGAACTTTCCGATGAACTGAAGAGGACGAGGACCCGAGTCTCTGTTAACGGAGGAACACCAAACAGCAGTGGGAGACGCTCAGCTCGGCGAGGGAGCCGCCAAATCATCCGTGGCGTTGGATTAGGTCTGACACAAAAACAGCGTAGCCAACATTTCACAATGACTCTTTGAGAAGAGACTTTACGAGTCTGACCACCGCCCTTCACCGCGCAGCCTCTTTCGTACGGTATCACAACCTCCTCCAGCGTTCACCTCTGCATTGCCCTCTAGTGGAGGTATTGCTTAACAACCATACGAACGTTAATCTACAGATGTATTTTTATATGTAAAGATGAGCCTTTGGAGAGTTTCTGACCATGGCGTCATTGCAGTCTACTTTTTATAACTGATCATAGAATTCAATTATCATATATTGATTGGGCTTAGAAAAGTCCTGAATTATTAATGTTCCTCAAGTTTTAAAGTCCCTAAAGATGGGCTGCAAACCACCTAATGAACGTCTGAGAATAACCCAATATTCTAGAAGCAGACGCCACAACACAACACCAACAACTTTGTGGATATGGGAGGAAAACAACATGGGTTCACATGGTCTTTCTGCCATCCCACTGACATGGAAGGCAGCTGGGCCTCAGCCGCGCTAATGTCAACACACGAGCAGGGAGACACGAAACAGATCCAACTGGGACTGGGAGCTGTGGATCAAGGCCCAGCTGTTGAACCTCTGAGACCTCCGAGCCTCTCATTCAGACCCGAGTGAACCAGCTCACAGAGCAGAGGTGTCAGGGTCAGTGAGACCGAAAGAAGCAGGCCAGGATATTAAAGTGAGAAACACAAACCTAAGTGGAGAAATGTCTCCGCAGTGACCTGATGTTTTCGTTTCTCTGTTATGGCAGCAGTCACGTTCTGAGGGCAGCGTCATGTTCTAGGAAATATTTTGACATGGAATAAGCGTTGGGCCGCACCAATAATAAAACCATAAAACAAGAGTGGTCCAGAGCAGCTTCCTGCATCGTTTGGTGAACGAGGCACGCTGGATTGAAACCAGTCTCAAATTATCCTGCTTCAGTTTTCAAGTTGTATGATGTCTTTAGTCAATAGTCCAGACGCTCGGTTCTGGACTTTCTCAATCCTGACACCTCCTCCCGATCAGAGCCACAACAACAACACAACCTCCTCCCTCCCAGAATGCTTCGGTACAACCGAGGCAGTGACCCGTGTCCAGCGTGTATTTGCCTGTCGGTAACCTCGACATGTTTGGCTAATGCTCTCCCTGCGGGACGCCGTCGGGGGAGGGGGGGCGGGCTGGTAAACACCAGGATCTGCGTTGCTGCGAGCGTTCGCACGCCGCTGGGGTCGGGAATGAGCAGCTGTCTCGTTTGAGAGATTCCACTTCCTCTGCCGTAACAAACAGAGTCTTGTGTTCGAACCACAGCCATCCTCTCTGTCAGGGCCTTCAACGGGATGTGGGGGCCGAACACTGGAACCGGGACTCGACACCACCACTGGTATGTTCTCTGGAAGATGGTGCACTGCTGCTCCTGCAAACAACTGGCACCGTCTGCTTTCAACCTGCAAACGTCCTCGTTGGGCAGGTCAGGGTGGGTAGTTTGAATCTACTGTACATCACACTCCAGGTGTTTTCTACCATCTGGATTTCATCTGGTCACCACTGAACTTTAAATGTCTCTACAGCAGCAGCAGCTCTCTGCCGAGGATTTAATGTGAAACAATATTATATTGAGTATAAATAGAAACCCATTAGTTTGCCTACAAATTCCCCACATATACGACATATGGGGGGGGGAGCCCAGCGGTGGTATGAAACAGTGAGATGCAGAATGTAGACAATTTAAAAGGTCAACAGTTATGACCAGAAGCCGAATATTCACATTGTCTGTGGGTGAGTGGACGCTGTCCCCTCTCTTCTCAGCTACCTCCCCCCAACGCGATGTCACCCATTGGTTTGTGAGTGTGGGGGGTGGAGCCTGATTGAGAGCTTGAGGACACACCCACCTACACCTGCCACCTGCATCCATTGGACGGTGCTAGCTGTCAATCACACTGTGGTATCCCCCCCCCAACACACCCGGTGCTTTATGGTCTGTTTGACTCTAAATGATCATAATTCACTAAATGAACATCAGCTGTTGGAAGAAGACTTGAAACTAGAGACTGAGACAAACTCCTGAATGTTTACTGACGTTATAAAGTGAGAAGTAGAGTCACTTTCTATAGACTTCTATAGAAACTAGCAGCGGAGTCGCCCCCTGCTGGTCAGTACACAGAAGACAGGTTTCTGATACTACGCTGTCCTGCTTAAATTGATGCCAAAGTGATCTGACTCAGGATTGGCTGTAGAAAATGGTTTGATGACAAGCAGGAACTTAAACTGCTGATATTAGTAAAGTTGAAACTCAAAGTTTAATTGAATTACTATGGTAACAGCTACAATAGGTCGATTGCACTTAATATCATAAAACCCAAAGTTGGTTCAGATCTCTGACGTGATTCACAGTTTTCAGCCACTGCACCAATGGATGCAGCCGCTTTGTTTCTCAAATGATTCTGATGCTGTGAATTCATGTGATTCCCCCCCCCCCCCTTACTCCTCACCCTCCCCCCACCTGCAGAACAGCAGGTTCCCCTCCGTCAGTCGACTGGAACACATCGTCTCCTTCTTGTTTGTACAAGCCCCTCGTGCTCATCACGCCGTCTCCCTTCACATCAGGCAGCTGTACCACGCGCAGCAGAACACATAATGTAGGCAGTTACTTGGAAAGTGCAGCCTGATGCTTTAAGGGACAAAGGTGACCAACGGATCACAAGCAGCTCATGACACAACGTTTATATAATGTTTGAGAGGCGGGGGGGGCGGGGTGAATGGCTTAGACACAGGTTGTGTTTTTGCTCTCGACTGTTTGAGTGCAGGTGTGACGGTGACTCTTTGTGTTTCATGACCCATACGTCTTTCGAAACCTCTTCAGAAAATGGTCACGTGATTTCAAAAAGGTGCAGCGATCAGAGAGGATTTATTCTGACCTCGTCTGAGCTCACGCAGCCTGCATCCCTGTGACCAGACGAGCGGCCATTTGCAACCGACGGAGAGCGAACGCGTTCTCTGTCCGGGTTCTGATGTTCTTCCATTGTTGTCTGCAGACGTCTGTATCGGGCCTTTTGTTTTGCCTCAGGGAGATAAGCACACGGACGACTGATTCGAGGGATTAACCATTAACTTTCAGGAGGGGAAGTGTGTGTTTTACGATCAAGGTTAAAGCGAGGAACCGTCTCACTTCACATGATTACCGTTTGTGTGCGTCTGAATGTATCAGCCAGCGTATAGACAGACACACAATTAAAGTGCTGCAGAGCAAAGACTCTGACTGTTTGTCAGACTAATTGTAACTGTCGAAACCGTTCTGTCAGAGTTTGTCTGACAGTTTTGACACAACCAAGGACGGACGGAGAGGATGTCATCTCTTTTACTCTCCAGGGGAAATGTACGGCTTCCGAAGCCTCGCGCTGCGTCCGAAGGCGAGATTGAGCTCTCCACATGTTCCAGCTGTTATCTTCAGCTTTTGCAAAACCGACAGAAGTATTTAGGGTCTTGAGGGTAAAGGGAAACAAAGCTGAAAGTATTCAACACGCTTCCCTGTGATGAGGGTGATCGACAGCACCAGTGAGTGGCGTGTGAGAAACGCAGCCAGGAGGGAAGTGAGCGAGCGCAAATCAACTTTGAACCTTTGTCAACGTGGGACGACACCGAAGGCTATTTAGATTTGAATGACACACGGAGTTAGAGCAAGGGATTGTGGGAACTGATAAACTCGACGTATTTACTTTTGGTCTGGGAGAGCCTCATTGGTCCCTCTTACACACACACACACCAAAACAAACACAGAGGACAATCATTAAACTCAAGTGCACACACACACACACACACACACACACACACACACACACACACACACACACACACACACACACACACACACACACACACACACACACACACACACACACACACACACACACACACACACACACACACACACACATCAGCATGAACTCGTTTATCTCCCTCACACGGTATCGATACACTACAGTAAACTCTCACAGTAAAATACAAACACGCACACATGATCACAAAGCAATGCATTAACCTTCATGTGTGCGACTCATGCAAAGCTCCCCCCAACGCACACAACACACCTGATAGTGCAGCCCCACTGTGATCCGTCAGGTCTGTTGATACTACACATGGCAGTCCTGCTGTCGGTTTACAGCTCAGCAGCAGATTATCGGTGCGGCGTGACGGCCGGCGTGTCTGAGGAGGTGAGGGTGTAGCCTCCTGCGGCTACGAGTGAAGGACAGTTTAAATGTCCTTATGTAGATAGTGGACACATGTAAACCAATTACCTTTTAAAATGTAACTTGCTTTAATGTCTTTATCTTTTGGAGCAAATCTCCTTCTTAAGGCAGGAGATTCTCTGAGGTAGGAGAAAGAACGTCCGAGCAGGAAGTCGGCTAGCTCTGGAATAACGTTAAAGTTTTGCTGAAGTCGCATGAGGGAGCACAACTCACGACAAAAGACAAAAACACCCATCTTGGAACCCCTTTCTCAGAAGATCGCATACACATCATCCGTCATAATAACGGCTGCCTTCACTTCAGCTCCCCTTATTAAATTTCCAGACTTTAATACCCCTTAATTAGATGTTACATTCCTCCTAACCGCCCAGCGCAGCGAGCAGCGGCACATACGGTAGTTTTCTACCTTAAACAGCGTCGGCTGAAGCCTGGAATTCATGAGGTGCTTTCACATCCACACTTCAGGGTGTTCAGGGTGTTCAGGGTAGGGTGGGGGTGATGTTCTCTGGGCAAAGATCCCCTGCAGAGCTGCAGCGAAGCCAGGGTGCACAACCATCAAATACTAAAGGGGCATTAGATCATACGTGTGTGTTAAAACGTCTGATCAAATATTCATTATAATTAGTTTCACGTGGTTTAATGTACCAGACGAGGAGAGTCTACGGCAACAACACAAGTTGTCAAAACATCTGTGGATTTTTCCTGTAAGATTATGAAGTTTAAAATCATTTTGCTCACACATTCCTACTTGAGCTTGGAAACTGTACTTCTGAATAAATCCTAATCCAAGGTCTCCAGGAGACATGTGCTATGAACTGAAATGGAATCAGTCTATAGGACAAAACTCCTCTCACATGTACAAAGATAATAAATAAAGACATAAAGATCCTTTACAACCACTTATGACAGGTTATTAAATTGATTTCTTCCCCTTTGTCATTTATGGAAATCTGAAGCAAAGTGAAGATCCGACTTGAGAGACGTCAGCGCCTCCGTGAACAAACAGCGAGTCTTTCAAACAGCTGCACCCCCACACACCTTTCGAAATGGTCGGCAGGTTCATTTCTATACAAGAGTCAGAAAAGAGAGAAACACGATAAATAATCTCCAAACAAATACATGCCCCTGATCTTCCAGACTTCTTCCTGCTGTATTTTCACTGCATTTTACTTCATACGATTCCAGGCAAACCTATGGACTTCACAGCTTATGAGAGTCACTGGGGGGGGGGGGGGCCAAATGAAAAGTATGCAAAAGAGAAAGAAAGATTTGACACAGCAGGAGACCTCCTCCCATCGTGGCTCCTTGATGTGGCAGCGGAACAACAGAACTCAATCACAGCCCAATCACACCCACTCGGCTTGTAACCGAGACGCAGAGAAGCCAAATTCCAGCTTTTCCGAGGCACAAATGAATGTGAAACACGGCTGTTAGCTTGTTCAGGGTTAAACGGAACCATGTGTGCGGCAGGCAGGAGTTCTGCTGCCACATCCGGCCGACACAAGGCTCCCTCTCAATATTCAGGCATTTTTTCATAATCCATCCTCTTTATTAAAACCTGCTGTGGGCCTGTTTCTGTTGGAACTTCCTCTCCATAAATCGCTCTCATGTCAAGAGTCGTTGTTTAGAGTTTTATTCTTTTTAATTTGATTTAGGGGAGAAGCTGTCGCGGAATATTAAACCTGTGCAAAAGGCTTTGTCTGCATGTTCCGAGCTTTTCAGGGTCTATGATATATTGTTGGAGTTTCAAGGACGACTGATGATGAAGATGATGATGATGAGAGAAAGGATGACTGTGGTTATCACACTCAAACCAGGTCAACACACAGCGATAAACACACACACACACACACACACACACACCACACACAACTACAGTAAATCTGCACACACAAGCTCTATTGTGGACGATCTGGAACTCATTGCTGTCACATGAATATGTGGAGCACATGGACACAGCAGCCAATCAGACGCTGCGAGGAGATGCTGAGTCGACTTAACTGACTACCGGCTTCACTGAACTGTCTGGATGAAGCTGCTTTTATGGGGTGTTTATTAAACTACAGCACAGATTGAGCTGATATTCAGATGTGGACATCTTTTTTATCCTTGTACACACAACGCTAAACGTTACACAAACATGACGAAGAGCGTACGTGAACTCAGCTTCCGAATAAGTCAACTTGGAAAGAAGAGAGAGCTTTTACAGGAGGCCGGACAAGATCAGTGTTGTTGTTTACAGCTCGTCCACACCGGCGTCGGCCCTCAGCACCAGAAGCTCTGGAACCTCCTCGTGTTTCCAAGTGGACGTCTTCGTCTTCTACGTGTCCGGCTCCTCTTCTTCATCCTGAGAGGTTTCTGTTCTTCCAGTTTCACGTCCGTCACGTGTTAGAAACCTCGTCAACACGTCCACTCGCTCTCTGGGAAGCTTCCTGCAGGATTTGTTCCAGAAAATGTCCAGAGCAGCTGACTCAGACATTTACGTTCTCACACACGGCCCCTCCAGGAAACAAGGGAAACATAACGAGAAAAAAACAAAAGCAACCGCGTGAACGAGCCGTTTGCCAAGAGGCTCCAGAAGAACCTTATTATCCTGATGTAGCAATTAAAGAAATGCTTCGTCAGAAACGTCTATAAAAGAGCTGATTTTACTCGAACATGGGAAAACAAAAGAAACCCTGTTTTGGAATCTTCATCCAGGACTTTGGGCCTTCGCTCTGACCACAGAGCTTTTAACAAGCGTCCTTCTCCGCCCTCCGCCTGCTTCTTGCTCCTGCGCCTCATTCTGTTACTGATGACGACTTCAACATTAGCTCAGAGGCTCTGTGGTCGGAATATATTTAGGGCCCAGACTCAATTTAGAAATGGTCAGAAAAGTAAGAGTGTGGTTTGATTTTATTTTTCATCCCTTGACTGGTGTGTGAGTGGGAGTTCAGGCAGGGACAGTTTCCTCTCTGCTCACGAACGTACTCTTTTAAAACATACACCATCGTCTTGTTGCCAGAGACGATTCATTAGTATAGAATAACATGAATGGAAAGCTTCCAACCTCCTCAAACAAGCAATTCAATACGCGTCACTCTGCACTCAAAGCTCCCAACGCAGTCGACAACACAACGCACCTGGTTGGTTTGAATTATTAACAGAGCCATTGTCGGGAGGGGTCAGAGGTCACGCGTCTCGGCACACTCTGGTGTCAGAGAGCAGAGGTGTTGACTGGAGGCTCCGCAGGAAGCAGCTGCTCATCGGCTCCGTCCTCCTCCTGTTGTCAGTGATCAGGAAACATCCCGCACAAAGAGAGGGCGCAGCCAAAACCGGGATCCTGACACAAGAGGACGGAACCTCTCAACAGGTCGTCGGTCAGTTCAAGAGCCATTTAGCCAAATCACAAATCGCCGAATGGAGAGACGACACTTTCCCACATTCAACCCTCGAGACTTCAGAGACTTCTAGTTCTCTCTCTGTGTGTGCGCCTCAGCTGCTCAGCAGATAATTAAAAGGCATGTCGTGGTGGATCTGGTGAGCAGCTGCAGGGTGGATCCGTGTCGGGAGAGACTTGGAATCTCATTTTGGTCGAGGGAATATCGAACCGCCGGGGGGGGGGGGAAAGCACATGGAGGCGGCTTCGTGAGTTGTGAGAGACCAGAAAGCAACAGGAGAGCTGTCACAGCACGTTGACACTGACCGACACAACTTACTAGGACCCGAGAGATCCCACGACGACCTCCGGTCTACAGCAGGAGGTCAAAGCTTTCTCACATTTGCCTGAAATTCAGTTTCATCAAACCTGGCAATTTGAGTGTAGTGTGTGTCCGAGGGTTGGGTGGGACGTCGCAGCTGAAGTCAGGCTGATTATCATGAGTCAGACATTTAACGTGTCTACGCTGCCACACGTTCAGTGAAGGAACAAACTCCCTGACAAGCTTTGACAATGTAGAAAATATCGAATGCAGACATTTCAAAAACATTAAATCAGAAGCTTCTTGTCTCTCGACACCGTCCCTCACCGTGTCTGAACGTGTCTCGAGTTCCAGCGTGGATCGGTAGGATTCGACCTGGCTGACTCAGCAGGGTGTGTGTGTGTGTGTGTGTGAGGTTTCGCCATCTCGACGCCACTTCAGGGCCGTGTCACGGGCTTTCACCTCGCGGTCACCGAAACCAGAAAAGTACTGGAGACACTGTTGTTGTCTTTTTAAATGTCAGTCTTTTTAAAAATGTAATCTTTATCAAACACAACTGTGTCAATGAGAATTACAGTGGAACATATTCATAGATCTACAACTTTGCCTTGAGCTATTACGAAAGTTAGGAATATTCACTGTGTGTCACCTGGTTGAGTGTTTGAGTTTTTATTAACCAATAATTAATGACTCATCAAAACACGCTGCAACCTGTTTGACATTAAATCTGCCTCGTAAAGCAAAACGCTGACATTATTCAGCTAATTCAACACACGTGGAAACAACCTTTAAATCCTGCTTTAACAAGCTGTCGCTGCAGTTTACTTTTTTACTACACGTCTGTATATCAACGGCAGATTCAACTTTTGAATCAGGAAACAAAGCCTGAGATGGGACTGAAGACTGAAGAGGGGAAGGTTTGATGCCGGTCTCAGACTCGGTGCAGACACCTGCACACTGGGTCCCTTCTTATTCAGCCAGAGAACTCTTTGTTGTCTTTGAATTGACTTGTCATCCAAACCTCAGAGCCGGCACCTGGTCGCTGGCTCGGCTACACACGGCTGAGAAGATGCTTTTGGCTTTCGGCCTCACAGCGACCACATGAAACAACACAGGGGCAAAAGGAATAACAAACTCGGAGACATTTTTAACCCCCCCAACTAGAACATAAACGATTCGACGAAGCCCTTTGAAAACACACAGCTTTGAAGTGGAGAAGCTCTGACTTGCTCTTCCTGTCTGGACACATGTCTCTGTCCAACGCCTTCCTGCTTTTCAGGGGGAATACGTTTAATGCAGGGGGCGGCCATGTTGGTCCGGTCTCATACCAGTTAGTCCAGATGAGTCCAGATGAGTCCAGATGAGTCCAAGGTCTGAGTCAACCACGATGAAGCAACTTTTCCACAAATTTACAAACTATTTTAAAGCAACTCAAGCTACTTTTAAAATGTATTTAGCAACTTTTAAATGTAACTCAAACATTTAAAATTAACACGTTTTTCTCTCTTAACGACACAAAAACATCATCATCATTCTCAGTGATCGGGGGGGATGGAGCAGCAGCGTCAACACAGGAGCTCGACCAATCATGAGCTCGACCACCTTTTACAAACGTCTACTTTTTTTTAGCCGGGTCCATGTCCCATCTGCTAACATGGAGGATGACTTATACTGCAGCAAAACACCAGGGGGCGATCACAACGCTTTGACAATCAACCTGCAACGTCCCCCTGAAACAGAGCCGGCCCCACAGGTCAGCAGCAGGTGTGAGAGTCGCCTCTTCTTCACTGGTTGTTTCTGAATGAGGGGGCGTGTTCGAGCTGTTTGTGATTTGCAGAACAAAGCGACTGCATGAATCCAACAAACCGAGGCTGGCGTCTCAGTTACGCTTGCTGAGCAGCTTTCTGTTTTCTGCTCCGAGTCAAACATGCAGCCTCCACAGAAAAGGGGGTTCTGTGAGCCAGTGCTCGTCAGAGGGCTCTGCGGCCGGGGAACAATGACACTGCATAGTTTTAGTTTCAGCCCCGTTTGCTGTGTTATTTCACCAGATTTACACTTTCACTTCCACGACGGACGGACTGTCAGCAGGACGTCCCGAAACAAACATGTGGAAACAGACAGTTAAAGTGTGTCTTTGATTTCTGCCCTCAGATTATTGATTATTGCTTTTTCCTGAGTCTTGAGCATCTCTCTTCTTCAGCGTAACAGCACAGATACTTTCCAGACCACAGGAGAACCAGCTCCTCTCGAAGCCAAGCCGCGCTATGTTCCTGTCCGAGAGCCGCTAGTCAAGATCAACGCTGGGCTGTTTGCACCACTTTGTTTTTCATTAAAGGCTGAAAGCAGAGTTGAAGAGGGAGAAGAAGAAGAAGAAGAAGAAGAAGAACAGAACATCGCAAAATGTGCAGAAAAAGGCCGTTTGTGATTTACTCATATGTCCGGCCTGTGACTAATTAAGCGACTCGTCTCTGCAGCCGCAACCAAACTCACATGACGGGAGGAGTTCTGGGTTCAGCGCAGGAAAGTAAAGTGTGTGACGATCTGCAGCTCCGGGTCAGAGTCGACCCGCTGCTGAACTAACTGAGCTCAGACCAGTTTCCACCACTGAGGAACACTTGGGCCCATAAAAGGGGGGAAATGACCAGACTCCCCTCGCTAAAGCCCACCTGACCTACTTTCTCCTGCTGCGCGTGAGTGTGCACGAGAGAATGTGAGTGCACGTGGGAGACATTTGTGTGATAGCAAGCACGGGAGAGGAACAAAGAGAAAGAGAAGTGTGTGCACGTACGTGCGGTTAGGATGTTTAGTGTTATTGTGAGTTCATGCTCATGTGTGTGTTTGTGTGTTTGCAGGATTTCTCACGTGAATCTATTTGCACAGTTTCAGTATGGGGACAAAAAGCAAGTCCCCATAAGGTAAATAATGTAATTTAAGGTAAGGCAGGTTATGATAAGGATAGATCTAGGTTAAGGTGAAGGTTTGAGTTCGAGTCAAAAGTCAAAAGTAACGTCGTCTGAAAAGACACAACCGTGTGTGTGTGTGTGTGTGTGTGTGTGTGTGTGTGTGTGTGTGTGTGTGTGTGTGTGTGTGTGTGTGTGTGTTACAGGCTGGCAGCTGAGGCCAGAGCTGCCATGTGTTTCCCAGCTGTGGTCGCCTGGCGCTGGTTTCGCAGCCTCGCAGCGAGCGAACGGGCAGAATATAAATACGTCTTCCTTTCTCCGCTTTCCTCCTGGCGACGAACAACAGACGCCTTGTTTTACAGGAGGAAGGAGTCGGTTTCACCCTGAGAAACAAACTGGGTCTGCACAGATTCAGGCTGCAGTTCTCTGGGACCTGATCTGCAGCCTGTTAAAGGTTGTTCCCGTGCTGGATCTTAAAGTTAGAACTTCTTCTACTTCTCCTTGTGCATGTTTCCATCACTATGAACAGGAAACACACTCACATCAATCTGAACCCGTTTTCAGACATTCACTTTTGACTATTTACCCTGAAGTGGATTCAGAGCATTCGTGAATTCAGTTGCTCTGAAGAACAAAACTGCAGAGCCGAGATTTGAATCAGAGCTTTTGTCGATGCAGCATAATTTCATGCAATCTACACGTCATGGGAAAGTGTGGGGAACATTCAGACGAGGGGTGGAGCCTCGTTAAAGCAGCGGGGGCGGGACATGGCGCGTCGGGAGTTCCCCTTTAAGAATGAGCTCTGACCCGTGATGGTCCAGCCACTACCAGAACTTTATAACACCCCTGAAGGACGATCCACGAATCCACTGTCCCTCTGTATCCAAACACAACATAAGGTGGAAGACACACACACACACACACATTCCAGCACGCCACTGTCCAAACCGAATCAAATCCTCTCGTTTGGTCCTCGCTGACCTACATTCCCACCTTGTGCCTCTAGTTTCTGAACCCCCCCCCCGACTCCGACAGATGTGACCTGAGGAAACAAGCCTTGATCTCCAGGTATGAAACCCCCTTTGAAGCCGCTCGACCCAGTGAACTGCAGAGATAACCTTGTTATTCTGTCTGGGGCTGTTTGCTCGCTTTACTGTGAGAACGGGCCTGATCCGGGGACACGCTTCCACCCTCAACTTCCTCCAAGGACTTTATGGCTTTTTTGGAAACGTGTCAAGTCCCTGAGTGCACAGGCAAAGACCATCTAATGGTTCTGGTGGCTTGGCCGGCGAGGGACTGGGTTAAGTGGCGGGGCGAGGATTGAATTAGATAAGAATTACTCTGCCGTGCACGAGTAAACAAAATAAAAGGGAGTGTTTTACACATTAGGTCTCAAAAGCGTCTTTGAATCACCATGTTTTAAACAGCGTGAGGAGAAGGTTTTGAATGAACCTCACTCGAGAGCATCGGAGCTCAAAGGGAGAAATTAGTCGACTCTCGACAGCTGATGAACTTTACTCTGACATAAAAGCTGCTCTCAGACCTGCACTGAACTCTGGGTAATCTCCAGACGTTCTCCAGAGGGACTGGATGTGGGAACGCAAGTGTCTGAGCAACAGGCCCCAGACTTCTGCTGAGTTCTCCTGCCAGCACCCTGGTAAAAACTTTTATATTTATACGTTACATCCCACCTCTGGCTGCTGCTCCACCCCCCTGGAAAGTCCAGACCCAATTCTACAGACATTCTCCGGAGTTCATGTCTGAATATGAGACTAAACTTAGAAACTGTTTGGTTCTCTGGAGGGATTCAATGAAGAAAGTTAAAAACTAAAAAGCAAGGTTTGAATTCGTGGATCTTGATTAAATCTACTATATTATGATTTTTACAATGGGCCTCGGTGTTGAGAAGATGCTTCTGTGTTTGTTTCCAGTTCAAAAATCATGTGAAACCAAGTCACGCGAAAAGAATCCAGACTTTAGTTCAGCAAAACCAACAAAACCTGGTTCTTTGTTCATCAGCCAACATTCCTCACACATGAACAAGAGGACGGCCGCTCGCAGGATCACAGCGACGTTGTTGACCCGACCTGCTGTTCTACATCGAGACGTCGTTCTCCGGTCTGTCGAGATCCCAGTAAGCAGCGAGTCGAGATCCCAGTGAGCAGCGAGTCGAGATCCCAGTAAGCAGCGAGTCGAGATCCCAGTAAGCAGCGAGTCGAGATCCCAGTAAGCAGCGAGTCGAGATCCCAGTAAGCAGCGAGTCGAGATCCCAGTAAGCAGCGATTCCCAGTGTTTAAATCAATGAAACAATATATGCAGCCGACACATCGACGAAAACATTCACAGACATTTTTCTTTATTTCTAATTCAAGTGCTTCCTCTTGACAGACGTCTAAATTCTTGGGCCAACCCTCCGTCCTCCACTGGTTCTGAGGCAGGGTTCTGGTGTTTTTTGAGACACTCTTCAGAAGAGACGATGTTCCCCCTCAACCCTCCGACTTCCTCGTTCACTAACATGGAACATTCACGGACTGGATCGACTGATGGGGAGCGAGACAAGTATCCAACGACCCGCTGAGGTACTTCCTGGCTCGGGAAGTCCAAACCCCCTTTCAGCCGAAGACACAACAGAACATTAATGTGAGATTCCAAAGAGACGCCGCGGATCGATCACTCAAAGAGCGATAAACTCTTAATGGGCTTCAGGAATCTGGAGAGACGCTCCGATCGCCTGTTTGTCTCCGTACGGCACCGAGGCCGATCTCTAATGACCCAACTCCTCAGCTCCAGTCTGATGGCAGCACTAAGTGTCCTGAGGAGGCCTCAGAGGATCGCATGAGAGAGAGCTAATGAGTGGAAATGGGATGTTTGGGTTTTTTGGGTTGTGCCTATCCTGTGTGTGTGTGTGTGTGTGTGTGTGGACGGGGGTTTCCAGGAAGCCGCTGTCAACACAGATCTGGGATCAGATAACCTCCCTCCCACTTCTCTCTCAGACCCGACCAGGAGACTGGTTTGTCTGAGACGATCCAGACGACGATTCAGTTCATTCTCTCAAACATGGTTCATCGTGGACAGATACTTCCCATGATGTCACATGACAACCAGTGACACGCCCCCTAACAAAGCCAGGTAGAGCGAGAGCAGACGCCCACATGTCCTACAGGCGCTGGAAGCAGTTGACCAATCACAATCAGAGCAGACTGGGAATGGAAGCAAAGGGAACATGAGCAAACACCTGCCGTCACACGTGTTCGCCCTTAAAGGTGTTTGATTCTGCCCCGCAGGGAACGGGCTAAAAGAAGATGGCTTCCTCCCTGCAGGTGTTTCCACTAAATCATTACAGCGGTTTGACAGGTGGATTTATACCGTGGACCAGGTGTGTGTGTGTGTGTGTGTGTGTGTGTGTTGTGTGTGTGTGTGTGTGTGTGTGTGTGGTGTGTGTGTGTGTGTGTGTGTGTGTGTGTGTCCATCAGTGAGTGTCATACACTGCTTTGTGTATGAGAGGTGTAAACTGCCTGTCGGTGTATGTGTCTCATAAATATAACAAACTTTATGGGAGCACGTGAGAACACACACTGACGCAGTTTTCCCTCCACCAGAGACGATATGTTTTCCACTGAACTGATTTAGATATCACTTCGGGATCACGACCCAAAGAACCGGACCCATTCCAGAGCAGATGGGTTTTTAAAACGGGGAGAAAGTTCTTCAGCCTGAGTGGAGGAACACGTGTCCGAGGCCCCGAGTTCATTTCTGTTGTTTCAACTTAAATCGTCTCGACTCTTCAACTGATTGGTCGCATAGAAAAAAATGTATGTAAATATCCATCGTTCATATTGCACTAATCTTTTTCTCTAGTTTTTTATATTCAAGCACAAACACACCACAGCGAATTCCCTGGTCGTGTCAACCTATTTGGCAATAAACCCAGTTTCTGATTGTTTTCTATGAAAGTGTTAATAGAAATAACTCTTATAATTCACTTTTGTAATTTATTTTGATGATTATTTGAGGCGACTAATGAGGAAGCTAACTAATAAGACTTTGCAGAACCAGAAATAACGAATGAATGGATGAATTGATGAAGAGAAAAACCCTCGTACAGATTGTCAGTATTTGTATCAGCAGGTCTGCTGAACCCAGATCAGTGGAGATAAATCAAACAGGCTCCTTCCACTCCTGCTCTTCATTGAGCATGTGGACGGGGGGGAACCACGTCGCAGCAGGACGCGGAGGGATCAGCGTCCGGAGAGCTCCTCACATTAAAACCCACTCCACTGGATGTTTGACATTTCGCCTCCGCAGCCACCGAACCAAGAACTGACCCGAGGTCCCCGAGCTGTGCACAGAGCGTGCACAGAGCGTGTACAGTGCGTCAGAACACATACAGGACGAGTGACGGGTTTGAACATGCACTTAATGGAGTTTCTGCTCTATTACACAATAATGGAGGGAGGTCACCGGGAGGTCAGGTGATGGTGAAGGTCACGAGCTGCTGCTGAACCACCTCTCACACTTTAAACCTCCGTGAACACCTGAACATTCAAACTCTACTTGACCTCTACAGGGTGACCGCACACACTCATCCGTCTCCTATACAGGTCGGACAATGTTCTGCAGCAAAACGTTAACGAAGGAGAAAAACTAATCCTGGATCCGTCTCCTGATCCGGATCCACACCAAAACTAAAAAGAAAATCTTTCCTGACCCATTCACATGCTGCCACCGAGTTGGGTTGGCGTAGGTAATCAAGAACATCAAGAGCAGGGATTCATGTTTGTGGACCGAGGCCTCGTCATCCGGGTTGAATTCAGCTCTGGGAGTCGGGACCCGATCAGGGAGCGAGTGTCTACGTCCAGACTAAAAAACAAAGCCTGGAGTTTTCAAACTACGTCTCCCCAGGAAGTTCAGAGTGAGGACGAGTTTTAAAAATAAAACGTCTTCCTGTGGACGAAGCCTCTGTCCAGCTCCTGCAGGATCTCGCTTTTGACGAGGTTGCAATCTTTACATAAATATTTCATAGCACAGTGTGAATGACAGATGACTCCTCCTTGTTCCGTATGAACGTGTGCAGGAAGCTGGAGAGAGTGAGCGGTCAGGAAGTGCCCGGATCCAGAGGAATGTCCGGAGCCATCCGGCAGGAAGACGAGACTTTGTAGAGCGAGCAGACGGAGCGGGACGTGAAGAAGAAACAAAGAGTTACAGACGGAGGAAGAGACGAGAGGACAGCGACTGATTTAGTGACGATATTTCACCTTCATCATCATCATCATCATACTTTCAGAGCTGATCAGTCACAACACGAGTTTACAGACATTTTGATCATCATGTAAAAGACGGAGAGAGAAAACGTTTCATCTCTTGTTCTTGAGCTACAGCAGATCAGTCACAATAACTCTCATACTTCCTTTTGTGAAATCATAAAAGCTTTTTAAAGAAATTTAATTTCAGTCTGGTTTTGAGTCGGTGAAACTTCAAGTCAGGTCTTGAGATATGTGTTCCTCACAGTCAGAGACTCCTGGAATTAGAAGATAGATGAATTGAAATAAAAGGAAATAAAAGTAAGTGGGTTTCCGGTCTTGGTCTGAAACTCCAGGCCTCAGACTTTGTTGGATTTCCCGAAGTCACAGTCTCACGACGAAGGGAAGTTTTGATTTAATTCAACACATAATTATATTTCAGAAAAGAGTGTTAGGTTGTGTTTGCTCCTGTCGTGTCCCTTCAGCACAAAGAAAGGCTTTCAGTAATTGCATATGGTGAAATGCAACGTGACCCGTTTTCACATGAACACGTTTCCATTCCACTTGTGGTCACAACTGAACCGTCTCGGCTACAACCGGCGGTTCTGTTCAGTGAGGAAACACCGGAAGTCGACCTCGTGGACTGGATTTGTTGTTTCTGTGAAGTCGCTCAAGAATGAGCTTGAGCTTCTTCACATTCTTTGTTGAGGTGTCCACATACTTTGGTCTCCTGTAGTTCTACCGTCTTCTTCTCTTCCTCCTTCAGGCAAAGACTCGTGGACGTTCACCGGAGACGTGACGGTTATTTGCCTCTCAAATTCCTCCGACTCTGATTGGTCACTTGTCAAAGTCCCGACCGTATCAAAACTTCAGCTGCACGTCCAACACAGTTGTCCTCTGGGAGGGGGCGACGGGGGGGGGGGGCTCTGCAGTGCACAAAACGACAAATCTGCAAGTTGTTTAAATTCCTCGCAGCTCGCAGGCGTCAGGTTTCAGCTCGGCCTGGGAGGAGCCGGGGGAGGGAGCTGAGGCTGTGACAGAGGAACTGGTGTGGTGGAAATTAAAAATGAAGCTGAGGACCTTGGTTGTTGTCTTTTTAAATACGTTTGGCCCTCGGCGTGATGACCAGGTGTTTGTCTTCTACTTCCTCACTGGAGCGGGCAGGGCCTTCGTTAGCTGTGGCGAGTCCATTAGCCTCGATCACTGGCCTCTTACTTTTTATGGCTTTAATGAGAATTGCAGGAGGCCGAAGCTCGTGAGAGGAGAAGGAACGAAGCAGAGAGGAATAAAAAGCTGGAGTCTTGAAAAGACTCTTACAGGCTTATTTTGGAAGTATAGCTGTCTTCTCTTTTATGATGACCATGAAGTAGCGGCTCTCAGCGAAGTTCAGACCTGGAAGCCGCTCGCTGCCAGCACTGAGCTCAGGCTGCCAGAGCTGCAGCTGCTGTAACGGTTCACCTTTAGCTTCCTTGGGTTCATTCTCCGACAAAACGGCACATACATGCAACACGTCTCGGCCGAGTTCGACCGTAAACCAGTTCGACCGTAAACCAGTTCGTCTGCTAACTGGGAGATTCTCACCTGCTGAGACACAGGGTGGAAAGGATCAAATGGAGACATGAGAGAGTTTGATGTTTGTGGGGAGTTAACGTGGTGACGTACATGAATCCAGGTTCCGATGAACCCGACTGAACGAGCCTTTCACAGACATATCAGCGTTTGTTATTTTACAGCATAAACAATGCAGAAAATGTAATCTTAAATCAGCATTTATTTTCCCAATACTAGTTCTATAAGTAGGTAGTAAAGTGATATTCACCCAAGTTGGGATTAAATCAGGAAATTAAAAAGGAAAATTTGTTAAAAGCCAAAAGGTCTGAATTAGACCTGAAATACTGTTTGTATGCCAATTAAAATTATGATTTAACACAATAAATGATGCAATTCTGGGACTAAAACCCAAAGTTATTACATTAAACCTAGAAATTATTGATTAAACTCGAAAATGGAGCCTTTTCAAGAATAAAATCCTCAAAAAGTTAATGTTATGTACCTGAAAATTCAGAGTTTAAAAATGTCTTTACATCACTATCAGCATCAGCGTCTGTGACTCCGGCCGTTTACACGATGCAACGATTGTGTAATGATACTTGTACAAACGACCATAATAAATAAACAAGAGTAAAAGATGAGAAAAGCGTTATTGCAGAAGCACGACTCGCGATAAAGGAGGAAGCTCTGACACGTAAACATCCGCTATAAGCAGCTTAAATCCAAACCTGCGCTGATCCACACGTTAAACGCGTTTCTCTGCATCGGACTAAAACCTGCACACGACTCGTGGTCGTCCCCGGACAGGAAAACCCCCCCGAGCTTCGGGGAACGACGGAGCGGTGAAACCCGGGCCGTCTGGGTTCTGTTTATAGTCTCCCTTAGATCGTTCTGGCTGCAGCTCAGTAATTAGAGATGTCTCTGCGGTTCGGGACAATGGGGCTTCGCTGCATCTCTTCAGAGTAAATGTCAGCGGAGGTGAGGCGGAAGCACGTGACCTCCGACCTCATTAAACACGTCGGCCATTTAAAAAAAAAAAAGGCTCATATAAAGTTTTCAGAGGTGGTTTCATCCTCATCCTGCTCTTTAAACTCTGAAGCTTGTCAACGACTGCAGGCGTCGAAGTGCTGAAAGTCACGGCTTCTCTCTTCAGAGCGTCGTGTTCACACCGGCGCTCCACCGGTTTGACAGCTTAACAGTTTCCTGCAGCCCCCCCCCCCCCCCCCCGACTCCTGCAACTCAACTCGGCTTGTTCCACAGACAGAATGAAACTTATGAAAATGATTCCACGCGGGTTTTGTAGGTGGTAACAGCAGCTTTCTTCAATATTTAAACACTTTATTAAAGCTACACAGGAATTCATCCAACAAGTCGGGATTAGATTAGAATATTCAAAAGTTTAGCATCAACTAAACACAAACACGGATCCTTTTCCAGAATGAAATCATCAACGAGTTAATGTGACGCTCATCAATATTCAAAATGTAACACGAAAGTTTGAGATTAAACTAAAAACTAAAGATCTTTAGTAAAATGTTAAATATGATGATTACATTTGGGATCAACAGGTCGTTGTTGAAGTTTGTAATTTCATCAAACAGAGTCCAAAGGCCTTTCTGGATTCAGGATGTTCCCATGATGCATTGTGGGTGTCCGTCCGCACTGAACCAGCTGAGGGTTCGATTCTCTTTAACAACACAGCGTCTCTGTGGGTCCCTCCTCTCAACGGCCTTCAGTATAAATATGAAACGCTCCGGTTTCCTCCCGCTTCACATTCTTGCTCAAAGTGTCTGCGGCAGGACGCTGCTTATACTTCCCTGTCAAATGGCTCTTTCCTTAAAGACTGGGCTCTTTGTTTCAGCTGCGATTAGCTGGCAGATACTGACGCAGGCGGGGGGACGATATCTGAGCCCATTGTGCCGCCCGCCTGCTCCTGGCACATACTCCCTCTCTCTCCAGAGCGAGAGCTGCAGAGGAGCTGTGCCGACACGACTCTGCCGCAGGGGGAAGAGAAAACGTGTTGAACCTCCGAGTGTTTGCTTTACTCACACCGGCACCTACGAGCTCAGCGGGGTCTGGTGACCTTTGACCCTTCTTTCCCTCTCGGGATTTTCAAAAACGCACCAATGAGAGAGCAGAGAACTCTTTACCCAGGAAGCAGAGCGGCCGGCGTTTGAACAGAAACCAGCTCTCGGTGTGTTTGTTTTCTCTCGTGAGCCAATCAGCCGCAGCGGTGACGGACACGACGCACGCTCGGAGTGACTCAGGTGTTGCTGCCGTTACCTGGCCGACGTGATCGCAGAGAGGTGTGGATCGTAGGTCCCCCCGCACTGAAAGAGTATCACCATGAGTCACCGCTCGTGAAAGTGCTTCAGCCACACACACACTGTGAAGCCCACTGCAGAGCTCCCTGTTGCACAAACTGAAATCATCACGACAAACTGGTCCCACAACTCACATCTGTATCCAGAGGGAAAGGTTACGACACTTTACCCGGGAGCTGGAATGAAAAGTTCCAGAGCAACTGACAATCCGACATTTTTACGTTCTCACATGCAGCCCCTCTGGGAAATGTCAGGGAAATGTGCGGAGTGCAGGTCTCGGAGCATCACCTGACGACGGGATGTTTGACGAAGATATTAATTAAAAACAAATCTCTAAAAAGTCGAAGCTAGAGACAAATACAAAGTGGAGAAGCATTCACTGAAAGATGTTTTCAGTTTGGAGAAGTTTTCTGGAGACTTGCTGTGACGCTCTGGATTCGGATTATTACTGTGTCATTTTCTACATATGATGCATGTGTGTATGAATATGAGACTCCAGTCATTGGAGTTGGGTTCTGAGTCCTGGAAGGAAATAAAACGGTCCATTCAACAAGTGTCTCTGCTGGCTGACCAATCAGAAGCTCGGATTCAGACTATTTATAACTTTTACTGAAGTTTTTTTGGGGAGGAAACGAGGAAAGAGGAGCGGAACCAGCACAGACCCAGTGGGTCAGAGGGGGTGTTACTGGGATGTACCTGCAGGCGGCCACGATGCGCGTGTGTGGTATTCTCCAAAGAGTCCAAGGTGATAATATTTGACGGAACCTTTCTATAGAACTCATCACGTTTCAGTACCGACTCACTTTGTCCAATAGAGTTGATCTGATCCCTGTAACACGTCCTAATGAACCGAGGGGAGTCGAGTCTCATTTCTGCCGCAGCTGCCAAGATGCACAAACTACAACCCACACGTTCACGAGTCACAGAGAGTCAAAGAGTCAAAGAGTCAGAGAGTCCGATGTGTCAGACGAAGAGTCAAAGAGTCAAAGTCCAGAGTCTCGGACATGTCGCAGGACAGAGAAGCTTCTTACCTCCCTGAAGAAGTTATCCATGGTGAGTTTAATCCCGGGGCTTTACTGCGAGGAGACCGCGCGTCCGCTCGACCCCGCTCATGGGTTGATGGTGCGATTCCAAGCAAAGTAAAGGGAAGCGGCTCCGGGGGCTTCGGTCCCTGACGTGCGCGGACTCAGTGGAACATGTACTCTTTGTTTCATGGGTCACAGCTGCAGCGCGCACTCCCGCACACACAAGTCCAACTCGGGGCTCCTCGGGTCCCGGAGCGCGGACTCGGCTCCGTGCGCCCCCGCTGTGCGCGCCTCCGTGCGTCACGACGCTCCACGGCTCCGTCCGGTTCGGTGCTGGGTTCGTGTCGGTCCGCAGCCAAACGTGCGGGCCGAGGACAGGCCGGGGAAACTTGTGAGAGTCTGGTTCAGAGAGTGAGTCCTCGGTGGACAATGATCCGGAAGCTCCTCCTCCTCCTGCTCCTGCGCCTCTGACTCCTCCTGCTGACACCAGGCTGGGTCCCAGGGAGGAGGTGCAGGTACAGGAGCCTCTCACCAGGCTGGGTCCCAGGGAGGAGGTGCAGGTACAGGAGCATCTCACCAGGCTGAGTCCCAGGGAGGAGGTGCAGGTACAGGAGCATCTCACCAGGCTGGGTCCCAGGGAGGAGGTGCAGGTACAGGAGCATCTCACCAGGCTGGGTCCCAGGGAGGAGGTGCAGGTACAGGAGCCTCTCACCAGGCTGAGTCCCAGGGAGGAGGTGCAGGTACAGGAGCATCTCACCAGGCTGAGTCCCAGGGAGGAGGTGCAGGTACAGGAGCCTCTCACCAGGCTGGGTCCCAGGGAGGAGGTGCAGGTACAGGAGCATCTCACCAGGCTGGGTCCCAGGGAGGAGGTGCAGGTACAGGAGCCTCTCACCAGGCTGAGTCCCAGGGAGGAGGTGCAGGTACAGGAGCATCTCACCAGGCTGGGTCCCAGGGAGGAGGTGCAGGTACAGGAGCATCTCACCAGGCTGAGTCCCAGGGAGGAGGTGCAGGTACAGGAGCATCTCACCAGGCTGAGTCCCAGGGAGGAGGTGCAGGTACAGGAGCATCTCACCAGGCTGGGTCCCAGGGAGGAGGTGCAGGTACAGGAGCATCTCACCAGGCTGAGTCCCAGGGAGGAGGTGCAGGTACAGGAGCATCTCACCAGGCTGGATCCCAGGGAGGAGGTGCAGGTACAGGAGCATCTCACCAGGCTGAGTCCCAGGGAGGAGGTGCAGGTACAGGAGCATCTCACCAGGCTGGGTCCCAGGGAGGAGGTGCAGGTACAGGAGCATCTCACCAGGCTGAGTCCCAGGGAGGAGGTGCAGGTACAGGAGCATCTCACCAGGCTGGGTCCCAGGGAGGAGGTGCAGGTACAGGAGCATCTCACCAGGCTGGGTCCCAGGGAGGAGGTGCAGGTACAGGAGCATCTCACCAGGCTGAGTCCCAGGGAGGAGGTGCAGGTACAGGAGCATCTCACCAGGCTGGGTCCCAGGGAGGAGGTGCAGGTACAGGAGCATCTCACCAGGCTGAGTCCCAGGGAGGAGGTGCAGGTACAGGAGCATCTCACCAGGCTGGATCCCAGGGAGGAGGTGCAGGTACAGGAGCATCTCACCAGGCTGAGTCCCAGGGAGGAGGTGCAGGTACAGGAGCATCTCACCAGGCTGAGTCCCAGGGAGGAGGTGCAGGTACAGGAGCATCTCACCAGGCTGGATCCCAGGGAGGAGGTGCAGGTACAGGAGCATCTCACCAGGCTGAGTCCCAGGGAGGAGGTGCAGGTACAGGAGCATCTCACCAGGCTGAGTCCCAGGGAGGAGGTGCAGGTACAGGAGCCTCTCACCAGGCTGGGTCCCAGGGAGGAGGTGCAGGTACAGGAGCATCTCACCAGGCTGAGTCCCAGGGAGGAGGTGCAGGTACAGGAGCATCTCACCAGGCTGAGTCCCAGGGAGGAGGTGCAGGTACAGGAGCCTCTCACCAGGCTGGGTCCCAGGGAGGAGGTGCAGGTACAGGAGCATCTCACCAGGCTGGGTCCCAGGGAGGAGGTGCAGGTACAGGAGCATCTCACCAGGCTGGGTCCCAGGGAGGAGGTGCAGGTACAGGAGCATCTCACCAGGCTGAGTCCCAGGGAGGAGGTGCAGGTACAGGAGCATCTCACCAGGCTGAGTCCCAGGGAGGAGGTGCAGGTACAGGAGCATCTCACCAGGCTGAGTCCCAGGGAGGAGGTGCAGGTACAGGAGCATCTCACCAGGCTGAGTCCCAGGGAGGAGGTGCAGGTACAGGAGCATCTCACCAGGCTGAGTCCCAGGGAGGAGGTGCAGGTACAGGAGCATCTCACCAGGCTGAGTCCCAGGGAGGAGGTGCAGGTACAGGAGCCTCTCACCAGGCTGAGTCCCAGGAGGAGGTGCAGGTACAGGAGCATCTCACCAGGCTGAGTCCCAGGGAGGAGGTGCAGGTACAGGAGCATCTCACCAGGCTGGATCCCAGGGAGGAGGTGCAGGTACAGGAGCATCTCACCAGGCTGGATCCCAGGGAGGAGGTGCAGGTACAGGAGCTTTTATGTGCTCATGTTTTTATTTACTTTTTTATCCCTACTTTGCTTTGTTGTCAAAGCTTTGTAAACAGAGTTATTATTATGATTATTATGATTATTGTTGTTGTTTAGTTCTGCTGTGCACGTGTCTTGTGTTCGTGACATCCTCTTCTGACCCGGTGTCTGTTCTGTCTGTTCTGTCTGTTCTGTCTGTTCTGTCTGTTGGCACCGAGCTGTTGACTTTTCCTTGTAGCTTTTCTTTAACTGTCGAACTGACCTGCAGCAGTTGAGCCACAGCAAATAAAGATCTGTTCACCTGTTCGTTCAAAGCTCCGTGGACGTCCACTCCGTCTCAGCCGCTGTTATTCAACGTTTATTAATATTGAACATGTCAAATCAAATTCGACACGTGACGAGTGTGAAGCTGAGGAGATGAACGGTTCAGGCTCAGACAGTTTGTGGAATTAGTCGATGGATCAGATCAGATCTGTGTGAACAGGGAAAAGATGAAATTCACGTCGGGATCCGTCCAAAGAAAATGAAAATCGTCTCTGAGGATTCTCCACCTGTCTGGACAACGTCACCGCAGTGACCCTTGACCTCTAATTCCCGGCCGCTGACAGAGGTCAGGTAGCACTCACGGCCCTGAGGATTCAGTCAGGGTCAAACTGGACGCACTGATTTCCCCCTGACAAAGACACTTCCACTCTCCCCCTTTCCCCCGGGGGTGACGTGCAGGTGTGGAGTTTGAGTGGCAGGCCGATCTGCTGGGAACCTCTGCGTGTTGCAGCATGCTCCCCACAACTACACAGATCAACTTCCTCTGCTCCTGGGATCAAGTTGATAAAACCAGACGAGGCTTCAGAGCCCCTCGTGTCCAGCCTGTAAACACTGCTGCTGTTCCCATGATGCATCTGACTGACACGACTAAATCCCCGAGCTGCGTCAGCCTGTTTCTGACCAGCACCTCGGCGTGTTGCAGTTATCCCCCTTTACGTTTTGCTCCGGTGATGTTTGCTGCTTCTTGTTTTCTGCAGAGTCGTGTGAAGCGTTGGATCATCTGACTGAATCTGGCTTCTGATCAGAATCAGAAATACTTTATTGATCCAAGGGGGAAATTGTGTTTGTTACAAAAGCTCCATGCAAGAGTAGAAATATAAACATATAAAGATGAATCCGTCTGTCAAGTCTTTAGACGAGTGACATTAGTGGAATGTGGCTTTAATATGAACCTGAATTCACTCCCTGCATGTTCCTCGTGTTCCTCGTGTTCCTCGTGTTCCTCGTGATCCTCGTGTTCCTCGTGATCCTCGTGTTCCTCGTGTTCCTCGTGTTCCTCGTGTTCCTCGTGTTCCTCGTGTTCCTCGTGAACACAACTGTGTTTAACTCAGCACATGGAGGCATACGTCTCTTTAAGGCCTGATGTCTCCGTCAGGAACCAGGGTTGGTTTGATTTTTTAGCAATTTGATTGAACCAACGCTTGTGAGGCACTTGTAGTAGTTGTTGTTGTTGTTGTTGTTGTTGTTGTTGTTGTTGTTGTTATGAAACACAGAGAAGGATCTGCAGGATCTGGAGGATCTGCAGGGTCTGGAGGAGCCTGTGGGTTTAGTTCCGAGGCAGTGGGATCATCTCAGAACACTCAGGGTTTACCAGCAGCTCGGAGCAGAGGTCAGTACAGGTCTCCACCTGATCCCCTCACACTCCCTGCAGGAGGGGAGCGGGCTGCAATCAGATGGTTTCAGCCCTGGACCCTCCGAATAATCCCAGTTATGAATATCTGAATGTTAGTTTGTCAATTTCCTTTGAATATAACCAGTGCAATCATCTAGATAACATGTTGACTTCATTTATACTCATATTTTCAATGACTTGATTATATGAACTTCAATATTCAGATATTTACCAGATTAGGACAATAATCTGATTAGGAAACTGAAATGTAATAAGATGCTCAGAATAATGAATCATCAGATTCAGACTTGTGGAGTATTCTGACCTCAGTCTCATTATATTGACACATATACGTCATTCACCATCATAGGTTCACTTCCCTCATTTCAGAGGCAACGAGATTCATTTTTATTCAACTTATTAAATGTACAGTTTTCAAATCTCTCGCTCCTGGTTGGATAAAGTTTGTCAACGAGTTGCTGCGGGAACATCCGTCTCTTCCCCCCCTCGAGCTGTTCATATAAGTCTCAGGTCTGTGCAAACGCTGCCACCTGGTGTTGGAGTTTAAGTAGTACATCATTTAAAACCAGGAGGCCCCCAACGGTCACATGGGGAAAACCACAAATCATCCACAGAAACCAAATTCACGTCTGTGTGAGTTCTGTCTTTTTCTCCAGTCGCAGCTTGAATCAGTAGTTTGAGCCTTCAAGTGGTTTCGTGCTCGCTCGTCCTGTGATTGGCTTGTTTGAAGAGATTGCTGCCTCAGGATTGGACGGATCCTGGTGGCAGGAGACTTCTCAAACTGCAGATGAAAACATGATCCCATCAGAGGAGTCAGCCTTTAGTTCAGTGTCCTGTGAGCAGAGACGGTTCCAGTGATTCCACTGGAGCTTGTGTGGGTCGTCAGCAGCAGTGAAGAAGCAGTGAGACGTCCCTCAGCTTCATGGCGTCTCTCCGTCCCTCAGCTTCATCTCTCCGTCCCTCAGCTTCATGGCGTCTCTCCGTCCCTCAGCTTCATCTCTCCGTCCCTCAGCTTCTTTCTCTCCATCGCCTTCAGCTTCAGTCTCTCGTCCTCGCTTCTCCTCTCCGTCCCTCAGCTCATCTCTCTCGTCCCTCAGTTCATCTCTGTCAGTCTCTCGTCCTCAGCTTCATCTCTCGTCCCTCAGCTACTCGTAGCTTCATCTCTCTAGTCATTCTCCGTCCTCAGCTTCATTCTCGCGTCCCTCAGCTTCATCTCCCGTCCCTCAGCTTCATCTCTCCGTCCCTCAGCTATCTCTCCGTCCCTCAGCTTCATCTCTCCGTCCCTCAGCTTATCTCTCCGTCCCTCAGCTTCTCTCCGTCCTCAGCTTCGTCTCTCCGTCCTCAGCTTCATCTCCGTCCTCAGCTTCATCTCTCCGTCCCTCAGCTTCTGCATCTCTCCGTCCCTCAGCTTCATCTCTCCGTCCCTCAGCTTCATCTCTCCGTCCCTCAGCTTCAGCTCTCTCCGTCCCTCAGCTTCATCTCTCCGTCCCTCAGCTCATCTCTCAGTCCCTCAGCTTCATCTCTCCGTCCCTCAGCTTCATCTCTCCCGTCCCTCAGCTTCATCTCTCCGTCCCTCAGCTTCATCTCTCCGTCCCTCAGCTTCATCTCTCCGTCCCTCAGCTTCATCTCTCCGTCCCTCAGCTTCATCTCTCCGTCTCCCCCCAGCTTCATCTCTCCGTCCCTCAGCTTCATCTCTCCGTCCCTCAGCTTCATCTCTCCGTCCCTCAGCTTCATCTCTCCGTCCCTCAGCTTCATCTCTCCGTCCCTCAGCTTCTCTCTTCGTCCTCAGCTTCATCTCTCCGTCCCTCAGCTTCATCTCTCCGTCCCTCAGCTTCATCTCTCCGTCCCTCAGCTTCATCCTCCGTCCCTCAGCTCTCTCCGTCCCTCAGCTTCATCTCTCCGTCCCTCAGCTTCATCTCTCCTCCCTCAGCTTCATCTCTCGTCCCTCAGCCTTCATCTCTCCGTCCCTCAGCTTCATCTCTCTCCGTCCCTCAGCTTCATCTCTCCGTCCCTCAGCTTCATCTCTCCGTCCCTCAGCTTCATCTCTCCGTCCCTCAGCTTCATCTCTCCGTCCCTCAGCTTCATGGCGTCTCTCCGTCCCTCAGCTTCATCTCTCCGTCCCTCAGCTTCATCTCTCCGTCCCTCAGCTTCATCTCTCCGTCCCTCAGCTTCATCTCTCCGTCCCTCAGCTTCATCTCTCCGTCCCTCAGCTTCATCTCTCCGTCCCTCAGCTTCATCTCTCCGTCCCTCAGCTTCATCTCTCCGTCCCTCAGCTTCATCTCTCCGTCCCTCAGCTTCATGGCGTCTCTCCGTCCCTCAGCTTCATCTCTCCGTCCCTCAGCTTCATCTCTCCGTCCCTCAGCTTCATCTCTCCGTCCCTCAGCTTCATCTCGTCGCTCTCTCCGTCCCTCAGCTTCATCTCTCTCGTCCCTCAGCTTTCCCCTCAGTTTGCTCTTCCGTCCCTCAGCTTCATCTCTCCGTCCCTCAGCTTCATCTCTCCCGTCCCTCAGCTTCATCTCTCCGTCCCTCAGCTTCATCTCTCCGTCCCTCAGCTTCACTCTCTCCGTCCCTCAGCTTCATCTCTCCGTCCCTCAGCTTCATCTCTCCGTCCCTCAGCTTCATCTCTCCGTCCCTCAGCTTCATCTCTCCGTCCCTCAGCTTCATCTCTCCGTCCCTCAGTCTTCTCTCTCCGTCCCTCAGCTTCACTCTCTCCGTCCTCACTTCATCTCTCGTCCCTCATTCATCTCTCCGTCCCTCAGCTCATCTCTCTCCGTCCCTCAGCTTCATCTCTCCGTCCCTCAGCTTCATCTCTCCGTCCCTCAGCTTCATGCGTCTCTCTCCCTCCAGCTTCATCTCTCCGTCCCTCAGCTTCATCTCTCCGTCCCTCAGCTTCATCTCTCCGTCCCTCAGCTTCATCTCTCCGTCCCTCAGCTTCATCTCTCCTCCCTCAGCTTCATCTCTCCGTCCTCAGCTTCATCTCTCCGTCCCTCAGTTCTCTCTCTCTCCGTCCCTCAGCTTCATCTCGTCCGTTTCTCTCTCCGTCCCTCAGCTTCATCTCTCCGTCCCTCAGCTTCATCTCTCCGTCCCTCAGCTTCATCTCTCCGTCCCTCAGCTTCATGGCGTCTCTCCATCCCTCTCGTTCACAGAAGCAACTGATGACATGAAGAGTCTGTCTCAGTGAAATGTCTTCTGGTTCCAGATTCATGAATGTGAGGTTTTCTTTATTATGATAGAATTTTTTTTTAATCTTTGGATAATTGAGATGCAGAAGATGGAGAATGATGCAAACATACATACATATACATATACGTATGAATGAAGTGCCACATTGCGAAGATCAAATTATATTTAATCTTATTTCTCTGCTCTAATGCTGATTGATCTTCAAATAGCTTTGAGCTGTTTCCTTTTGTTTACCTTCATGTTTAACTTGTAAGCCCCTTCTAATGAGTTGTTATGTATAAATGAAGTTTAATATTATCACCATATCAAATAGAAAGTGAACTTTCTAAAAGACAAATAGATTTGTGCTGTTTTTATCCTAACATGCAGGAGTTATTGAGTTTCTTCTTCTGATCACATGTTTGAAACCTTCATGTGCATCAACAAGTCCTCTGGGACAGCGAGGCAGTGCTCGGACTGGCCTGCAGGGGGCGCGCAGAGGCAGAGAATGGAGGCGCAGAGAAACGTGCGTGAGAAAATGTTTGATCATAAGAGAAACGCGCGACACGCACGTCCTCTGTGGAGACTCTTCTTTGTCATCTTGGAACAAACGTCCAAGAGAAATTAAATCCTCACCCAAACAGAAACCTCGTTCGAACAAACTGAAACACTTCCACTGTTTATTCTCCTCGCAGCGTTTGGATCGTGCGTCTCTTCTCCGCGTGCGTGCACACACCGCATGCGGGTGCACGTGCGCGCGGGTGCGTGTGCGCGCAGGCGGAGGATCGCCGAGCCGAGCCGTCGTGCAGCAGGAACGAGCCGCCAGGCGCGCAGGAGAAGCCGCAAAATAAAACCCCAGCATCCGCTACCTGGAGGAAGCAGAGGGAGCGCGTGCAGCTCAGAGTCCGAGGTAAGAGCCTCCGCTTCGGCCAACTCTCCTCCTTCTCCTCCTTCTCCTCCTTCTCCTCCTTCTCCTCCTTTCGCCTCCTTTCTCCCCCGAAACCCGCTGCTGCTGCAAGTTATTTATATATTTTCGTCCCTTTTGTCTGTTCCCATGCGTCCGTGAGCGCAGCCAGGGCGCACCGTGCGCACCGTGCGCGGACCAGCGGCGCGCGGACCGTCCTCGCGCCGGATGGCACAACAACTGAGAATTGATCAATTCCACAATTCTTCTTGTTTCCTCCATGTTTTTAATCCAGGAGGAGAAGAATGTGAACGAGCTTTGAAAAGGGGTGTGTACAGTGTGTGTGTGTGTGTGTGCGTGTGCTGGGGGTGGGGGGGGGTGGCACGCGCCTCACTCATTCTCCTCATTTTCACTTTTATGGATAAAACCGGACAGTCTCCTCGCGCGCTCTTATTATTGATTATTGGTGAGTGATTGGTTCTCCTCGGGTGTGACGCGCAGATGGAGCTGGTTTTAATTCCCACTCAGTTTGACCAGTTTGAGGAATAAGCAGCTCAGCTCCACCTCTTTGTCTGTGTGGAGGTGTGACACCGCGCGGCTGCATGCAACTGGCGACAGGCGCGTGCACGCTCGCGCACCCGCAGCGTCTGTAACCAGGTTATTTCACGATGGTGAACGGACGATTCCATATCCATGCACTTTTATTATAGCAGGATGGGGGGGACTGGGGAGAGCGCGTGTGGGATGAGGAAGGAGTGATGGAGGAATGGGGATGTATCTGCACCTCCCTCCATCCCTCGCTACACGCACACACACGCACGCACGCACACACACACACACACACACACACACACACACACACACACACACACACACACACACACACACACACATTGAGTTCCTCTTCTCTCTCCGCCTCGATGTGATTTCTGCAGCGAGTCAAACTTTATTCGCCATCATCCGTCGGTTGATTGCATGGTCCTTTGTTTGCCGCGGCACGCATGCGCACTGGGTACAGGGTGTGGATGGGAGAGATGCCACCTTGCCTGTCAATGGGATGGAGAGGGGGAGGAGGAGGAGGAAGAGGAGGAGGAGGAGGAGGAAGAGGAAGAGGAAGAGGAGGAGGAAGAGGAAGAGGAAGAGGGAGAGGAGGATGGGGTTTTAATTCTCGGTTTATTTGTTTATTCAAGGAGTAAAGAAAGGATTGCAGAGATAAAATGAGCTGTGTGTGTGTGTGTGTGTGTGTGTGTGTGTGTGTGTGTGTGTGTGTGTGTGCGTGTGTGTGTGTGTGTGTGAATGATGCTCTGTCAGTATCAGTGGATCATAGTGACGCTGTTTATCAGGTTTTTGATCGATCGATTGTTGACTGTTAGTCGATGGAAAGGAAATGAGTAGAAATCAGAAGATTTATTTATTTATTGTTGAAGTCCTTATTTAGCATGAGCACTCAGTTGTGTGGATTCATTTCAGATGTGATCAAATATTAGGATTTAATGTAAAATTACAGTGAACACATTTTTTTTAATAATGAAAAATCTTCATATCAACTGCTTAGATTGACCTGTAATGGAGTTTTCTTCCCATGATGCATTTGTGGTATCAAACCAATGTTGGTTATCTCCTTTAATGATATATGAATCATGTACTTATATCACAGTACATGATTACCACTCAGTACTTTAACTGACAGTTGTACTGCAGTATTTATGTAGTATTTTAACCCTCTCATAATCTGTTCTACAATTGGGTTTCATGTTCGTAGTTTATCTGCTGCGCTCGGTGAGCAGTGTCTGTGAGGGGTTCACCGATGTACGGTGGCCCGGAGAGCTCAACACAACACAAACACACAAACACACAGGGGGTGGCGGTGGAGGTGTTTCCAGGGGACACAAAGAGTGGCGAACCGGACCGTGCTACTTTAGCTCAGCTCGTTTCCCCCTGGAAACACTTGTGTTTGGTTGCGTTGTGTGTGTTTGCAGCACGCGTGTTGTCGAGGATGTTTTCTTAATGTGCGGTGCGTTGAGCTCTCTGGTAAAGTTTGTGCTGCGTGTCATACTCCAGTTGGGGCCCACGGTGCATCCTGATTGGCTCGTGCACTGCCACGTGACCCTGCCTGGGGATGTGTGTCATGCTTCAGTTGCGTCTTCACACAAACATCTTCTACAAAAAAACCAAAATCACAGGTCACCCGGCTCTAGAACTGGGATGAATTGTGAGTTTGTGTGTCCTTCTGGAGACGCTGGGACGGTAGTCATGTGTCCCGTCTGTCTGGCTGCTGATTGGCTCGCATAAATCCAGCCCTGAGCGCGTCCATTCATCCTCGAGACGAAGAGCGGCCTGATGAGGAGTGACTCATCCAACAGCGCCACTGTCGGCTTCTCCAGGTGTGTGTGTGTGTGTGTGTTTCTCTCTCTTGCAAACACAACTCTTTCCTGTGTCTTTATTGAATCAGACACACACACACACACACACACACACAAATATGTGGACAAAGAGTTATTGGGGCCATAACAAAGATGTCCACATACTTTAGTCCAACAGAAGAAGAGGTAGTTTATTAGTATGAGACAAACACAAGTAGAGAGAGGGCGAGCGAGGTATCATTACCATGGAGGAGCGTCCCCTCTGTGTGTGTGTGTGCGTGTGTGTGTGCGTGTGTGTGTGTGTGTGTGTGTGTGTGTGTGTGTGCGTGTCCCTGCTAAGATGTCAAAGCCTGAAAAACACACTCTTTGTCTGGGATCCAGTGAGTCATGTGATCAACAGGATCTCGATCACACGGTGCAGCGTCTTAATTAAACCATCAGGGTGTGTGTGTGTGTGTGTGTGTGTGTGTGTGTGTGTGTGTGTGTGTGTGTGTGTGTGTGTGTGTGTGTGTGTGTGTGTGTGTGTGTGTGTGTGTGTGTGTGTGTGTGTGTGTGTGTGTGTGTGTGTGTGTGGAGGGTGGGGAGTGGGTGCAGCTGCAGGTTGACTCACCACTGCTGCTACTACAGTGTCTCTAGTTTTCAGTGTGGAACTCCGTGCAGCGGGAACTCGGCGTTAGCGACTTCCATCAGCCGCAGTGATGCCGGTTCGAGTCCGGTTCAAGTCCGACTCCGCTCCCACACCTCCCTCTCTTCTCTCTACGCTCCCTCCATCTCCCACCTGTGCTATAGGCTCTGAATCTATGTGGGGCCCGGGGGTTTGGTACCTGGATGCGGTGCCAATCAGATTTCAGTTTCTACGCGGTTGGTACCTGAAGAGTCCCTTCTCCACCGAGGCAGTTCAAGGGCTGATCCAGAGCCAGCGCCGGATCCTGACCCAGTTTTACTGCGGCCACGCTTCACGTCGAGCTGAATCACAGAGCTTTTATTTTGAAAAGTTGTTGACTTGGGTCTGAAGATTGTGTCGGTTGTTGAAAACAATCTTCAGTGCAGATAAACCAGGTCTAATGAACATAGACTGTTTATGAAAAGCTCAGCACACAAACTAAAAGTGACAGAATATTGAATATAAGTATATATATATATATATACTTATAATATAAGATTCTGAAGTATCAACACAGGACAAGAGAACACAACACTGCAGACACACACACACACACGTTGAGCGTCTGAGACCAAACAGAAGTGAAACGTCCTCCGGTTCAACTCACTGTTGGGTTGTTTACACGTGTTTGTATTTGTCTGCCCGTTGATTCTCATTGGTTCCTCCCGCGCTGCGGCCGGAGCACGGCTGCGGCTGCAGACGGCTCTGGTCTGTGTCGAAATGGGGAAGTGAATTTCATGGAGAGTTGCCCCCCCCCCCCCCCCCTGTCAGCAGCCAGTTGTTCCAGAGCAGCCGGCAGCGGAGAGAGGACGTGAAGTGTTTCATTCTCTTAAAAACATTTTCACAGTTTCACACTTTAAAGTTGCAGACTTTCAGAGCAAAGTGCCGGCGGATGGTCACTGCAGCGCCGGGTCCATGAAAACCAGGAAGTTGGATGTTTAGATTTCCTGTCAACGGAAGCGTGACTCTGTGAATTAAATAACTTTTTCTAAAAGTTTATTTTGGTTTGTGACAGACCGCTGAGGGTTTACAGCAACATGGTCCTCAGCTGGTTCCTGACCTTTAGTTTGAGTTATACTGAGTAACTGAGGTCTGACATTTTATTTAAATGTGTAATATAACGTCTCCATCATTTTCTGCATCTGACTATGACTGACTGCCATTAACACAAAGAGTCACGACAGCTTTGTCTGTGCTGCAAGGAAATTCAATCCACGTCCATCGTATCAGGGCGATGATCCACAAACCAGATTCTGCAGAACCCTGCAGTAACTGAGTTTCTTTAATAACGGCGCCGTGTGCCTTCTAAACCTTCCTATGTTGGGTTTGCATGTTCTCCAGTGTTTTGCTGGTTTTCTCTCGGCGCTCCGGCTTCCTCCCGGTCCAGTGCATCAGGTTAATGGCAGACTCTAATTTGCCTGCAGGTGTGAATGTAAGCGTGGGCGTTTGCCTCTGTGTGCCTCTGTGTTGCCTCTTCCAGGAAACCAGCTCGCTGCTGAAAACATGGGATCGTCCAGTGATTCAAAAGAGTAAATTAAAACAGTGAATATCGGACTGGAGAGCACAAGCAGATCTGATGGATGATCCTGTTGCGAACAGCAAGTCTTTGCTAACAAATCAGCTGGTAACTCTGCGGCTGGATCTGTTTTTCTGCCCCCTATTGGCCAAAAATAGATGAATGCAGTTGTAAGGTCACTTTGTGTTTAAGCATCAACCGAAGCTGGAGATACGTTTGGCGCTCTGGGGCCGACGTGGAGCAGAGGGCGTACCTTTTTAACAGTTTAAAGAAAAAATCATTTTAAGATGTTAAACCCGAGTGTCTGAGCCGGGGTTTGACGTGTCTCACAGTCAGTGTTGCTACAGCGATGACATATTAGTGGATGTGGCGTCCGGCTCTTCCTCGTGTCCCTGCCGGAGGTTTGACGACGGTTCAACGTGTCCTCGTCCTCTGCCGCTCTTTCACCATGAGCGCCATCTGTCACATCGCGCCTCGTCCTCCAGGAAATTACAGCTCCAACCGAAAGCGACAACACTATCCGATATGTGGCCGGCGGGGATGAACTCTGCTGATCCCAAATCCACTCACTCAGCGAGTCCTCGCGGACGTGAAGTCCTGAAGATAAGAGCCGATCAGACATGATTTCTCTCACCTGTCTTCTTCTCTGTGGACGAGACGCAGCCGAAGCATTCCAATGTGTGTGAGATAGTAATAATCAAACCATGTATTTCAGACTTGGGCAGAAAACCTGCACTTGTTACTAAAGAGGAACAGATTATGAAATATTATGACGAGCTTTTCACAGAAGGTACTTTTCATTACAGAACTTTTTTAAATAATCACCTCAGTTTAAAGAGATGCTGCAGATTGAAACGATTTGTCGTTTGTTGTTAAACTAAATGATACGATTCTTTGATGAAACACATAAATGTTTCCCACCTGAACGTGCACAGCAGGCACGGAGCAGGAAGAGAGAAAGTACGCAGCTTTCCCGTTGAAAGATTTCACAAGTCTCCACTTCTTGCGGAGTCGTTTGTGATTTTGTCGGATCATTAACTGCTGGAATGTCCTGGATGGAATGTGTGGCGTGAATTATAGATCACCTCAATAACATATCGAGCGTATCACCTCCTCGGGCCCTGGACAGCACAAACGCCGGTGTGAAGCTGATAAGAGGAACCACCAGTAGCTGCAGTAGATGGATGATTGTATGAGATGCATTCAAAGTAAAAAAGCAGCTGCACGATTGGAGAACTCAGAGAATATCCTTTCTAGTGGCAGCTCAATAAAGACGAACAAGAATATAGACACATATAGAAAACACATCTCCTCAGCAGTGAGCACGTGTTGGAGCTGCGCAGCCTTCACCGACCTCCCCTCGCTTCACTCCCGGCTGTAGAAGGTTGGCGCTCGTCACTACGTGAATCTTAAACAGCCCAGAGACGCGGCGTGAAAATAACGAGATGGTACAAACGGAGTTTAGACTCGTAGGTGCTCGGCCTCCTCCTCGCGTCTGTGCTGCAGTCCCAGTTCTGTCAGCTCCCATCAACCGACAGGAAACTGACGACAGGGAGAAAATTACAAGAATATCTCTCGCTGGATTTTTTTATTTCCCCTCAAGTGCGAGACGTGATCAAGGGCCTGTCTGGAACACTGGGCCCGTGTGTGAGGGAGGAAGTCCACAGCGAGGAGCTGCACGTGTGTGGTTCATGTAAGGATCTGATTTCACTGGATCACTGTGAACGTCCGTGCAGAGAAACGTTCACCTTTATTCATTCAATATCCGACTCCAGCCGAGGTCAGGAATCATTTAAATATCTGTTTTATTTTCATTAATAAAACTAATAATTCATCAGTTTATTTAGAATATAAGTAAAATTAGCTTAACATATTTAATTTAAGTGTGTGTGTGTATGTATGTATATATATATATATACATATATTTATGTGAATATATATGTATTTATGTGTATACATATGTGCATGTATACACATACATTTACATATATATGTATATATGTGTTTGCATGTATATCGATATAAGAATCAATGTGGTTAGAATATTTTATTGTGTGTCATATATTTTACATTTATTTTATTGAAAAATATCATGAATAATAATGAATGGATGGAGAAAAAACTAATTTGTATTTTATCTTTTTATCTGCGTTGTTCCTAAATAACTGTAAATCTCCCAGTGGCTCCCAGTGGCCTCCCAGTTGCCTCCCAGTTGCCTCCCAGTTGATAACGGAGAGACAGACTGCTCCCCTCAGTCCGTCCAGACTCGCCCCCACGTCCTCAGTGAGTCTGTCTGCGTGGTGCAGACTAATGTGTTTGTCTTGGCTCCCCCCCCCCCCTGGCTCTTTTTAAGGGTTAGCTGGAGTTCAGAGACGACTTTGTCCCGTCTCCTCGTCTGGCCTGCCACCCAGCATCGCCGGCTGCACGGCTGGCCTCGCTCCTCACGCTCTCACTGTCTCACTGTTGTGGCTGGGGACAGCGGACGCCCGCCCGCCACGTCCATTTTAGATCCAGCGGGTCGCGTGAGCTGCAGACTCGCCGGTGGCAGGGGTCAGACAGACCAGTGGACGGAAACGTGTCTGAGTGTCTGGAGTCTGCAGCTCTGGTTTCTGGTTTGTTGGGGAAACGGATCCAGTGGTGTTGTTAGATCTTCTGTTTTAAAAGCTCAGTCCAGTTTCTGGTGCCGACCACAGTTTCCTCTCTGCGGTTTGAGCTCTGACGGAAAGTGGGCAGGAGTCACGTGACTCATGTTCGGCTTGTTTCGAAATTGTGACATTAATCGACAGAAGAAAGATTTCCATCGATGACAAACTGTGCTCCACACGTTGGAACCCGGCCGCAGAGACGCTGCTGAGGTCCGACCGAGTGTGAAGCCACCGTGACGTCACCCGCTGCTTTGAGAGCTGCCGCTTGAGGACTTGATCTTGCAGAGCGCAAAGTGTGTGTGTGTGTGTGTGTGTGTGTGTGTGTGTGTGTGTGTGTGTGTGTGTGTGTGTGTGTGTGTGTGTGTGTGTGTGTGTGTGTGTGTGTGTGTGTGTGTGTGTGTGTGTGTGTGTGTGTTGGATGTCTGGTGTGCAGAACCTCAACTCGCTGCCTCCTTTAAAACGTCCGTCTCTTTCTCTCCCTTCATGCGTCAGATTGATGGGAGGATATGAAAGGTGATTCCTGGGAAGGTGCTTTATGTTTTCCTGTGCGCTCGGATCAAGCTGTTAAAGCCGATCGTAAACGTTGCAGAAAAGTCCCCAGAAAGCAGGGGAGAGTTACGACCTCCGTCTGTGGGCTTGGAGGGGGGGGGGGGGGGGGGGGGGGGGGGGGCTTTTATAACAGACGCCCTCAGGTCTGACTGAGTCACATTGGGAGTCCTGCAAAACTTTGGCTGTGCGACATATCAAAGGTGGTTCGAGTTGTGTTTATATCGTGAAATGAACAAAATGGAAGTAGAATTAGAAGTAGGTCGTCCACAGAGGAAACTGTCGCATTTAAAACAGGAAGCCTTTCTTCAGCTGTGAGGATGACGCAGCCACATTTCAGTTCCACCTCTGAAACCGTGACTATTTCAGTCTCGTGGTGGTTTCAACTGCTGGAAACGATTCTTCACACGAGACACATTAGAGTCGATGAAGAGCTCGGGGGGGGGGGGGGGGGTCTGTGGCGTCCGAAGGTGTCTCCATTAACGCCTGACTAATCTGTAACAGTCGTATCAGTATCTGCGTTCAGATTAAAGAATTAAGAAAAGATAAACTGTGAAATATTAAACCTCATGTACATTTCTTGAAGTACAAACTGTATTGGCTATTTTGGTATCGGAAATCTTCTACTGCCCAATATCGGTGTTGCCACCAATTCCCCGTCAGAGTTTGTCGTTCCATTCCCAGAAGTTTCTCAGAAGTGTCCCTTGGCCCGGAGAAACCCGGTCCGCTCCGCCGCCCTGAGGAGATAGGGATGGATGTCGGCCCAGGCCTGGCTCCGGGGGGGGGGGGCCTCTGGGATCTTGGCAGACGGATGGACGGGAGGAAGGTGCAGGACGCTGGGAGGGAGGAGCTGCTCCTGGTGTGTGCTGGGCTCAGAGCTGCAGTGCTATTGATTGACACCAGAGATGGAGCAGAAAGACAAAGGGAAGAAATACTCAGCTTTAAAACGACCCCCCCCGGTGGTTTGAGCAGCAAAATGGAGCCTCCGTCTCCTCATAATGTTCATATATAGATATATATCTATATATGAATATCATATATAGCTCATATATGAACATGTATGATTGTGGACCTGAAGTATAAATGACTCCACTGGAGACAAAGAAAATCTCTGCCCACTTTACTTCTCTGAGTATTTAATGGTTAAGTCCATGTGTCCATGTGATTATGAACATATTTTAAGGCCGTGATGATATGGAAGTAGTTCACGTCTCCGTGTGTCGTTGAACTCCTCTACAACAGTTCCTGTTCCCCTCAGTGGCACCGAGCACCTGTTCTGGACTTTCTATTGTTCTCTTTGTGTGTGTGACACGCGACAGAAGAGGGGAAACGTTCGAATCCCTCTGAGATCACATGTTGTTGACAGCACGCGAGCACAGATGAGAACACAGGCCTCAGTTCTCCACAGGCGGGCACGTGGCAAACAGTGGTGGTGACTCAGGGCGTCGTGCTAATGGGCTCGTGCTAATCGGGTTTTGACTCCATGTTAAAACCAGTTGCTTCTCCATGTGTGGTTACTTCCAAGATGGCGCCGGACAAGGCGTCAAACTGCGGCTTCAAAACGGCACAAACCAACGAGTGACGTCGGGGGGGGGGGGGGGGGGGGTTCACAGGTACACCAGGTTATTGCCAAGTCGAACGTGAACAGGAATTTAGATGGTGTTTCCTTCACACCCCCGCACCACCATGTTGTGTCAGCACCGTCACAGAACACCCAGCATTCCCACGGGGGGGGGGGGGGCTCCTCGTATAAAAAGATGCAGAGACGTGATCACGATTCCTGTGAAAGAACACGGCACATGAAGATCTGCACAGCGTGCGTGCGTGTGCGTGTGCGTGTGGATTATTGGCAGGAGCTTGTGATGGAGTGGAAGATGGAGCCGGCTGTCACTCCAGTTTGAGGCGAGTCGCTTTGAAAAGACGAACACATCCGCCCTGCGTCGTCTCCGGGTCCATTTTGGTTGGTGGTTTGTGATGTGCACTTTGTTGCAGCTTATCTTACATGTGCACTTCTGCTCAAAATGGCTGCCGCGTGGACTGATCAGAGCAGGAAGCCGTCACGCAACATGAACACATCAGATATCAACAAAACATCAAGTTGTAATAGTGAGATTTCTCATGTTCACTCGGGCATGATGCTGCACAGCCAGGCTGCAGGAAAAGATTTGGACTGAAACAAATCATAGATGCTCAATATGGCGTCCTGCAGAGACGCCCAGGCTATAATTAGAAAGAGAAACTTCACATTAAACTGTTTTTATGGAGATGGATGACTTTGGGTTCTCTGCCCACGTGCCGCAGCCACTAGGTTTCATCCTCGTGTCCTTCAACACCAGGACGCGGCGGTTTGCTTCCTGATGGCGTCTCAGGACGTCCTCAGCCTCGCGTCTCAGGACGTCCTCAGCCACGCGTCTCAGGACGTCCTCAGCCTCGCGTCTCAGGACGTCCTCAGCCACGCGTCTCAGGACGTCCTCAGCCTCGCGTCTCAGGACGTCCTCAGCCACGCGTCTCAGGACGTCCTCAGCCACGCGTCTCAGGACGTCCTCAGCCTCGCGTCTCAGGACGTCCTCAGCCACGCGTCTCAGGACGTCCTCAGCCACGCGTCTCAGGACGTCCTCAGCCTCGCGTCTCAGGACGTCCTGAGACTGAGGACGTGCACCGTCTGCTTTTCATTATTCTGTGCCATCTTCTATATTGTACACATCACATCACATCACAGGGGCGATGTCCAACTCGACTAATTGATAAATTCGCAGCATAAATTGTGGCAAATGAAATCCACTGCTGCTCATATCCCCCCCCCCCCAGTGGTTTCCATAGAATAAATAAACTGCTGTAAATGGTCTACAGCTCTGTGTTAATAGCTGTTAAACTCTTCAGCTTGTGTTTGGTTCCCCTCCGACAACAGGAGACAACATTAATAAACTGGTATTAAAGATAAATGGCATTGGCAGGTTCCCCCGGTGTGTTGGCTGCGCGCTGCCGCTCGGCTAATTGAGAGGAATCAGAGTGTCTTTGACAGACTGAGTGGACCGCAGTGCTTCGCCTGATTCAGTAGAGGCAGGGGCAGGCTGCCAGACCCAAAGCCTTCGCAGGGCTGGCAGCATCAGGAGCGGCACTCAGAGGAGAAGGCAGCGAGCACCGTCTGCATAGTTGGTTCAACAGGCGGTGAAATGTGATGTGGCTGATGAACTGATGAGTTCTGCTCATGGGTCGCGGTGAGGTCAGCGGGGGGTTTTTCATTGTTGACATTTATTTGGTTTCTCGTGACAAGAAGATTCTTTAAATGCTGCACAGAGAAATGTTTTGTTTTAAGAACGTCGTGGTTGTGTTTTAGGAGAAAACATCACCGGACTCTGCTCGATTTGAACGAGTGTTATTAAGGTCAAATGTTTTCATGCTCAGGAAACATCACTTTCCTCAGACTGTCCGTCGCTGCAGCAACGTTTGTAGTTTTTCACTCTATGACTTTTAGTCCAAGATAAACCTTTGGAAACATTTCCCACATTGGATTCCTCTCTTTGAGGAATATCAACGTGTCGGTCCCCGGTGCCTTTTCTTTATCCTCCAGCATATTGTTCGGGGCTTTAATGGGAGCAAGTGGAGAGGCGTCGTCCATCTTTATTTTCGGCCCTTGGACGGAGAGATGCTCGCCTCCGATGGATAATAAAGTTTACTACAAACAACCTCAACACAGCAATAAATGATTACCAAACAAAAGTCACAATAATCACAGCTGATGATGCTTTTTTCAGGAGGAAACATTCGGCCTCATGTGGACTCGCTGCGCTTTCTATTCCCGCAGCGCCGCCGTTCCCTCAGAGGACCCAAGTCCTCCGACGACTCTGCTGCTATTTTTAGAGAAACGATCTGGGAACATGCACGGAAGTTTAATTTTCATGAAGTGGTAAATAAATGCTTAAGTGCTTTTTTTATGGGCTGTTCTGCCGCTCTGACAGTTCGGAGGCTGCTCATTAAAAACGTTTATTTCCCTCATTTTTCCTCCGTAAAAGAGAAGAAGCGTCTTCGTTTATTTAAAGTGAAACTCGTCCACTCGAGTCCGAGTTCATCGAGTTCACGACGGGCTTCATGGAAACCTGTTGGCCGGTGTCCAGGATGAACGAGATGACGAGACATGAAATAAAACTGAGACGAAGGCTCGACAGCCTCTTCATCTTCATCTTCTTCAAACGTTTGTGTCGAGGTTGTTTAAAAGACAATTGAGAATCACTGTTTAACTTCATTGTTTCCAATTGTTCGGCAATAAAACGAGTCATTTAAAAGATCTGGAACCTCCTCGTGTTTCCAAGTGGACGTCTTCGTCTTCTACGTGTACGGCTCCTCTTCTTCATCCTGAGATGTTTGGATTCTTCCGGTTTCACGTCCGTCACGTGTTAGAAACCTCGTCCACACGTCCACTCTGAATGTTCCTGCTGTATTCTCACATGATCTCACTCTGACACATTAGTGGCAGGATAAGTTCTAGAAAAGAGCGACTGACTCGTACGTTTGATTTCTGTCGTACAGCCGGACTTCAGTTCATGTCTATAGAGGAGAAATATTTTCCTCTTGTTGCAGCTTTTCACCTTTTATATTCTTCGTCTGTTCACTTCTCTGAAGTCACATCACACTGGATCACAAGCTGCTGGTCTTCATACAGATTTCTCTGCAGGCTTTTCTCTAAAAAACACAAGAATTTAAAGTGATCTTCTCACATTTCGAGGTTCGGCTGCAACGATGGAAATAATGTGTGGGAACATTTTTTAAAGATAATGGGTTGTTGAATATAAAACTGAAGGACTCTTCAAAAAGGGAAACTTTTTATTGCCAGAGCGCTGCCACTTCGACCTCGACTGGTGGTTTCTGTTTTGCTGCTAATAGACAAAACTGTCCTTGATTTGAAAGTGCACCGGCCTGTTGAGTAGAAAGTGTTTTAAACCACCGAGACAAAGAGGAAATAAGGTTTATTAACCAGCTGCTGAATAATGAGCGCTCCGACTTGTTCGCCCTGTAAGGTGGAAGTTGAATGTCACAGTATCACAAGTTCAGTTCTGGCTGTTTGATGCTTAAGAGGCAGATGTAGATTTGAAAGTTTCCCGTTATTCTGTATTTTCGGAACCAGTCGAGTAAGAAGCAGAGTTTCTGTTCAACATTTCAACTTCTGTCAATTACTATCTGTGTTTATTGCTTCATCTTCCATTCGTCCATCAGGCTCTTCCCCATTCCGATAGTTGACGTGTTTGTCGGCGCCCTCTGCGTGAGGCGCTCCTCTTTTTCATCTCTGGCATTAGAGCGGCTTGGTTTGTTTGTTTGGACATCTCTAATCTCTGATGGTCATCACATTTCGCTGGAATCGTGGTTTCCAGGCTACTACTGTTGTTTCATATCATTTGTGTTTTTTTATAATTCAGTCGGGTGAGAGCAGTCGGAGTTTAGGTGACAGGTTATTTAGTGACCTTCGTTTGGGATTGACAACTTACTTGACACCGCCTGCCCCCCCACCGAGGCGGTAAACACCACCCATCTGGCACCGAAGGCGGTTGAAAACAAACGCCACACAAGGTCTGACCCCGGTGGAAGGAGGAGAAGACACTTCCCCACACGTGGCGTCGTTTCAGCTGAGAATCCATATTCAGTGTCTCCAGAAGAATCCGGTCTGTGTTCGCTGGATTAAAACGAGTCACCTACTGCTCCACACACACCACATGAGGAATGAAACCCCCCCCCCCCCCCCCTAATTAAAAGTTTAGTTAAGGACCTGTTTCACTGCACTGTCTCTTTAAATGCAGCGTTTTAGTTGAGTTTACATTTTGCGACGCGGGGCCCCTTCTTGTTTTCTTTAAGGCAACCTTGAGGCTGATGGATGGCTGTGTGTGTGTGCGTGTGTGTGCGTGTGCGTGTGCTGTGTGTGTGCGTGTGCGTGTGTGTGTGTTAGCAGTGAGCCGAGGTGCAGGTCAGAGGTCACATATTTCTGAGAAACACTGTCCCCGTCTCTCATTAATAAACATTGTGTGTGTTTATCTCTACACACATGAGCCAAAATGCCGTGTGTGCGTGTGTGTGTGTGTGTGTGCGCGTGTGTGTGTGTGTGTGTGTGTGTGTGTGCGCGTGTGTGTGTGGTGTGTGTGTGTGTGTGTGTGTGTGTGTGTGTGTCACCACATGCGTCAGCGCTGCCTCTGTGGCCTTCTGCAGAAACACGCTGATGACTGTAAACTGCTCGCTTTTTTTCATGGCCACTTCCTCAGATTAAGAACAGGCACATTGAAGTTCTATCCTTGAAAGTATTTGATGTGCAGCGTAGTTTGCTCCGTGTCCAATTTGCTAACATGGAGGAGACGGGGTGTATGACCTATCCTGCAGCCACCAGGAGGCGATCAAGCTGCTTTGGCTTCACTTTGACAGCTGTCATGTCGTCCATCTTTATTTACATGTGACATCCACATTACTCGTTTGAAAAAGCATCATCTAGATAATCCTGGTGTTCACACAACTCCGGAGTTTAGAGCTAAAACGGGGGAAGTTTACAAATGCTGTCGGTCCCAATTTAGTTTGAAAACTGTGGGGCTGGATTTTAGTGTGGTCAGGTTGTGCATGTGCGTGTTACTGAAACGTCAATTTCCATAATTGCGTGTAGATTGGTTCTTTGAGAACAGAGAACCTTTCTTCAAACAGCAGCAGGTCAAAGTGGATCAGGTTCACAGAGAAACTTTGAGTTAGCTGCAGGCAGTTCATAATTATCACCGTCAGTTTGCTGATCTCAGCTTTTCAGTTTGCAGATCTCTGCCGAGCAGCATCTCAACAGTGTGGTTCTGAAACGCTCCCAGCAGCGAGAGTCCAGAGACGAGGCTCCATCAGGTAGAACGATGTTCACGTTCATTCATGCACGTACATGGGTCACGCATCATGAAGCTTTGAGGTGGTCGTCAGCTGTTGGGTTTCACTTCATCACTTCATCTTTAAACTGCTGCTGCTCCGCTGCTGAGCTGAGGAATCACGGCTCATAGTTTTGTTAAATTATGTGATTATTTGATCTTTGAAACAATCTAGACAGGAGGGGGCGCTCTAACAGTTTGAATTATTCACTGAGCTGATGTTATTCAGGCACAATCCAAGTTCACGTCTTTTCAAAAATAAAAGCTCTGAATTTCAGCTCAGGAGATCAGCCCCCACGATATCGGTGAATACACATGAAGAGTGTGTAAACGATAAGATGAGATATGCGTTCCAGACACAGAACAGTGAGAAGTGTGAAACATTAGCAGTGTTTCATTAAACGTTAATCAGCCGGTGAATCATTATTTCTCAAATCCACTCAAGTAGATATAGAGGAAGTGGCCTGTTCCATACAAACACTGAACTTCTGCTTCATGTGGACAAGTTACATATTTACCTGTGAGGTTTGTCACACACACACACACACACACACACACACACACACACACTCGGTTGTGAAGTTGATGTGAACAGATAAAGCCAGATTTGCGGATGTCTCGTCTCGTCGTGGTCTCAGTTCTGCAGAACGGCTCAAATCCCAGATCAGAAGTTGAATGAAACCCACAGAATATATTTAGATACTTAGCTGATCTTGAGGGAAATTTAGGATAATTATTACAATTTTTCATTTGTGGCTCGTTGGTCGGACAAAAGAAACAAGTGGAAAATGTCCCCACAGGGTTTTTGTCCCCGAGCTATTAAAAAGCACACACTCTTAATAAACCGGATGTTTTAGTGTGAATAGAATGTTGAGATGTGTTTTTGTGTTTGTGGATTTTAGATTTTGCTGTAAACTCCGTGTCCAGCGAGGAGCAAACCAGAACAGCCTCTCCTCGCTCGCTCTGCTCAGGTGGATCTATCCTGTCACTGTCATCCACTCGGACGAAATAAAAACTCACTCCTGAACTCTCAACTCCACAGACGGAGACCGAGCGTTGAACCCCGTCCGTGTCTTTCAGGCTGAATATAGATCCCAGACCAGCAGCTTCAAAGCCTCTCTGTCGCGGCCACATCCCTCAGGGACGTGTCGGGGGTTTAAAGTTCAGTGCCGGGTCGATTTGCTGCATTCAGGCAATTCACAAAGAACTCAAGAGTCGATGCGTCATCGTGCATATTTCTGAAGATGTATTGAGGACGCTTGTCACCTCTGAGGGAAAATCCTTAAAGGCTCATTGATGTTTGAAAGCCACAGACGAGTCAAATCAATGTGCAACGCGTAACAACCCCCCCCCCCCCCCCCCACCCGCAAACATGTTTACACTGTGCATTGGTTTGTATGGATGTACATGACTCATGTACATTAAGCTTGATGCTTCTGCATTTCTAAAAACATCAGGAAACACGTCACACGTCATGAAAACCTCGATTCATCCTCTTCTCTGCTCGGAACTGATACATCAGCCAATTAAACTGCAATGCAGCGTGTTGATTGGTCCGAGGACGTCATTACGGGGTACATGATGAAACGTTCCGGTTCCGCTCGTCTTCAGCTCAGTCACATCCAACTTCACCAACACGTTTCCACAGCGACCTCATTAAGTTAGCATCGTGTCCCTGAGGAGCCGCTGGGCGAGTCGGCTCATGCCCCGACACACAGCTGCTCCCTGGGGTACAAGCTCGGCTCCTGTGGCCGATGGAGTTCCTGATATCGTGAAGATCCGCCTGAGGCGAATCCAGATGAGTCTCCAGGTCCAGTTAGAAGCCAGTGAAGAACCAGTATGGACACGTTACTCCGGTGGAAGATCAGACAGAGCTCCTCGGAGCTGATCAGGCCGCAGGTTTGAGACCATGTCGATACCAAACAGGCCACAGGGTCCACTGGTCCTGAGTCTGAAAACACATCTGAGTCCAATCAGCCACATTCCCAGCGGCGGGATCTTTGCAAGTAACCCAGAGGAAGTGGGCAGCTGCTGCCGTGACTTTGAACACGCTTATGCTGATAGCTGCTAAATGCTAATGAGCCTTTAGCTCATCGTTGGTCCTCTGGGTTCGATTCTATGTCAAAAATCTACAAAACTGATGAAGGAGCTAAACGAGATTAACTGACAGCCATGTTAACGCACACTGAGCACAAGCTGAACAGATCTGAGGACAAGCTGTTGGAGTGAAGATCGTACAAAACCTGAAATCCATAAGTCCTGCTCTCAAACTGACAGAAGACGCTCTTTAACAACGAGAAGAAGGAAAATAACAAATCCTATTTTTTGACTTTCCCTCCGTCCAGACGGAATGCATGTATTCAGAAATAAAGGAACAGGTCTGAAAGCGCCTCGCGGGCTTTCCCCCCCGTCGACGGCGTCCTCGGACTCGTACGCAGCAGCTGAACACACAGCGGCGCTCTGTGGTCGCACCGGGCGGATCAATAACCATTTCCATCCCACCAGTTTTCTCAAGCTCCATCAATTTGGGGATTGATCCTGTAAACGCCAATGAATGTGTGTGTGTGTGTGTGTGTGTGTGTGTGTGTGTGTGTGTGTGTGTGTGTGTGTGTGTGTGTGTGTGTGTGTGTGTGATGTGTGAGTGCACTATGACTTTGTGTAGATCAATCCCTGTTTCAGTATAAATAATAAAAAGTAAAGCTGATAAATAAATAACAACTATAAATAGTTATTATTTTATTTGTGGTGAAATAGGCGACATGATGGTGCTTCGCAGATATTTGTCGCCCAGTTTAAAACCGGAACAATCCCAGACTGGGTGGTCTACACTGCTTGATTCTCCCGTAGATCCCGAGTCACGCGATGATGAAATTAGCGTCACACAGTTGGAAGTAAGACGCCCCCCCCCCCCCCCCCCCCCCCCCTCAGCCTCCTCTCCGTGGCGTGAACTTTAAAAACGCAGCTTTTTGGTTTTAGGCTAAAATGTAGAATACGTGATGGAGAAAAAATACTTCTGCATCATCTGTGGCCCCGATGTCACAATTCAGAGCAGCACTGTGAGAATCCCCCCCCCACCCCCCCCTCAGACCTCGGCCATGGACTTCAGAATCTGTCATTCACCCCCCCCCCCCTATCCCCCAGCATCCTTTGCTCCACCTTTTTTCTCTAAATGCAGAGAGCTGGTGTGTGTGTGTGTGTGTGTGTGTGTGTGTGTGTGTGTGTGTGTGTGTGTGTGTGTGTGTGTGTGTGTGTGTGTGTGTGTGTGTGTGTGTGTGTGTGTGTGTGTGTGTGTGTGTGTGTGGTGTGTGTGTGTGTGTGTGTGTGTGTGGGGGGGGAGGGACAGATTTTCTGCTCCAGTTCCCCTGCCTGTCCACTCAGCTCCCTGCACTCGCCGGCTGCAGGAGAAACAGACTCGTCTTAAATCATCCAGCTGGAAGTGCAGGGTTGTGAATTACAGCCGTGGCGTTGCATTCATGTTATGAGCGCTGGCGCCAGATACTTCGCCGCAGCTACTGAACCACGTCTCTGTGTTCCCTCACGCACCGCTGCTCCGGGACGGTGCGGCCGTCGAGTTGAAACGTTTCTTTATGCAGCAGATTGACGACACAGACAGTTTTTACGAGGAGTTTGGGTTTCGGTGCTGTGACTCTGCTGCTGTGACTCTGCTGCTTCCTCGCGTCTCGAGCTCACGTCTACATTACGGAGCTCACTTTCCCACAAATCAGGTTCAACTAATTTCACCTGACACACACGTCGCCTTCCCGTGCACGCCGCCTGACGTGGTGGACGTGACGTTGCTCCTCGGGGTGTAAAGCTCACAGGTGACCTGCAGGTTTGTTGGCTAGCTGTTGCCCCCTGTCTCCAGTCTTTGTGCTAAGCTAGGCTAACCATGCATCCTGAGATTTGACGAAACAGAGATTTATATGAATCTTCACGGTTTAACAGTGTCATTTAATATTTGTAAAAACATGAATTCAGTGAATCTGACGTAGAAAACAGGACAATAAGAGGTCGGAGCGAGGACTTTGTACGTTACCTAATTTATACCTAATTATTTGGAGAGTTTTGAACGAGCGCTGCTGTGACACAGATGTGCAGGATTATAACGGATCAGAGTCTGTTAATCCCTGTGTTAACTGTAGAGCAGATTACACACGGGGGAATAGCTCTGTTGGTTGCACTTATACTCTCAAGTGTGTCTTTGTATGTGTACTGAAGTATTGTCTTCTGGTTTTTGTGTAGTTTTTATTCTAAATATTAAAACTGGAACTTTTACGTGCTATTTTTTGTTGGTAGGTTTATAAAACAAGAACACATCCACGTACGTGAAGCGTGGTGGTGTGACTCTGACAGCTGCTGTGTCGTGGAGGTCAGCCGAAGAGCCGAGTGACTGAGCACTGATTCGGGGCAAATCTCCTCCAACCGAGCTGAAACAGAGCCGCGTGCAGCAGCTGCTTGTCGTGCCGCGGCGGCAGATCCGTCCTCCGTCAGTCTGATGAGGCAGAGCTGTCTTTAAAACGCAGTTCAGTGGGACACAGGAGGTGAAACTGCGGTTTGAATCCCCAAAGTCGTGCTCTTGAAAGCCGCTTTCTCATGATCTGGGGATGGAAATGACGAGAAGGACATAATAATGTTCCGTATCAATAGAAACAGAAGCTGTTGAATGTGCAGTGTTTTCATCGTGAGGCCCAAGAAGAAGAAGAAGAGCTCAACAATTTACTTCCTGCAAATAAAAATCGTCCTCATCCATGTCCTTGATTTCAAACCAGAACGTTGTTAGCGCTCCAGCAGTTTCTCCCGCTCTCTGCTGTCAAGTCGGTTTCCCCGCGGAGCGACGGTGTCCGAGCCGCGTGGAGTCGGGACAGTGACAGCTTCAACCTGTAACATGTCATCTTGGATGGCAGGGACACAGAACCGGCCAGGCTCGGCTGGCCACTGCTCCGAGGCCCGGGGATTTACCGAGACGCCGGGACCTCCTGGAGACGTCCATCTGCCCGAGCAGAGGGCCGGGAGAGAGGGATTACAATGTGACCCACAAAAATGTGCTCCGAGGAAACGGAGATCAAATATTTACAAAGAGAACGAGGCGTCTGTGCAGAGAGGACTTTATTGTGATGTTTCACACACGAAACCAATCAATTCACAGACTGAGCTGCAAAATCAGAAGAGGAGCGAGGCGTCATTTTACCCATAATGCAGCGTTTCCTACATTTTAATGGAAAGAAAACAATTCATTAGTAAAAGCAATTTAAACCTGCGTTAATTAGCAGAACATTAGCCCCAGAGAGGGGAATACTAATTCCGTTGCTATGCAGCTTTGGGCAGAATTAAAGGCTGACGATATTATCTCCACAGAAAGTTCTTGTGACAGAATCTTTCTTCCCTTCGTCGGTGTGGTGCTGGGCCGGTTGTGGACACTGGGTTTAGTCTTGTTGGATGAAAACAGATGTCAGACTGAGCAGAATCAGTGAAGTTATGGGCTGGAAAACAAAACCATGAGCTGATAGAGACTTAAACAGCACTAAGGACAAATGACTGAAGAGAGGAGCTGAAGCATTTCTGTTAACGACCAAGATGGCCTCCACTCATGCAGAGAGGTCTGTTGAATTTGCTCCTGTGCACATTATGTTTCTCTCAAAGAAGAACAAACAAGTGCAGCTAAAGTTTCCGTTGCTCAGCGCTACGTCACACGGTCGGATTTGGGCTTGGATTCCGATCAGTGGGCGGATCCAGGACTTGTTTCTCTGGATCGTGATGAAAGATGTTTGATATTTATCAGAGATTTGGTGCGGACAGGAATAACAAAATCTGGATCTAGTGGATTTAAAGGTGGTTTCATAAGGAGTCAGTCGGTCCTCATGAAGCTTTAGCTCGACTGAGCGATGTTTGGTGCAGATAGAACAATCTGCAAACATAAGGGCTTCAGCATCGTGTTATTATTAAGGAAGAAGAGGTTCCAGCTGAGAGAGAAGATGGTGAAGGTGCATCCACAGGAAAACTATCTCAGGAGGGGAAGTCTAATTTAGAACATATAAGCGGCTGCAGAGGAGGGAGGAAGCGTTTTGGATTGAAATGACACTCGGACAGGAAACAGTGCAGGTGAAGCAGCCGAGGGCGGAGACTCAGAAAGGCTGGAGTGAGGATGGAGGGGTTATCGCACAGAGAAGAGAGTGGGATCCATCTTAAAGCCCTGGGCCACCTTGTGACTCGAGTGATCAGCCATGTGTGAAATCATTTAAAACTTTATTAATACCGCATCTTCCTTACAGCTGTTACAAAGTGCTTCACAAAGAATTACACAAGAAAACAAGAAGCAAATTCATACACTGTCGTTTAAAATGAAAACAATACAACATTTCAAAGTAATCGCAGAAGAAAAAGGATAAAAGAAACTTAAGTTACAGCTAAAGTTAAAGGTGTTTGGTAAAAGTACATTTTGTGAGATGATTATGGATTATAGAAGATTAGCTCAACAGTTTCCCGTGTGATGGAGAGTCGATGGTTCACAGGAGCAGCAGCCGAACCCAGTGGAGCAGCAGCCGTGGAAGTGTCCATCTAAAGTCACGTAGCTGCACATCAATGATGATGCCGCTGAAATGAAGTGAGGCTGGAAGTCCACAGACGTCCCTTGTGCCCCCTGGCTGCAGTTTGCAGGTTAAATTAAGTCTTTTGTGAGACCCAGAGCATTTTCTCCAGGTTGTCTCGGCCCTGCCCTCGGCTCTTCAAACACTGAAACCACACGCCCAGCAGCGACGGCGTGCCTTAGCTTGAAAAGCAGCCATTGTGTGCCCAGATGATTGTGAGTCATTGTACTGGCAGCACAAGCCGGCAGTCAAATGATGTGATGCAGCAGAGGGACGTCCATTGTGGCTGGTGTAAAGCTGCGGCAGGAGCGGCGGCCCTGGCAGATACCGACTGTCGGACGCTCTGGGGAGTTGTGCATGAATAGTGGAGTAATTCACTCGGTGGCGACGAGGTGATTAGCATTTTGAGTGGATTCACCGCCGGCTCTGTCCCATTCACCGGGCACAGGAACCCGAGTGTCCAGCAGAGTGTCTCAGTGGCCGGGTTTGTTCAGGAGGAAACGGTCGGTGTGCGTTCAGAGCAGGTTTGTCGGTTTCAGAGGAGACGGCAGGTGTCGTGAAAATCACACACCACTTTCATAACTTACATTTTACACCATCTTCCTTCTTTTGAGACATCAGTATTAATATTTGCCATTTAAGAGTATTTGTACTCCGAGATGTTCACGATACTAAATACCCATTCTCAAACTGGTTTTGTGTTTGTTTTCCTTGAGACTCATTCAAGTTCGTTACGGCTCATTATTGGGGGAAATGAAAACTACTCCAAACAATTGATAAAACTTGAGCAACAGGATATCTGAAATATTTACCCACTACGTGTTAATTCCTTTAACTTCACACACACTCACAACTTTCTGACTAAACGTTAAAATGAGTTCAGTAAAGAGTTGTGAAGCTATCAAATAAACTCTGAGTGATTGTGTTGACGTGAACTGAGATTGTTGCTTTATCCGGGAACACTTTTTCCTTTCGTGGCACTTTTTGAAATTGAGATGGCAGAATTCATAACACACAAACAATACACTGCCAATTGTTTTTGGCAGTTTTACGGATCAGACTTCGATTTACAAACAACAAATTGTTCCGTTCTCGAGTGTTTGCTCCTAATAGGCCTGATTTGTTGGGTTATTGAAGTCCTCTCCCCCGTCGAGCCGACAGATGGTGATGGTGGAAAAAAGAGCTTCGTCTGAAGGAGAGCCAGCCGAGTGTGTGTGTGTGTGTGTGTGTGTGTGTGTGTGTGTGTGTGTGTGTGTGTGTGTGTGTGTGTGTGTGTGTGTGTGTTTGCTGTCTACCTGCTCGTTGTCCAATACTTTTCATAATTCTTTCTTAGAGCCAAGAAAAAACAAAGATCTAATTCACAGAAATCAATTCTTTGCTGATGATTCACTGTTTTACATGATGTACTTTTATCTGAAAGCATTTCTTGTTTGTGTGATGAAGAACCAGTGTGTAGGATCTTGGAGAATCTATCGGCAGAAATTGAATAAAATCTTTTTCATTCGTGTAAAATCAGCCGAAACGAAGAATCTTGTTTGTTTTTCCTTCACTGTTTCCTGTCTTTGTGCTCATCTGTCAGAATCACATGATGAATCACATGATGAATCACATGATGAATCACATGATGAATATCTCTGAGGTTCAGGTTGAGAGCTTTCACCAAAAAGCCAACATGATGTTTCTCTATAAACGTGCTCATTGTTTTCCAATCACACTGACTGTTCTTTCCTCTTCGCTTTCAGAAGCCAGAGATCCAAAATGGGAGGCAAGCTCAGCAAAAAGAAGAAGGGGTACAGCGTAAATGACGACAAGGCCAAAGACAAAGATGCCAAAGCCGAGGGGGCCTCTGCCGAGGAGAGTGAAGCTCCGAAAGACAACAAAGATGAGGCCCCGGCTGCCACCGACGCTAAGGAAGTAGCGAATGACACAGCGGCCAAGGAGGCGCCGGCAGCAGACACCGCAGCGGCCAAAGACGAGGAAAAGAACGCAGCTCCCGCCGCAAAGGAGCCCGAGAAACCTGCCGCCAACGCTGAGCCGAAAACAGAGGCGCCGAAGAGCGCAGAGCCCGCCAAGGCCGAGGAGAAACCAGCCGCCCCCGCCCCGGCCAAAGAATCGGCCCCTGCCCCCAAGGAGCCTGAGGCCAAGGCCGCGGCTCCAGCCCCGGCGGCCGAGAGCAAAGATGAGGCCGACGCCAAAAAGACTGAGGCCCCAGCGGCACCAGCAGCCAAAGCCGAGACGGCCCCCGCGGCCTCCCCTGACCCCAAGCCCACAGAGGCGGCGGCGCCGGCTCCCGCACCGGCAAAGGAGGCCGCTGCTGCACCTAGTTCAACAGCAGCCGCCGAACCTCCGGCCAAGGAGGCGAGCGCCACCGAGGCTCCAAGCAAGGATCAAACCGTAGCAGTTCAAGATTAATGGACAGCTTCTTTTCGGAAATGAAAAAATAAAGTACCTAACTCAACGACGATGAAGAATAAAAAAAAAGTGAAGAAGAAATTAACTAGCCCGCCCGTATTCTGATAAGAACAATAATGATAATAATTGTAATGATGACGATTTGTTGAACGAGGAGGACTGGAGCAAACACCTGGAGAAGTTTTCCACCGCTGCAGATGATTATTGCTATTATTATTGTTATGTTTTATTCTATTTTTTTCTGCTGTAGTATTTGAACTTTGATACGAGTCTGTGTCGGCTTCACCATTCCACATCCATCACGCCCCCCCCCCCCCCCCAACCCAGAGGCTGAGCCTGGTTCACACGGGGCCTGCTGCTCTGTGGACGTCAGAAAATATAAATTTGGGGAAATTGATCTTGTGTAAGAAGGAGTTGGTGGAGGTAAGAAATCTCTTCTCCAGCTGGACGTCCAGTGAATCCGTCCACTCCTCCTCCTCCTCCTCCTCCTCCTCCTCCTCTCCTCTTCCTCCTCAGAGTTATCTCTACAGCTGTGGTTGTGTGTCCCCCCCCCCCCCCCCCCCCCCCCGTTGGTATCGTTTGGTTGTGTTGATTCTCTCCCACTTTCTTTTCCTGGCGACTGAACTTCCAAGAGGAGTGGACGTTTGCCGTGAGGACGGAGAACGCCCGGGCTTTCTAAGACATTCCGGAGGTTGCTGAGGAGCTTTGCAGAGAAAAACACATTCTTAGACATAAAAAAAACAGTCATAGGAATTTTGAAGATTCTAGATTTTGTACTGAAACCCTTAGGTATATTGTAAGTGAACTAAGTGGTTTTTTTAAACATTTGTAATATGCTAATAAAACCTGCAAAGTCTCGCTGAAGAGATGTCTACGATGTTCTTAGAAAGACGGATATCTCGATCCTGCATCCGAAGACAAACTCTGATCAGATTAGTTTTTCTGAAGGACACATCCTCCAGGCAGTGGCGTCAGAGCGTCACATCTGGGTGTGGCTTCGGGCTAACATCCTGTCGAGGTGGCGTTCAGAGCTACATCCTGTCGGTAGAAAACAGACTCGACTCTTGAACTCTTTCCTGTGACTGTGCAGTTTCACGGCAGAAAACAAATCCTGCGCTGGAAAATACTTTTTTTGAATCAGTCCTACATCCTGCTGCAGGATGTACTCGAAAGTTTCAAATTTGAGAATGAAATAATTACAATATTTTGAGATTTCCTATTTTAAGGATTAGTTAACTCCCGCAGCCCTTCTCACTTTAGGTTTCCTCACCTTGGAATTCTCTTTGCCGGGTAATTAAAGCCACAGACTTTAACTAGAATGTCACTCAAACCTCCGCCAAGGCCCAACTGTCCCTTAAATTCAATTAAGCTGCATCAAATCACACTCTCTGTGTTAGTCCCATAAATTCGCATTCGTCATTATGGGATGGAAGAGCCTTGCACATGAAAGGCAGCCTCTGATTTCCATGCCTCATTCATTTTCTTATCTTTCCTGGAATATATATATATATCACATATACAGTCAGTGCATGTATGCAGCAGTGGAAGGTGAGAAAGGAAGGAAAGAAGGAAAGAAGGAAAGAGGAAAGAAGGAAGGAAGGTAGGAAGGACTCGAGTAGCAAAAAGACATTCATGCTTTTTTATGATGTGAAAAAAATTAAAAAGGACCGGAGGAGGAACGACGGACTGAAAGAGAATTAAAGAAGAAAGGAAAAGACGTCAGGAGAAACATCAGTGATATTTTATTAACTGACAGAAAATAGATTTAAAAAACATCGGCTTCACGGTGCCAGGAAACCAACATTTGAATAAATGTACTTTTCCTACTCTCCACTTGTGCGTACATGCAGATGTGGGCGTATGTGTATTTATATATATTTACTCATCTCAGCCATCGAACTCTTTCCCGTTGTGTCCAGTGACACGCAGCGTGTTCCTCGCCACCGTAGCAGAAACCACCACCGGGGG